>JBAMHX010000022.1:13523160-13533993 GCA_037177515.1 Pseudomugil tenellus
TTTGTTCTGATATATTTTTAAGGAAAAGAAAGAAAAAAAGCAATCAGTGGACCACGTCCAGCACTAAACTGCTTCAGAGATTGAACCTATTTCATCTCTTCAGTAGGCACAGGCTGCTTGGCGCCGTCGTCTGGCGGATATCCTACCCTTATCATGTGACCTGTGCTCCAACAGGGGGCAAAGGTTGGCTGCGATCCGCCCCTATGTCTTAATAACTCACTCATTGTATTCCTTTCTGCCGCTAATTAGAGCCTCTCCCCTGTGCATGTCTGTATCTGTGCATGTGTGTGCGAGTGAGTGTGTGTGTCTGTGCATGTAGTCCCCCCTGGGCCATAGAGAGAAGGCAGAGAAGTAAAAATAGAGTGTGGCTTAGTGCCCTCTTTATTGTTATTAGTGCTCCCGTGGCACAGCAGTCAGTCATCATGGATGCCAAGAACTGACATATTCGTTCTCTGACTTGTTCTGTTGCTCTCTCCGCCATGGAAATGACCAACTGGCTGCCTGTGAGATGAGGGAATAATGACGGGACGATTTCCTTCCTTTTTTTTAGATGCTGTTTCTCTCAGTCATCTGTCACCACCATCATCTCTCAGCCTCATGTAATAACTCTTTGAGTGAATGTGTGTGTGAGAGAGTGTGTAAGCGTTGCTGCAGTGGTAAATAATGGCAGGATACTTGCTGTGTGTGTTTATAGCAGTGAGCGAGGGCACATCATGCTGGGTCTAAAGCTGAGACATGAAAGGATTCGGTCAGGCTCCATTTAGCCCAGACTGATAGCAGGACATCAGGAGCTGCTGAGCCAGGCAAATATGCTGCTAGATACTGTAAACTATTAACGCTTCTTTAGTGTGCAGACACCTGCGTCTGCCATTTCACCCACTTTACTATCCCACAACGCTGTGGGTGACATTGCCCTCACCTTTTCCTGCAATCTTAAACAAATGCAATTACATATCAGACCACACCCTAAATCATGACGCCTGCTGTCTCAAATGTAAGCACAGCAAACTTTCTGTGTGTGTGAGGGGTGGGCTGTTTCCATTTAGATATAACGTGCATTGCGTACACACATACATATAAAGACTTTTATAGACTATTAAAAGGATTATCAAGTCCTCCTCATCTGCAGTGCACCTTTGCTGTGAGATTGTGGACTTTAACCTCTTCCGCTGCTCCTTATTAGCATTGAACATCTAATGGGGTGTGGGTTTCAAGCAGGTGAGGCTGTTGGCTAATCATAGACATTAGATATTGAAGCAGGTGGGCTGTGTGTGTGTAAGGGGTACTGAAACAAAAGGGTTTCAAATCAGATGGGTGTTGTTTTCTGTGCATACAGGTGAGCTGCAGGTAAACATCAAGGGAGGTGTCAGTTTGACGTTACAACTCTGGGAGGTTTGATGGGGCAAGAGGGGAGAGAGCAGGATGCACTGTCTATTGACTATCACACAGAGCACCGTTGTGCACTCGCTGGGTTGCGATTGTGCCGGCGGACAAAGCCCTGATTCAGCACATCCTTTCCCCGAGGGAGAGTTATGGAAACCAAAGACGGCGGCCATCCCCTCCCTTTCCCCCAACTCATCCTCTGCTTCTGTCTCTCCCTTCGTCTGTATCTGTCTCTCTCTGCCTCTCCCTGGCCGGTAACATGGCAGCAACTATGCATCAAAGGGAACTACTGAACAATGTGAGGGGCCAGCCAGGAATTTCAAGAGCTTCTTTTTTTCTCCTTTTTTAAAAAAAAAAACAAAACAGAAAACCTGGAATTTCATACAGCTGTGTCCTGCCATGTCAGGAGTGAATCATCTCAGCTGTCAGAATCAGAAATAAAACAAACATTTATTTGTAATTTGCAGGCTTGGAGAGTGAGAACTGGCAGCCTTCATCCTCTCTGTTTCTCATTTCTCCTTCACTTTAATACAACCAATAATGTGCTGGAATCCTGTGGTGAAAACACTTGAAATATAGCACAGATTGGCTGAGATGGTTGGTATAACTTAGGTACTCAGCTCAATGACCGTTTATGTGTGTTCAAATTAACTTCATGAGGACATGACATATACTTACAAACCAAATGAATCAGATGTTTGGATTTCATGGCCAATGAGATGACAGAGAACCTTTCTATATCTATCTGTGTCCCTGTCTGTTTCCTTTTCTTTCTCCTCTCAGGCTAGCCGAGTATTTCTGCATTAATCACCATGTCACAGGCAAGGCAACTCAATTTTCTGGTCCTGTAGGTAAGGTGCACGGCATCCCGAAACGGTTGCATGAGGCATGAAACAGGCAAGCGGGGGCTAATCTTTGGTTACTGGTGTAATTGAAATGCTATCCACACTGTAGGGTGCATTAAAGTCTGATAACAGCGGTTCCTGTGGCCAATTTAAGTAGTTTGACTTCCTCTGGCTAGAAGGGAATAAAGCAAAGGGTGTCTGAGAGAGACCGAGTATTTCAGGTTGGGTGTGTGAGTGTGTGTGTTTGTGTGTGTGTGTGTGCGTGTGTGTGTGTGTGGGGGGGGTGATAGATAAGGCTGACAAACCCAGCTAATTCTCCAGGCATGTTTCTCATTGTGATCCAGGAAAAATGAGAAAAAAATGAATCACAGAACCAAGAAAATCAATTGACCCTCGGGTGGCTTGTCAGGCTGTGAGTCTGATAAACCTAAAAGCTTCGTTAATGTCAGCCTGCCTGTATCCAACAGATAGAGCACTTTGTAAATGAACCCGCTTTGATAAATATATTAAGGAAAGCTGTGAATAAAAGGCACAGACTTGTCATTTGTAAATAGAACCCCCGCTACATGGAATTAGAATGATAAAATGGGGTTCCATATAATTAAGTTTGTGTAAGACCTGAAATCCGTGCAAATACCTTCCCAGAATTTTGAAAGGAAGCTGTCAGTTCAATTAATCTGAACATCACCCTGAGAATGTACTGAACAAAATTAAGCCGCAGATAAAACCTAGGCTAGTATTTTGATAAGTAATTCCTGTATCATTTCTTTGCTTCTGTGATCATTTTATTTAATCCACCACCCCCAGTTACGTGCTAAGCCATCTACAAAGGCCCTGCTGGCCAGGCCACCAAAACCTTAATCCACCTTATAGCTTGTGTAAAATGGGGAGGAGGTGGAAAGCATTTTTCCTGTTTGTGGGGGCATCAGTGGTAGTGCTAGGTATGGTTTTGGATGAAGGGGTGGGGTGGGTGTGGGGGCTGTAGGGGCAGCTTATGATTTCTGCCAGTCTCACTTAAATATATCCAACTGCATCTGCGCGTCAAACCACAAAGACTTCTGACTTAGCTGCAGAATACTCCAACGATAACACCGGAACATCCTGCTAGCTTACATATAATAATGTTACAGAGGTTTTCTGTGTGTATGTTGCTGCGTTCATCACTGTGTGTCTATACGAGATCGGGAGGGATGTACATAAACGGTTTTCACACTTTAGGAGTATTAGCCGTCTTGGCTGGCGGGAAAAGGGGAGGTAAAGGCGTTTGAAAATAAAAGGCAGAGCACTGCTGGTGGTTGAGATAGAGAAAGCAGAAATCTTGACTCACCAGTTGTTTACTTGTAAGATGGTGAGACCTGTGTCTTGGGCTAGCTGCTTCTTCTGCTCTTCAGAAGGGTATGGGTGCTGCAGGAGCAAACAGAGGGGGAAAACACACATGAGTCTCTTTGGCAAACAGATTAACCAAAATATTCATGAACAAATCTGAAAGGGTGAAGGGAATACAAGTCATATTCCTAGCTGTTACCCATGTTTTGTGTTGAATATGTTTCTGTATGTGTTGTGTTGTGTAACCCAAGCTCGTACCTTCTTGTGACCTCCACCCAACCCTGCCCCTCCCTTGAACAGTATAGACATTCACAGAATACACGTGTCCACCCACTCAAACACACACTCATACACAGAATTCAACGCTAAACCTGTCAGAGCTGGCCAAACAAGTTTGTCACAATTGTCAGATGTAATAAAACCATTCCCTACCCTCAGCCCACCTAAACACAAGCAACCTATAGGATATGTACCAATCATATGCAAAACAAAGAAAAAGACAGTTGTGAGCACATGTACGTTGACAAATCAGGTTCTTCTTTGAGCCTAACACAGATTGCGCTGTTAGGATTCTAAGGATCCTACTAGCAACTAATATCCTAAGGATATTACTAGCAACAAAATGAGTGGGTGTAGATTTGCAGTTAATAGATTGATTTTTTTCCTTGAATGTCTGACATGTATCTTGGTGATAGCTTTTTCAGAGAGTAGCTTGAATACAGGTTCAAAAGAATGCTGGGAAATCTACCCAACAGTTTTGCCAAATTTTTTACCTGAAAACAAAATTCTCCAACAAAGGCTGCAATGATACTATTTGTGTCAGGTCCAATCTAAAGAACATTGGCTGATATAAATGGCAGACCTTGGGCTGCCTTGCTCCCCCTGGGCCTGCTATGAAGCATGACAAAACAACAGTGATCGCTGGTGACAGATGTCTTTAAGGGCCAGATTAGGAGTCGGGGCGCACGCAAACGAAACAAATGAGACTCTATGTGTTTCAGTCAGCCACTCCAAACAGAGAGCAGGCATGCACACGGACTTAAATATGCACAAAAGCATGTGCAAACAGATACACACTCTGATTCATAAAACATTAATAAACATAACACCTGCAAACACAACACGGAAAAGTTCCTTTGTCAATGTGATATTTTTCATTATTTCATATTTTCAGAAGACCTCATGCTCCATTGACAGACATTTCTCTCTGACTAAAGAAATCCTCCACTTGAGAAAACTTTAACTTCACCATTTCAGCTTCTTTCTCTCCTTATGCTCATTGAGAAGCAAACTCCATAGCTGGTAATCCTCATGGCTTCTGCTAATTGAATCCAATTTTAACATGAAGTGATAACAGTTGCTCAAGAAGCATTTTCTCATTTACTACTGGAATAATTGGTGTAAGTTAGAATTCATATCAGCAGAAAGGAGGAATTCTCCTTTCAGGTAGCCCCGCCTGTTTAAATGTTTTAATTAAAGGAGAGATGAAAAAAAGGTTTGAGGAATGTGCTCAATTAATAACAAACAAAGCAAAGATTGGACAAATAATGAGTCCCTGCTGCAGAGTGGGATTAATCTGATTTGTACTTGTG
The DNA here is from genome assembly GCA_037177515.1 of Pseudomugil tenellus. NCBI lineage: Eukaryota > Metazoa > Chordata > Actinopteri > Atheriniformes > Pseudomugilidae > Pseudomugil > Pseudomugil tenellus. The sequence goes on from JBAMHX010000022.1 coordinate 13,528,307, forward strand.
TATGCAGTCCCTTTTAATATGCTAAAATTATTAACAAAGGAAAGCTGATAATGCTTGCATAGAAATACATTTTTTGATTGCCAGGTGCTGACATTTCCTTGGCTGGGATAGACAGGCTTACTGTGTGTGTATGCATAAATGAAACATATTCAAGTGAAGGAAAGTGTGCAGAAAGTGCAAAGACAAACAATGTCTACATCTTCATGTGTTTTCAAGCACATGCTCTCAACAACATTTACTGGGAGTGTGCTTTCTTTCTTCCTCTTCCTTACACTCCTGGGCTTCCTTTGTGTTTTCACATGACCTTGGTCACCATCAAAATGCACTTGCAAATAGAACAAACAACACACTCCCTCGTACTTCTTTTTTAACATACAGGTATTACACAAACCTATGAAACATATTCAAATAAAGCTTTGTGTAAAGATGATGTGGTATGGAAGGATATGGACAGGAACAGCTTAGATTGGAAATGGGAGTGGGTCATTTACATTGTATTAAGGCTTCCTCAGCCTCTCAGGCCCAGACCTGGTCATAAATCGCCTCCTGTCAGCCAGAGTGCGCTGTAGCCTGGTGATAAATACGCTGGCCAACGGCACAGCTCGTCCAACAGCCACCAAGTAATGGATGGTTTGAACAAACAAGAAAGATGTCTCATCAAGGAGAGTGGGGCGTTAAAGCCCCCCTCACACCCAAAATCCCTGAGTAAGGAGATTTACTCTAACCACATAGACACAACACACACAGAAAATCACTTTGTTCAACTCATGCCTCTTGCAACCCTCATTCATTCTTCCATTTCTTACCTTTTTGTGGCTAATGATCACTCCTCTGCACCCTAAAGACTTGCATGTGCATATGCAGATCAAGTACTTACACATAGCAAGCACAAATAAACATACTGGGAGCATGCCTGCATACAGCCTCTCCTCATCTTTATCTGTCCTCAACTCTATCTTATATTTCGCACTGACCCTCTTTCTCCAACATGCATGCATGTTTTTTTTATGGTTAAGACTGCAGGCCACCCACACTGACTTTACATTGTGGCAGCTTTCCCGTAATCATGGCACTCTGAAATCCCAGCTACAAAAACGGCTGTGCAATGGCAGTTCAAACACACATGCAGTGACATGAGAAGCAAGCCGACATGGTGGGCCTGATGGTTACAAAGCTGAAGCAGCCATGAAATTGGAGAATCACTTTTTAAACTTCTGGGTAACCCCTTAATGTCAATTACCACCATTAAAAAAGGTTTTTAACAAGTCATCCAGAGAGCACAACATTTTAAAAAAGTATATTCTAATTTACAAAAGAAAACAAAACTATGTGTAGAGGAAGGATAAGAATATTATCTAAGTTTTATATTTGACAAAATAGGGAAAAAATCAAACAAAACACATAGTCTTCCCTACCTATGTGCTTTCCTTTCTTAATTCATTCTTTACCCTCGGGAGACAACATGACATGGTTATTTAATGAATGAAACACAAACACAGAGCAAGAACAAAGATGGTATTGATAAGCCTCGGAGTTGCTTTGGATCCGCTTAATATGTTCAGTTAAAACCACCAGAGCCAATATCCTTAAAAGAGGATTGACCACAAAATGGAGAAGCAGTCTATAGATAATTAAAGCAAGAAATCAAGAATTTCAATCTGTTGTCAGTTCAGCACCAGCCCCAAATCGACGTAGCTCTTTTACTTATGTTGAAACCTGTTAATGGTAAAAGGTCAAACTATTATCATGTACATGTGCTGTACAGTTTCTATAATTTGAGAAAGTGTATTTCTGTAATCGCCAGAGAAAGTGCAGCAACGCACCAAGGATCCCACTGTCATTTATCTAGAATCGAGCCGCATGAGCATGTTTGTATGTTTGACCGACTGCTGGCTAAATTATAGGGTTTGATGGGCTCTGTGCTCTCTGATAGTGCTGAATGTAATAGTCCCTGTGGTTGCTGATCATTACAAGCTGAGGTAGTTCTATCATCTGCTGTGTATAGTCCTTAAACTCCCTCTGAGCCCAGCTTGGCCATTCACCACATACAATAACCACATCTACTATTAAACCGTTCTAACTTCACAGCACACCTTTTACCCAACACTGATTCCAGTCGACTCAATCAACATCCAGTTTGAATAAATAATATTTTCAACTATAATCAAATCTCACAGTAAGATCATTATCTTGGCTGATACATCCAACACCCCCATCTCTCCAGCTCTCTGATGCTTCCTCTACACCCTCTGAACCTGCAGCCTCTTGCATGAGCCACTAGTGATACCACATTGATTAATTACATCATCAGTGTGTGACATGAGTTATAACACTAGGTCACAAGGTTGCAGTGGCTTGCAAACCTATTCCATGCTAATGACTCCCAGGAAATCACAGGCCATTTGCTGTTTACCCTCCATTCCATGGCAACCCAAAGGATTTGTTTATATGATCAATGTGGGTAGATCCAGGATTTATTACTTTTTATTTGTTGTACAGGGATTTTAAATAATCTATTTTTATGTTTTACATTTAGTTAAAATGTTTGTTCATTTAGTAAATTAAATGGGTGTAATTTTATAACTTTCTTTACTGTAATGCCTTCATGTGTGGGCTTTATTGTGATTTTTTTTGCATATAACTTTACAGATATATTGCTCCACAATATTTCATTTCATATTTGCATTCCACACATTGATTGGAATCATATTTGTTTTTAATCAAAGTGGCTGGAGGATGATAATGATATTCACTGTCAAAAAAAAATTCAATCAAATAAAGGAATGACATTTTAATATGGATTGTGCATTCAGTCAGGGTAAGATTGGCACATTTTAAATATCAAGTTGCCAGTGTTAATAATGTTGCAATTGGCTTCTTTGACAAATGACAATGAGATTGAATGCTTATCAGTATTACTGAGAGATTAAAGAGATATGACAAATAAATCCGGTTTTTGAATCTGTCTTCAGTGTGTGCTAAATACGGGGCAAATACCAGAAGTTTTTGATAAAGAAAACATCTATTAGCTACATGTAAGTAAGGTAGAGCTTAATAGTTTAAGTTAATATGAGCTTAAAATACCTTATAATAATAGAAGGTTTGTATGCAATTATAGACAAACTAAGCTACATTTAGTCAGTAAATGATGACTCACATGAATTTATAACATAAGTTTGATTGTTCTATAATACTCTAAGTGATACTGGGGTGGTAGCTTGAATGTACTTATTGTTTGGAGATTGTATGGAAGCATAAAGTAAATGCTGTACCATTACAATGATAGTCTATGCTATCTTCATATCAATGTCCATTTCAGATTTTATGTTCAATTACATCTATTCTAAGTTCTGCTGCATTCCCATCTTTTGTGCAGATTTTCATGGATGCAGGTGGGAGCTAGCATGGGGTTATTTGAGTGTTTGCTGTATTTTACTTAGAACTACACTGCTTCCTGACAACAGACTGAATGCAGGCAGGAATGTTGCAAGAGTCAATGACTCAACCCTGCTGTTCTCCCTTTCTCTCTCTCGATTGCGCACACACAGATACCGCCAACTTATAAAGAGAGCTCACATGATGCCAAACAACAAACTGCACACACTGCATGCCAACCTCTGATAACAGCAAATGAAGGTACATTTACTTCTGCACCTCATACAAACTGCATTCAGAACATACCACAATGCCTCTCTCTCTCCAACTCCAAGCTCCAAAGCTTTCACGCAAAGTAAGGGCTCTCAGTGGACTGCCCTTTGACAGTAAAACACTGATGATTGCAAATACAAGGCGGACTGACGAGGCTTGAAGCATCTATTATAGAGAGAAAGGGCCCCCAGTCTGTCTGTCTGCCTCTCTGACTGGCTGGCTGGTAGGCTGGTTGGCAGTGCATCAGTACTACTACCGCTGTTGCTGCCACGGCCTCCCACAACAATCGCTGGCTGGGCTCCTGAAGCCAGTTCCTGGACCCAAGCCAGCAGCCTGTTTGCTCTACACCATTAATTTATGTTCACTGGAGACAGTGCAAGGTTGTAGAGAGGCTCTACGGCATAACTGCCCTGCTTGCTTGCCAAGCTACAGCAAGAGTAAAGGTGGGTGAGGGGAGACCGAAAGAGGGGGGAGTGAATGAAGAGAGTGTGAGGAAGAAGCCTTGGAGGATGTTCAAGATATAGGCATTTGATTGTGCCATGCTTCATGAGGCTAAATAGCAATAACTCCCACACAATCCCAATGCACCTCTAGTCTTAGAAATGGAATGTTTAGGGAACATTTCCAATTGTTATCATGTATATATGAAGGAAAGGACAATCTTTATAACAGACATTAAATATGTTAAAATTGTATTTATGATCATCCTGAAAATCTGTTAAGCCTCCCAAATAAATATCAACTGATGTTAAGGCATAGATTTATTGGAATTTGCCAACGGTTATGTCTATAACCTGTGCTTGTTGTTCAGACTTGGTGCAATTTGATGCCCGCAGCAATAGTGATGTGCATATCTAATTATCAGATTGGATACATGGTTTCTTTTTCCAATACTTTTCAGTCCTTCTGCTTATAAGAAGAGAAACAGAATGTTTCTATCCTCGAAGTGGGAACCTGATCTTCTCTATATTTCTATCGTTTTTGTTGATTTCTCCTTCCATATTCAGCAGGCCCCAACATCAAGCCATGCCTCACAACTAAACTCTCTGCCCCTTGTCTCCTATGCTCCTCAATCCACCTCCTCCCCTTTCCTCTCCGCTCCACTCATCTCATCTCGTTCCCCTTTTTCAAAGTTTCCGCTCAAGCTTTAAGCCAGGTCCTACAGGGCAGGAATTTGGCCTGGTTTTTCAGACCAGTCAGTTGGCTTTGTTGTGGTAACTGCCTGCTCAGGGGCACCCAGCTCTGTTCTGCTTTCTTCTCCAACTTGCCTGATGTCAACACACAGCCACGCTCGCTACTTGCTTTCAAGACATTTTTAAAACATCATGTTGCGATGACTACAGCTGAGCCAAAGGATCATCCTCCCATAAAGAGTTATGCTCCTTTTGAGTTTCAACACATTTAAAGTCTTTGGCACATTTCGTTATACTTTTTTAAATGACCCTCCTGTTCTTTTCTTATGATGCGGTTTGTTGGAAGTGAGAAGTAATTGGTGTCTCGCCTTTGCAAGGTACTTTTAAGACCTATAAGCAGATCATTAGAGGCCTGGTGGGCTCGTCAAAGCAAAGGGCCCACCCCCTTTTTCCTGCATGGGACAACCCCGTACTCACTCCACTTGTTACTGTTGCCAGTCATAAAGTCATTGGGAGCACATGCAACAGCTAAAGCCTAGTAAGCCTCTGAATAAACATCTGTGCTGGTTTAATGACATATGTAAACATTGTAAAAAGCAGCAACTTTTTCAGCTGACTAACACAGTCTGGGCAGAGCAAAACCTCTAACTGGTCCATTCCAGGCTTCTAATAGATCCCAACTTCACAACTATACACTCAACTAATTAATTAAATATAATAGTATAGGTTAAAATGTGTGAAGCTTGCAAGCAATGATGGAAAATCATGGAAAGCCAGTAAGGAAAGGAAGTGCTTACAATCTAGTGCCTGTTGAAAAAACCTGTTGGAAAGAATCCATCCATCCATCCATCCATCCATCCATCCATCCATCCATCCATCCATCCATCCATCCATCCATCCATCCAT
>JBAMHX010000022.1:13535649-13552312 GCA_037177515.1 Pseudomugil tenellus
TTTACCACATACTATACCATGTAGAAAAGCATTTTTCTTATAAGGATTAAAATAATATCAGGTATAGTTCCTTTAAAACATAAACTCTGCTTTGTCAGAAGTTAGAACTAAAGAATTTGCCACCCCTAGTGGTTATAAGAACAACTGCCGGTTATGATGGTGACTGTCTGGTAGAAAGAGTGTATTTTAGTATTTTATAGGCAGCTTTGGCTCAGGTGTAGTGTAGCCGAATAGCAGGATCTGTAAAGCGCTTTGGTCATTGAGAGATGAATATAAGGTGCTATAAGTGAACACCATTTAGTCGTGGGGGTCTTTTAGTGATGTGAGTTTTTTATGAACTAGGCATAATTTATATGTTTTTAAAAAATCTGTGATGTATTTTTTCTTGAACTTTCATCAAACCGTAAATGATCAAAAGAGTTGTGCAACCTTCAACACATGTCAATGGTAAACAGGTTAGATTTCTTTAACTGTTGATAAAAGGTCATTTCCATCTGACAGTGGTTGGATGCAACTACATTATTTTCGAACCATTTTTCAATTAGTGCTTCTAAAATATTTAAATACATGATCTTCATCCAGAAAATGATCTGGGACACCAGTAAACTAATGCCACCTAAATTCCAGTATTGTCCAGAGGAATAAACTATATGTTGATGGAAAATAAATTGCCAGGCTCCATAAAGCTGAACTAATTGACAGTGTTAGGCCTTGAATACGCTTACTTTACCGTTTACGGAATGTAATGGAGGCAATTACCTGAACCCAGACCCGGTGTTTGGGAACAGTGCCCATGGGCCAAGATTCCCGTTCCAGATTCCGGTTCTGAAGTGGAGATGGAAACGGAGGGGTTGTCAGTGGACCATGACTACTGTGTGGCTCCAGAAACAAACGTAAGAGCGTCTGAGCTGGCTGATGAGAACGATGGTTTACATCAGAAAATAGCAGAGCTGCAGGTGGAGAAGCTGCAGCAGCGCTTTGGATTAAAGCGCCTGTCTGGTTCAGATCAGGACATATTAATGTTAATAATAAGAAGAATAATGTAGATGAGTGATGAAATATGATTGTGTCCTCGTCCGAAAAGAAAAAAGAAAATAGTAATCCTCCACATTCTTTGTCAGCATGGCCCCAAAACTCCATCGTGGTGATTATGAACGTTTTTAAGAAAAAAAAAAGTAAAGGAGAGACAGGCAGTGTGTGAGAAAAATGTCGATAGAGAATGTGTAAGTTTTTATATTTTATTTATGCAAAACAGCAGCACATTTAATGCACGCTTATCAAGATTATCAATTGGCTTGGCAAACACTTAAAATGAAATATATAAATTAAACATTATAGCGTGTGCACGTTTTGTTTTATTGGTGATGTACGGCTTGATGATAACATGAATATATTTTAGAGAATATATTTTGTGGACAAAGTTAAATGCGCGTACAAATCAATGAAAGAATGAGTAAACCAGAAGTACTCGCCCACAGACTGAGCGTCAGAACTTAACCCGGCGCAATATTGTGCACGTAGTCCATTTGAATCACATCAAGAAAAAAATCATTAGTTGTATATAAATAGTGCGTAAAGCCCCTAAACCAAACACACTGCATCTTGTCATTGAACTCATCAATGATTTTTTACAGATGTTGACTTTGCAAAATTACATCCAATTATATTGGTTTGACTACATGGCAGCTGGAAAACGCAGAGCATTAATTTCCAATCATGTGAAAATTACATAAAATACAGTTATTATACACACAAGTAATTAAAAGCAAGTACATTCCTTATTTAACCCTTTAATGCCTAATGTGTTATAATTGATGCATGCAGTTTTCGATGCATACATTTTGCATCACTTTCTTCATAACCTCATGGTAAGCACCAGAAAACAGCGGACTGTACCTTACAATATTATACATTTCTTATTTCAGGCTTTAAAGAGTTGAGATGCTGCTATGTTACCAAAAATATACTGGTCACAACATCTTCACCATTCATGAAGCCAACATGAAGCACAACCCTTTACTAAGCTGAAACTTTTTAGTGTTTGAACCCACCACAGTTAGGGAACAGACTAAAATAATCTACTTCCATTTCTGAGACACCGATTTAGCTGAACCCCATTTAAGCTAACAGCACCTGAATGCACCCATGCACTTTGTTGATTATGAGTAGCCCGTCTATAAAGGTTTTCCAACTCCTGAGTCAACTCTGTTGTTTGTTTCCCAAAATACCTCCATCATATCCAAACCAGTCACAATACAGCCTTCTTAAAAGCAAAGTGTTAACCATTAATGACAGAAAAATAGATTTCTAAGTTTTTTGTTAATTAGTGAGTAGATATGTCACGAAGAGAAGAGAAGAGAAGAGAAGAGAAGAGAAGAGAAGAGAAGAGAAGAGAAGAGAAGAGAAGAGAAGAGAAGAGAAGAAAAGAGAAAAGAAACATACCGTACTGTAGCTTTTAGGCTTGTTTAATAGTATTGAATCTTTAAGTGCATTCTTCTGTCTTCTCTCTCTTTCCATTTGCATTGGTCTTAGACTGAATCCTACCCGGAGGCCAAAGTGACCTTTGACCTGCCTGGCCTGCCTAGCTACAGCCCTCTCGTTTGTTAGGCACTTTATCCACTGACAAAGCAGGCAGGAAGTTGGCAGCAACCCAGCAGCCCCATGGGAGGATGACCATCAGCTAGCTCAGCTTACCGCTTATTACAGGATGGTGGGGAGTATGTGCGTTTTTGTGTGTCTGACTATGTACTGGCATGTGTGTGTGTGTGTCGTTATGCTTTACGCATCCGTTTGTTTGCATGGATGCATGTTTATAAATGTGCTTGTGCATCTGCATACAAGCTCAGTTGTGCCTGCATGTATCTGAAAGAGCAAAACATTCAAATGTGAATGACCTTTTTTATGAATGTGTTGGCAATTTTTCTTTTAATGCTAGCTAATGACACTCAAAGAATAAGCCTGGAAGCTACAAACGTCCGCGTCTCTAAGCTAACCAGATCAGCTACGCATATTAGCAACAATCAGGCAACCTTCCAGCCACTGGACTCATGGGACCCCAGCACACTTCAGTCTTTTACTCTATACTCTCTGTCCTTCTTCTCTCTTCTGCAGTCTGCTCATCAGAGCGCTCAGAACAGCTCACCAAAGCATTATATCATAAGACACTCCAGTTTCACTCCAGCCACTCTATAAAAGTCAGGTAATTCATACTTCATTTATATACCTTCCCATTAATAAAGCTGATGAACTTTTACTCCTTAAATCTAATGGGCCATTTTAGCAGGCTGCCAGCGCTGCCGTTTTCTTTTTCTCTCTCTGTCTGCTTCTTGTCTTCCTTATATGGCTTTGGGAGATAATCCACACAGACACACTTGTCCAGGGCTTGCGTACAGTTTTATATTAGTGAAGAGACAAAGAGAAGCTTCTGAAAGTTTTGAGACTTTTGACTGACCCCTGTCAAAGACAAGTGGTGACACGTACGTTAGGATGGATTTTTTTCTCCTCTCTCTTTACCTTTCTCTGTCTACGCGCAACAGAAGGTCATTGACCTACAGGCCTAACGCAAGGCATGATGGCTCCCCAGCTCAGAGGCCGTTGACAACTGTCTGTGTTCTTTTCAACAACTCGTTGAACCACCCCCACACCCCCACCGCTCACCCCCTTCCCTTCTCAGGAATGTAACGCAACCACTCACGGAGGTAACCCAAGCCCCTCCCCTCTCCCATCCTTCCTTTAAAGAGAGAGAAACAGAGAACGAGAGACAGAAAGAGAGAGAGAGAAAGAGAGAGAGAAAGAGAGAGAGAGAGAGAGACCAACTGGGGGTGTGAGACAGCTGTCTCCCCATCTCACTCTTGCTCCCTCTCTATTTCTCCTCCTCTCTTTAGATTTGCTTCTACCCCATTGCCTGTGGAATAATTAATGATGCAATTGAGCCGAGGAGAGGACTCTGACCAGCAGGGGCCATTCCTGAATGCCTGGGTAGCCGTTTTATGGAGAACTGGAAAATAAAAACATACAAAGGCATGGCGGAAAAGATAGGCAGAGGTAGAGAATGATATAAAACAGTCAGTAAGAGGAAGAGATTGTTTATACTCTGTTACCCAACAGTCTCTTTCTGTTTTAGTCTCCTCAAGTCTAAATCCTCCATCTCCCATCCCCCTCTTCTCTCATCTGTCCTCATGGCAGGATTGGGGGGCCTGACCTGTCTGGTGATTGATGGTAATGTCTCAGGAAGTCATTTTCCCCGACAGCACCCTGCCGCCTTTCACCAGGCCTGGTGCAGAGGTGAGCCCATCACATGGATGCTTTTAACTCTTTGCTCACTAACCTCACAGGTCTCATGCTCCCATCTATGTCTCGCACACCTCATCCACCCTCCATATTCTGCCTCAGCAAGGCAGACCCAACCACTGCGCTTGAGTCCCATACTTCTGACATTGCAAAGCCATCATGCTGCAGATGAAGTCAATGAGAAAAAGTAAGCTTAAACAGGTTTGTGGAAAAGTAAAAACAAGACAAAATACAAAAAATACAGCAGGCCATCTTGATGTGGATCTCCCAAGCAACCCCTAATTCAGGTTGCTGGGGAAGGATCCCCATGACTCTATTATTGTCAGTGCTACCACCTCGATTATGGCAATTAGGACAGAGTTCCAACACTAGGAATGCTTTGCTCTGTTGTGGAATTGCTAACATCTGCCACGTCTCAGCTCCATGTGTCAGATTGAAGTTGTAGTTTCTTAAACACACATTTTTTTACAGTCACACTTCTTTTTTCTTGTCTTTCTTTTCAAAGTTGCTCTCCACATTTATTTTCTTAATTCGACTCTAACTGCGCCTTAAAGAGATTCCTCTCTATTTAAGCCCAAATAACCTAAAATGATCCGTGAAGAGAGACTCGTGGTTCCCGTTTTCAATAGGCTTCATTAGTTTTTAATATCTAGCCAAGGAGAGGAGGGAAAAAATGGCATGGAGATAATCAATGGAAAGGGGCTGGTACCCTATTAATCTCCCCCAAAGGATTGTGGGTTAATACACGCTCTTGCATAGGCAAACATGGCTGTGTGGTGTACACATCTGTCTGCCTGGATGGCCTACTTAATGAAACAGCCAGCGTTTTGCTACTGAGATGGATGTCATTCCCCCAGTGAAAAATGAGTTCCCTCTCCCACTATGCTGCGGCTGTGCTACACTTGATAGAGTTCCATTCAATTCACTAGAGACCTGACTGTGCCCCTGTTTCAGAGCAGCTTAAACAATAAAGGTGCCGGACAGGACAGGCAACGCATGGCCACCAGAGCAAATCTTCATGAAGATCATATCAGGGAATCCTAATGTGAACAAGACTCAGCCTGATCTGGAAATGAGAGAGGATGCTGAAAGACTAGATGAGGTGTAGTTCAGACGACAGATACAGAACAAGGAAGAAAAGATGAAGGATGAGCCAGTTGCAACATATAATTAGGCTCTGTGTGCTTACGCATTTAAACTACATCTGTGCATTTGCAAACCCTTATTCTTATCTGCCAATACCTATGCACATGTTTCTGTGTACTCTGACAGCATTGGAGATGACCCCTGGTCAGGGAGTCCTGTAACAGGAGCTCACCTCCGGTTCTGCAAGCTCTCCTCTCAGTGTGCTAAACATCCACCTGAAGACAGGATTAGCCATTGTGACCCTGTCCCAGAGGTAACTGAGATACACCTTTAGGGACAGACATGAAACACACACTGTCACGTGTTGCACAGAGACAGCCAGGTGGAGAGAGATAGACACAGAGTGAGATGGAGGTTTAAAACTAAGATGAGCAGAAGAATTAAGCCAGGTGGTTGCAGGGGTTGTTAGGTGCAAACAGGACACTTATAAGAGGATGTATGCAACTAAGACACAGTATAATGTTGAGCAAGCTAAGGTGAATGTGTCAGTGGTGTTTGCTGTTGTCTAATGAAAACAAAGCTTCAGAGCATAAGAGGATTGGGTGGCCTTACTCTGAGCCTTGGGGTTGCTGAGATTTGTGCCTGTATGGAAACTGATGCCTGTCAGCCTGTCTATGACTCAACTATGACAATATGCATGCATGTGTGTTTCTGTGAACATGCTGTGCTATGACAAATGAGCAGTGCTTAATTTGTGACTGATTATGCAGACTGTGGGTGCCCTAAACCCCTTTGAACTTGTAATTGCCCCTGGTTTCCGTAATGAACATTAAGGAGGATTCAGAAATGTGTGGCTAATTACACATTTGCACCCCCCACCCCCCACTCATCCTCACACATACACACTTTTTTTCATTTTTCTATCTTCATGAGAGAGAGGGAAAGGCGGAGCAGGAGTGGTAGTAGGTGGATGAGAATCAAGGGGGAGGTTCTGGTTTGGGAGGCATACACTGCTGTTGTCACCCTCTTTATCTAAATAATTGTACAAGCTGGTTTATGGGCTTTATAGAGGTGCTTTGTGTGTCAGCTGCTGCAGCCCTGGGGATATGGGGGACTAGCTTTCCCCACGATCAATATTCAGAGATTCACATCTGGAGCCAAGACCTGCTTTGCTCAGATTTAGATTTATATATTTATTTTTCCTTTTTATTTGATTTTTCATTGGCTCCCTTCTTACTTGATCCATCTGCTTTTTCTTATCAGCTCGTGGAACAGCTATTTTTGCTATCTATCACATATGCTCATTTGTGTAGCATTACATGAGCTTAGAAGGTATGTGAGCACAGCAAAATCTAATGGTCTGAAACAAACTAGTTTTGCTTTATATGGAAAAGAGATACTGAAGAAACACGACTAAATAATATGCCGTACAAGTCAAAAGTTTGGACACACTTTCCCATTAGATTCAATGGCAAAGTGTCTCCAAAACTTTGATTGTTACTCTACATTAAAGCCAGAGATGTTTTAGTGTTCTGCGTAAATGGCTGCAGTGCAGGGAGAATCCACTATAGTTGGAGACGGATGAATCGGGAAAGGAGCAACAAATTGACCTGCTCAGGCTCAGTCTTTGATGTGGACTAGGTTCTCTCTTAAAAACCAGTCCATATGTTCAGAGAGCGAAAACCAGAGGATGTCAATGGGGAAGAAATGAAAAGGTGAGGAAGTGGGGGGAAGAGGTGAGAACAAGAGACATGGCTCCCAGTTATAAGGACCCCACTGTGCAGGAATCCCACTGCCTGTCTCTGGACTGAGCATTGGGTAAAATAAAAGCATGCATTTGAGAGGAGTCGAGGGGAAAAAAATCACACAAAATAGCAGAAGTGGGATTTGGTGCAGCTATAGGGTCCCATGACAAACCAAACAGTGAAACACATAGTCTGTTTTTGATTTCTACTCAGTGCCTCCATCTCTCAACCTTTCCTCTCTCCTGCCTCCCTCCCCTCTTTAGCCTGGTTTGCTGTTTCCATATTTGTGCTGCTCCTTTTCCCTTTTGCATTTTCCTTCTCTTGGTATGAAATGAATATCAAAGTGAAGCTGGGGCAGCTCAGAAGCCTGCAGCAGAATCTCATTGGCCTCCATGGTCCCCATGAGCTGCAGCCACTGCTTGCACAGTACTTGCCGGAACCTCGCAATCAAGCACAGGGGCAACTAGACGAGCCCACAGGGCGGAACCCCTGAAAGGGTAAGGGGTAATTTAAGAGAAGTGGCTCCAAGACGTGAAACCAAAATCTTCTTATACATTTTGTTTTGAGTAATGTGAACCTAAAAGTATAGAAAAAGAAAAAGTAAAACAGAATCAACAACCACCACATTAATAATCCTGTTTTTCATTTTTCTGTCTTTCCAACATATGTAGTTCTATTAGTGAATACCATATGGGGTGTTTAGTACAAATAATATCATTCTTGTCTATTTCCCATAGTCAGCTCAGCCAGGTCCTTGTCTGGATCAGTGTTATGACTACAGAAACAACTGCTGAAAGCTGGGAAATGTTCTTGAGCTTGGGTCTATTCTCAGTGGAGCATTAGGCATTAAAAAAGTCTTGTCAGCTTTGTGCATGTGTTTTCTTAAAAGAGTGTCTGCAAGTTTATAAATCTCACTGCCCTCCACAGGCCTTGCTCTGTTTGTAGTCTGATGTGGTCAGCGCATGTGCATCCACCTCGGCAGGGGCCAGTCAAACTCACACTGTGCTTTTTTCTCTCCAATGAGGGCAACCCCTTTGTAAAACCATTATTTAAAGAAATGGATATTGCATCACATTTCATGGAGGATTATCCTTTTTGTATTGTTTTCTTATCAAATCATGCTTTACAGGTTTTTCTATTTTTGCTTGCAACACTGTGGATTTTCACACAGCTTAATCACCCCCACACCGTGCAAATGTGTCGTAAACAGTCCCTGGGCGAAAGCACTCATCTCTGCTACTTCATTGAACAACCTGCATTAAGATGCAAACAGCAGGAATGAAAATAAACAGGAAGCGATGGAAATTAGAGGAAGCATGGGAGGAGAAGTGATGGGGCTATCCACGTATCCCAAAATTTACAAATGCACAACAGCATGATGCTAATTTTCATTAAGCAAGCCTATAGTACTGAGAAGTTAAAAATAAAGCCAGCAAAAATCATGGCAATGTGTAAGAACATTTCTCACACCCATGGCAAGCTGTATGCAAGGTTAATGTGGCATGCTTTATATGTGAGTGGATTCCATGTGGGGTTAGTTGGCTTTGAAGTGGAACTGTGACAGATCTGGATTAGGGGGCAAAGTGTAAAGGTCTGATGTCGGAGCATGAAACGAATTAGAGCTTATTACATTCAAATACAGCACCAAATCTCCGGAACCGCTACCGTCCATGAAAAAGCACACTGTAAACAAGGTTTTTGTCAGTCAGAGCGCTGTGACCCACCAACACTTGGAAGTTACAGCAGAGTTCCTTTGCAATGAGACGGCAAACTTGATGCAGCTCATATAACTGCATAGCCTGAGAAAATTGGAAGTCACTGGATATGCCTTCTAAGCTCCCATTTTGCTCTCTGCTTTCTTCTCTCTTGAAAAAAAGAAAACATGTTGACATCTTCTGATAAGGCAGATGAAATTCTTAAGTCAAATAAAGAATCATTTCACTACATTTCAAAGCAGTGACCCTGTGAGGGTCTGTCACTGCTAGGGTAGCCCCACTTTGGTGGACTGGCTGGGGAAGAACAGATGGCAGACAGAGGTGGCTTGTGTCTCTGTTTTCCAGGGTCGCTGAGCAGCCGACATTAGAACATAGTGACTAGACAATAGCTAGGCACAAAACCATGACCCCCTCAAAGATCTCCTCAACTCTCATTACCAATGACTTTCTGTGATAAACATGACAAAACTATGCCATTTTGTAACTAACATCTGTTTGCAAACACTCACACAGCAGCTGATATTGTCACAGGGGCAATGATGACTCTTTTTCCTACGTCTTGTACTGATAGTCACACATTTGGGTAGCAGCAGTGAACCAAACCGTCGCCTGGGTTGCTACGGGTGACTGGAGAACTGACTTTTGGGCTCCTGAGGCAAACAAGCACATGACAGATTAGTGTGTGGGCCTCCTCCAGGCTTCCACCTCTCTGACCCTTAGGAACCCCCTCTTTACCCCCTCCCCACCCTTGCTCTTATCCCAAAACCCACTCCTTGCTTCTCCTTTGTCTCTTTACTCTCTTCATCCAAACTCAAAACAACCTAAGGAGGTGGAAAAGCAAACGGATTCTTAATCACTGAAATACAGCCAAGAGTAGTTGTTTTTATACATTCTGGCTTTCAAAAGTAATACTGATAAGTCAATATATACAAATAAATGCAAACACCCTTGATTAGATATGACATAAGTATCTTTTATTAAAACAATAACTAAATGATGAGCTATGCATACTCCAAAGAAAAATATGGCAACAATAAGTATGACATAAACAGCTTTCAGCAGTTGTGCTTAAAAAGAGAAAGGGCTTGGGTATTTCAAAGTATGTGCAGATGTGTGTCTCCTCCGGTTAAATACAGCTTGTAACAGAACAACAAACAAGATTTAAACTAAAAGAGGCTTTGACTAGGGATACTACAGGACAGACTGTTTAGTCTACACAAACATAATGTGTAGACTATTTTTAAGGGATGGACTAGTACACTTGTGTATCGCATGGCACAAACATCCGTTGCCAGGGTTTGGCCTTGCCTGGGCCCATGTCTTGTGAATGACCCTTGCTGGCTCTTTTATTTGCGTCTATAAAGGGTGGCAGGGAGAGCAGCTCCCACAGGAGGGCTCGACCTGACGATGACACCCTGTTGTCATGGAGACTAATGCTATGTTGGGCTTGGGTTGGGAGTGCGTGTGTGTGGTGGGGGGTGAGAGAGGTGGAGCACTGTCACTAGTGTATCTAATGATGTTTGCAGCACAATGCACTCAACTCCTCAAAGGTCCTCACTTTTGTGATTGCCTATATTATAGGAGTTCCTGTGGCTTCACTGGCATCTTTCTGCTCCAATGCAAGTGTTCTTCAAGTCATGTGAAAAGAACAACACAATTTTCAATTCAAAATCTTCATAAGTTCAGTAATAGCTCAAGAGTCAATGTGAGGGTTCCATAAAAGAAGATGAATACCAATCAAATTTAAACATTTCTCATCTGAGCATTTAGTTCTAATTCATAGACCCAAGTCTCTCTAAATGACCAAAGGATATATCACTTCCCTTTCAAGAAGCCCAGGGGACCAATACACCTGGCTTAGCAGCTTAACAGCATTTCCAAAACACCCAGGCCAAAGGGTGGCCCAGCACAGAACCTGAGACGCTTGAAGCTTGAAAGAGCTACCTACTTACTCATCTGACTGACCACTCTGCTTATGTCACACAGTTGTTCCCTTTCTCCTCCTAGTTCACACATACACAGCAACTTTCAGCTCGTCTGCCTTGCTCCTGAGGTCCCCTATTTATTTTCATAGGTATCTGAAGGTTTACACTAGTCAAAAGACAAGGCCACGGCTCAGAGTGGTATCTTTGTATCTGAGTGCTTCCTGTTTTCATTGCAAGGCCGACCCTTGTCTTTACAGGGGTGAGTAAGGGCTAGTGGGGGGTGAGATGGAAGGAAAGGCCAAGGGCGCCAAAGGCGGATTGTAAATTGTAGAGTTGGTTTTTGCAATACACAAAAGGGCATTGCTTTGTAAGCAGTTGCAAATATCTGATTGATATAGTTTGTTTCTCCTCTCTATTCCTTCTCTTCTTCTATCTTTTTCCATTATATTCTTTCAATCTATATATGTAGTGCATTCTTAATTCTGGTTGGTAGTCCATGCATTTGAAGTGAAGCAGAACATTTTACCCCTAACAGTGAAGTTTACCTTTCTGATAACATAATCTCCCTGTAGTATTGAAAAGCTTATACCAACAGTCTGGGATTTCCCTTCCCCTAATGTGGCTGGAAGACATCCAGAAACTCATAGAGAGAGGGGGAGAGAGAGAGAGAGAGAGAGAGAGAGAGAGAGAGAGAGAGAGAGAGAGAGAGAGAGAGGGAGAGAGAGGGGTGGGGTGGCATTAGAGAGAAAGAGTGGGAGGGAGGATAGAAGAAGGGAGTGGAGAGACAGTGTGACCCTCTTCTGCCAGCCAACTCCAGCTGATCTGTCCAGCCATTTGCCAATTACATGTGGGATCTTCAAGGCTGCCAGCTCACATGCACTCTAGTGCATGTGCATATGGCCTCAACATAAAAGAAGCCAGGAATATCGCAGCCTCTCAACAGTCTTTCATGAGTTCTGCAATCAATATAGTGCAAAGACCTGAGCTTTTTTCTCAGCTTGAATGCTGAGATGATGTGTTAGATTTGAAGTGATCTAAGTTTTCTTTCTATTTGTGATCATCATGAGGAAAATCACCCTGTGATTTCTCCCAAGAGACTGTGGGGTCAGAGTAAAGCCTTGGAGGCTCGGAGGGGAGAGGGCAATTTTGTTATACTGATTCTAAAAGCCAACAGTTGTTACTATTGGCCCATGTTGTTTTTTTGTGTGTGAAGGGGGGGGTCATGTCCTTTTGAGCTTTTCAGAAGATGTGACAATGGCTGGATGTTGAGAACATATGTAGCGAGACCCCTGTGGCTCATGGAAGAGGAGCTCCATGCTGCCCCTCAGTTTGAGAAAATACGAGCCGCTCCTTTCACTCCTCACCTCTCAGTTAATGAATGCGTGAATGACAGAATGCCGCTATAGGCCATTCAGGGGCCAAAGTCCCCAAGAATTCACCCTTGGACAAACGCATCCAGCTATGGCAAATACATTTGCTTAACAAATTAAAAGAAAAGAGAATGGTTAATCGGTCTGTGTGTATGTGTGAGAGAGAGTTTATGGGTGGGAGAACTGGATGGTGAGAAGAGAAGGGGGATAATTCAATTAGTCCTCTTCCTCAGGAGAGAAATGAAGGCAGGTTAAAAGGGAGGGATTATAATTTGTACAAGACTGGCCAGGGCTTTGCACAAAAGAAACAAACAAAGATTGGAGAACATCCACAAGCAGGAGATGTGATAAAGAAAAGAGGAGTAGAAAAAAAGGTCTTGAAAGCTCTGCTCTTTCTGAATTCACTGGGTTTTTTGAAAGAAAGATGTGCCCAATCCTGGGACTCCCCCATTCAGTCCTTACCACTCTTTCCATTTTAAAACAATTCTAAAGAAAATAGTTGGCGACTCTTCCTGAGGGTCTGCACAGAAGGAAACACTGAAACTGTGAGGAAAATGCAAATCAGTCAGAAATTTATTGTCTAAACACAAGGTTTATTTATTTACTTCATGCATGCATATGTAAGCGGACCATAAATCCAGCTTTGATAAATAAATTAGTTTTTTTTTTTTTAGTCCTACTCCTTCACACACACCATTCCAAGCAGCATTGGGCTCAAAGAAGGGGACAAAATCATATAGCAGGATTAAATGACCTCTTAGATAATAGTTAATACTGAAAGTTTAGCCTCACTTCTGCCTTTAGGCGTCTGAATGAAGCTTGGTCTGTGCAGTTTGGTTAGAGGTTAGAGTCAGGGAGTGATGGAGCTGTGAACAGCTGTGAAGTCATTTTGATAATGATGAGAATAATAAGCGTGCAGGCTGGCGTGGTGGAGCCGCTAAGGCCTGCGAGGCTTGGGGCTTTGCTGTTGCAGCTTCACTGCTCCTGAATAGATAAAAGTGATTAAAGCACTCCTGATTATCCCTGACCAATATGTAATGGATTTACAGCCCTTTCAATTAGGCTGTATTTGCTGGCTGCTTATTGCTTGGGCTTTTGGTTAGGTAATCAGGGTAGAGGGGGCTTTGAGCTGGGAGTGGGCATTTTGGTGGTGGTGGTGGTGGGGGTGAGCGGATACAGGGGGCGCACCTGACCCTCTGAAATGTGAAGATAATCTATAAGACTACAGCTCTATACTAAGTCATTTCTACTTTCTCTCTTTTTTATGTTGTCCATCCCCCTATATTGCCCCTCACCATCTCCGAGACAGGGAAGCACAAGCTTAGGCAGCTTATGTGTCCCGGGCTGGCCACCTCCCTCTGAAATCTGACCTATGTAGCAAAATCAATACTGTCCGATGTTCTGATAATGCCTTGACATTAGCAAGGGTGAGGGGACATCAGGAATACTTTTTTTTTACAATTCCACAGACACTGAAATATAGACTGAAGTGGACATTAATTAAGTTTCTTTACAATACTGCAGCATGTAATTCTTAATCCAAGAATGAAGAGAATTTTGTGAAGAGAATGAGATAGTGTCACGGTTGTCTGTTGGCAAGCAAACAATTTCTCCACAGGCATGAGGAACAAACACATTAGTAGAAATCCATTCAAATTAAAACTGAAAATTATCAGATAATGATTTGATGAAGGGTTTCATTTTGCTTAAAAAAAAACCTGAATCTTAAAGTGCGGATGGCAAGCATACCCTCTGTCTTTACACTCACAGTTGATGTCCATTAACTATCTCTCTGATTATCTGCTGAGAAATTTCTTGTGGCAAGCCAGTTTATCTCATACTGTATTAAATGTTAAGGATGTTGGTCTCTTTCCTGATCATCCAGAATGTGCTGAACAAAGCAAACAGTCCAGACTGATTAGATTGACCTGGTCACTGTGTCTCTCTGACAGGGGGCTGACAAGTGAACATCACAACGCTGCCATCAATCTTTCACATGCTCCCACTGCAACTACTATGTGACAGTTGTGTGTGCTTATTTATGTTTTTTAAATGTGTGCCTCTCTAAATGGGTTGCATTCATGCATGTGCATCTCCAGCATGTAAAAGCTTTGCTTACCGTGAGATGTTGAAACAGCCACGCCCTCATGATGTTTGTAGCCACCTTAGGGAAAATGCCACGCTTTTTCTGCCTCTTCTTATCCTTGTCTGGATCATCATCATCCCCTGTGCCAGGGGATGCAACGCTGTTGTCTAAGCCATCTCCTGGACGGAAACCAAACCCAGAGTTAAATAACATCTCAGACCACTTCATAGACTGATGTAATATAATGTTCAAAGCTCAAATAGTCAAAGCTGAATTTAAGGCTCATGAAAAATGGATAAATGGACAAATACCACAGATACAGATCAAGTAATTCAAAAGTAGTGCACTATGGTTGAAAGGCTTGCTGTAGAAAAGCTGGTATTGTGCAGTGAAGATGTAGAGGGGGGATTTAGATGGCCTTAGAAAAAGGCCTGCACAGAGAATGAGGGGTTTACACTGAGGCCAAATAGAGCTGCCCTATACCCCACAGCAGGAGAAAAGGGAAACAAGGATGATGACTTTGATTTTATGGCTGAACTCTAAAACACTGTGTTCTTCATGACTACAGTACGAAAAATGAGAGACAAAAATATGGTCAAGGAGCCTTCAAGTACAATACAGACAAGGACTCATGTCATTAATTCAATTAAATTTGCATGCTTGACATAACAGAGCATTTTTCCCATCCTTTGAAGAGAGCCAAAGGGGACAGAATGGAGTTATGCAGATATGTACAGTAATACACATTCATGAATTCACAACATCCAATTGTGGTGCATGAGTTTGATATGTGATTTTGGGAGGTTCATTGTTGCACTTCGATGCACATAATGAACTCATCGTCTGCTTCTCTCACCATCCATGAACGTTAAACCCCACCCCCTTCCGCTACAAGATTAGCAGGGCAGCGGCAGCTTTGCTTGCATTAATGTCCATCAGCGTTTGATTTTGTGAGGAAAACATAAACATACGCCGGCACGATTTCTCTTTCAAACCAAAGTTTCCATCTTTGTCCCTTGTTTTTTTCTTGTTCCTCTTCCCCAGCATTAATTGTGCATTAGCAAAAATGATTTACTTTTAAGAGTCATGGTTATTTTTTCTTGCCCCCGGGCACAAATGCCTTGAAAGCCTTCCTTGAGGGCATCTAAATTATGTATCTGAAAAACTCCTCCACTAAGGAAGAAAAGGACACTGACATTCTCCAAATTCAGATGCACATGTCCTCCTGTTTTTGGGGAGGCATCAATCACAACCACCTATATAAGCCTTAATCTCGCATAAATATTTGAGCTAATAACATTAAAAAGAAGGAAAGAAAAAAGATCCGACTGGTGGCGTAATCAAATGCAAAATAAATGAAGAATACATGGCCAGCAGGGGCCCTGCACTTCTAACTCTTTCCTCTTTCTTTTCCTTTTTCTGCCCCCTTTTTTTCCTTTTTTCTTCTGTCTCTTTTCTGTCTGTGCATAGTGTTTTCCTTCCACATAATTAGTGCAGAGCCACACGAAAGAGAAAAACACAGAAGTGCCGACTTTGCGCTCCCTGTGTGAAGTTAAAGAAGCAACGGCCCTCCTGAAGGACATATGGGAATGGGGACACAGACAAGGGGTGTTGTAATTGTAGAATGGGTATTCATTAGTGGCAAATGCCATAAATCCCAGGCTAAGTACGAATCCTTGTTCAGGAAAGCCTAAAACAATAAACTTTGGTCTGGCCATAGCCCTACCCTGACTGCGAGGGGCTTCCTGAGAAATGCGACCCAGACGGAAGCTGAGTCTAAGTCCGCCAGTTTGTTTCCAAACTTCAATAAAAACACAACTAGTGGGCTGTGAATTTTAACCACCACCCCCTTTGTTTCTCTGCTTTTGAGGCTCAGTGAATAATGTTGATACACAGTTTGGTGTTTGTTTGTATGCCGCTAGGTTTTGTGTTGATTTTCGAGCTTGTCTCCAAAGCCCTTTCCTGCTGTGAGCAGTCAGGCTCATCCAATAGAACCACACAGTGGCCAAAAGGCTGGCAGATTAATTTTATTGACGTTTCCATTTTCACTGCAATGCGATAGCTTTCCCCCTGGCCAGGGCCAGTGTGACCCGTGCGTATTTACAGACTGACCTGTCACTTCATTACCCAGCATGCTTGCTGCCTCCTGCCTCCTGTCCCAGCCCGCAAGAATGAAACCAGACTCCGCTGCCTTTCAGATCCTCCCTAGCTTACATGCACATGGATATTGGTGTGTGTCCACAGATCAGACATGCAGTATTTAAGCATCAATTCTGTGTAGAGTTTTAATAGTTGTTTTAAATCTCTATTTACATGAAGGTGTACTTTGCATTCTCACAAGAGAATGGGCAAAAAAACATGCAGATGATATGGAAAGAAAGAAAGAAAGAAAGAAAGAAAGAAAGAAAGAAAGAAAGAAAGAAAGAAAGAAAGAAAGAAAGAAAGA
>JBAMHX010000022.1:13560565-13578699 GCA_037177515.1 Pseudomugil tenellus
TGGGAGAGAGGGCAAAGGGCCACAGCTAGTGGTGATGGTATCCAGGGCCACGCATCTATACAACCATGTATCTGAACCCAAAACAACAAGGGGCTCTGCCGCATGCCTCTGAAGTTGAAGGGAGCCAAAGGGAGCACGACTAATTTCTGCACAACAATGGGCCTGGATGAGCGCCCACACAATGGCAGGTGGTTTGAATAGCAGCAGGATCCTTGCAGTAGGGATCTTCTCCTCTCTCATTCTAAGGGCTTCAGCTATCGCTTGTTTAACCTTTCATTTTCAACGAGGCTTCCTTTTGACTCATAAAGGATGAAAATGATCTCATGGAGGGGGAACAACAAAGGACTAAGAGACAGTCAATGGGCATAATTCAGCCCAAGCTTGTTTATGTTTTCAATTACATATATTCTTGCCTGCACTGCTTTTTCCTTCTTTTTAAAGTAACTTTCATTTCTTTTATATTGTGTTTTTATTTTCCCGCCTCATGCAAAACTTTTTTTATTTCAATCAGTTTCTCATTTCATTGACTGTGGGTTGTACTGTTGGCTTACTTCAGTATTAGTGTTTGTTGCGCAGCTACTGGGCTGTCCTGTAGGCCATGATGCAGTGGAAAAAGCAGTTTTCCCCCCACCTTAAGAGCATTCTTTCCGGGGTCACAAGGTCAGGCTTCACAGATGTCTCCTGCAGACACTCAGTTGTCTAAGGACTGCATCCCTGGGAGTAAGTTTTTGTACTAAACAATCCATTCATCTCTCCCACTTTAAAACATGTAAAATGTTTTTTTTTTCCTTTTTTGTTTTTATCTTGTTTTTTTCCCTCATCTTTTTGTTTTCATTGTTTTATTTTTCAATCAAGCAACACATTGAGTGCAGTTTTTCCAAGGTGGAGGTTTTTGTGTTGAGATAATAAAAGAAAGCACTGGTTATCACAAGATAGTGGTGTTTTCTGGCTGCTTTCATTCCTTTAAACACTCCCCGTCTCCATAAGTTTCCTCCAATTGTTCAAATGGGGCCTTAGTCATCCTTGCCCAATGGCGGAGGGAAAGATGCTTTTAAAAGGTCTTTCTCTTTCTCATTATGTGTTGCCAGGAGAAAAAAATTAAAACATGTAGTAACTATCCTGAAATCCACTCTAAGAGACTGATACAAAAACCCTTGAGTAACCAGGGTTGAAGCCAAACAAAGAGCAAACCCAAATGAACAGAAAGGCAATATTTGCACTGGAGTATCTCTGTGTAGCTTCAATCTCAACAAAAATTGTAGCAAACAGAATCCCTGAGCCAAACAGCTTTCCATAAAGGGTAATCGGCTTTTGCTCCGTTAGAAGGCGGAGCGTAACACTGTTAACAGTGAAGATATTGCACCATTTAGCATGCACCTTCTGCCTCAAAACATGGAAAGTGTGTAATTGGAGCATTTTAAAAATCCAGGCACTGAATATCTTATTCCTTTTTATCTAGCTTTTCCTTGTTTCTTTTTCTCTTTCCTTGTTTGATATGGTACTCCTGCTTCCCCCTCCAAACATCTCCTCTGTATTCTGCAAATTGATAACCCTCTAAATGAATTATGGTAAATGCATAATGAAGGTTTTCTTAGCTTCAGCCCTGCAGCCAGCCAGGATGGAGCATCTCGTTTGGCATGTTTGATTCGTTTTGTTGCGCATTTAGCCCCAGTGCTCCTTCAGAGTGTTCACAGCTTGGGGGATATAAATAAAAAATTATCCTTGCTGACTAACATGGCTAATACCTCCTCTGGGGTAATCAAAAATTATTAGTCGCTTGCTTCCAATAAACATTAGAGCTCATGGCACTAACCACTGTCAAATCGCTCACCTCTGCCTGCTCCCAAATAGCCATAAAATGGGTGAACAAAAGTGATCAGGTGTGGAAAAAGCATCCTGGCTACATAGAAAGTGAGAGACCGCGGGACTCCTATTATACCTAAAAAAGCAGCCCTTGGCTTTAAGAGTCATTAAAGCATGTACTAGAGTGGGAATCAGACTAGAAAATGAGCTTATCTTGCATAATGCCCTCAAAAGCTTTGCATAAACGTGAAAAATGAGCGCGTGAAAATCAGCAGCAGAGAGGAAGGACCTGGATTGTAACACACTTCCTTTATCATCTTCCCACTCTCTTCGATGGTGCCAGCATGCTAAAGCACTACCTGTAGGGTACAGCTGCTTTGCTTGGTTCCAAATATGCTTGAGTGTGTAAACCCTGGTTTACACAAGAGAAAACCACACAGCAAGTGAACATGCCGTAGCTAGCCTCACTAAGCCAGTCTTCTTAACTATGTGCTTTTTTTCAGAGGAACCTTTGCCATGATGTGGGGTTTGGACATTAGGGGGAGGAGAATTGGGAGGGTAGGGGTGGTGGAAGAGATTAAAAAGACTATGAGGCACAGGAAAGAAAGGAGAGTAAAAGAGCATAAGGCCCATTGGTCAAATACAAAGGAGACGAGAAGGAAAGGACATTTGAAGTCAGGGTTACACTCCAAATAAGCACACCTTAAACAGCTCTGCGTAAGCCGGCAATCAGGGTTTTTGGAGTTTCCCTGCAGGTGTGCCTTTGACGGACTTAGCCTCCATAACCTCTCTGTGATCAAGAATGGGGTCCGGGACCAAACACAGAAACCAGTGGCATCTTGCTGTCTGTGCCTTTCATTCTATGGCCATTGCATACGTACACACATGCACCCACCCCACACACACATGCTTACATTCTCTATAATCACACACACACCAAGACATTGCCAGACAAGAGGAAAACAAATCTGGTGAAGGCAAAGCAATTGGATTATCACCTCTTAAGGGTGACTTCTTGGCTGACCCCCTTCAGGCTAGCCTGCTGATACCAGACAAAAAATTCCCAGGGAAAACACTCTCTCCCTTTAAAGAACTGAAGCACCGTCATACTCGTGAAAATGCAATGACGGCAGCATTAATGGACGTGGAAATGCCCTTTGGGGCAAGTGCTCAAATCCCTTTTAGCCATATTACATCAGACCTCTGTGCACTCATCATCACCACATGCACTGGTGTAATCAGCAATGGAACATGGGTGTGTAAACCCACTGTATAATGAACTGATACAACAGCACTGCACTCTGTTCTTGTTTTTGGCCAAAGCCTGTGGGTAAATGAAATAGTCACCCCCTCCCTTTACTATAGTTCAGCCCTGATTGCATCCCTGCAACACTGTTTCCTCTCACTCACACTGAGATAAGCTGGTCTTCATCTACTTCTCAGACGAAGACAGAAAGAGAAGAAAGGGAGCAAAACAAACGTTTCTCCCAAGCTCCCCCTTAATGGCACACAACAGACGTTCTCCTCAACTGCTGTCAGAATAATCTGTGTAATTTTTTCCCTGTGTAAATGTGCCTTCCCTGCTGTGTAGGACCACCACTCCTGGCCAAACTAAGCCAGGTCGCGCAAAGAATCTGTTCATGATTATGTACCAGAGGGACCAGACTTTTCTAGCATTGAGGCAAAAAAAGGAAAGGGCAGAAGTCGATAGGGGGGGAAAAAAGTGGGAGCGCTTGAGCTGCTTTGTGAAAGGAGGAACAAGAGGTGACGGTCATGGCCATGTTGTGGGAAGGCTCTACTCCAGTCAACCTTTTACAGAATGTATTCTTTCATTGTTTTACAGTTGTTGGACAGAACGAAAAGACAGAGACGTAAAAAGAAAAAGAGAACAGGGGGAGGAAGGAAAGAGGGAGCTGGGGGAGTTGATTATTCTCTTTAATCACATTTTGGATGAGGGCCAGGTAGTCTGCAGCACTGAGGGCGAGACGGGGAAGGGTGAGAGAGGAGAGGCGCATGAGGGAAACTGTAAGAGAGAAGGCAGAAAGAGAAGAAAACAAGAGATGGAAGAACAAATGCAAAAGGGAGAGTGAGGATGTGAAAAGGACTTATGATCAGACAGAAAGAGGAGGATGAGCTGGAGAGCAGAGCCCCTTAAAACAGCTTGAAGTGCAGTGGTGCTTAAGCTAGTGTGCCTATGTACCCAGAGACCCTGTGTAGGTGTGTGTGTATGTGCAAAAGAGTGACAGCCATTCCCGTAAATGCCCATGAATGCTGAATCTAGCAAGAAATTGGCGTTAGAGCAGAGATCCATTTTAAAACTATGTGCATTAACTATACTTTTCCCCGTAGATTAAGCACTCCACATGAATAATTTAGCCTCTTTTATGCTAATGGGATCATGAAAGTATCCCCTCCACACTGTTTTCTACCCCTCCACATCAACTCCTCTCAGCTTTCAACAATAGCCCTTCCCCTTCCCAACAAACCATCAGACAGACATATGGCACTGTTTCTACTGTGAATACTTAACATGAGACCAACATGTAGCGTCAAGGCTAAAGTTGCACACAGTGGCATATCCCCAAACTACATGGCATTGTTATCTTTAGTAAGTCCGTTTGTCTTAACCTTGTTTTCCGTGGAGTGCTGTTGTACTTGCTGCTACTTCATCAGTAATATATGGCAAGTTATAAGTTGAATGCACCATATGGAGCACTTGGTTTAATGTTTATGTGATATCAGTTGAGCCAGTTTTGTAAATGGTTAAGGAGGACGACCATGCTCTTCTTACACTTACTTATTGCTTCACTGTGTTTATTTGTGTGTCATTTAAGAGGAAAATAGATGTATCCTGTATGTTTATGTGCATTTTGGCCTTTCTTTTGTTCAGCTTTTCCCATCACGAACTAAAACACACTCATGGACACATACACAACACATACACACCCCTGTTGCTTCAGTATTGTGTTGTGGTGAGGTGGGGGCACAGTGTAAAAATTATCAGTGCTCCAACAGCTGGGAGTAAGGACCATGAAACAGCAGGGCTTGGGCCTGCTTTATTGTTTATCTGTTGTTTATGGGCTGGTGTTCAGCTTTAATTACTACACTAAATTAAACTCTAACAGGCACTTAGAGGGAACCAGCCAACGTATGCACATGTGTGCCATTACACACACACAAAGCATATATTTTATATACAAAGACACACCTCACCAATCGCTCCAGAGCTGTAGTATGTGCTATTAAAATGCAACAAGGCTTCCATCTTGTGTTTAGCAGAGATTGTGGTGTTATTTTGGTTGTGGTTACATGTTTGTTTTTTGTTTTTTTCTGGATCTCTTAACATTTTTGGGAAATTTTAAGTCAAATGCAAAGTTGTTAAAATACAAAAGCAAAGTCAAAGGTCTTGAAAATGCAGACCTCAACTAGACTTATTCATGCTGGGACACCAGGAGTCATGTCCCCACTAGGAATGGCCCACTCTCAACCACAAAGACCTTGTTGAGCGGGGCCCCTAGCCAGGGCCAAGAGGGCTCACCGCACTCCCCACACATGCACACACACACACAAATGTACCAAAACACCATCAAGCGCAGCATGCTCCCTTGGAGCTGAACACTCTAGCTCTCTCTCTCTCTATGTCTTCCCTCCCTCCCTTTCTCTCCATCTCCGCCTTTCTCAGCCTCTCTGGGGAGTCTGTCTATCCACAGAGCATAGGGATTGTTCAATTGCTGAGAAAATGTACAAAATGCTTTCTCCTCTCTTCTGTAGAGCCTTTTCCATTTACAGTAAAATCTGGGAATTGTACAGAAAGCCCCTTTGCTGAACACTCAAGATGTCATCATGGATTTGGTCTTCATGCATAGCTAATAATTACAAACGTGGACTGGAGGGGAGGCAGTCACATGCTCAGACTTCCGTATAAAAGAGGGAAAAAAACACACACTACACACCATGCTAAATCAGTATTGGGGATTTACAGTTTATGACTGAATGCATTTGGCTTTACTGTGTTTGGTGTGTGCTAATGTGCAGAGTATTTCCTCACACTGCTCCATCACACTTTGAGTGCTTAGCATATTACAGACACCTGCTTGGAAACGAGTGCTATCTTAAGGCATGTACATTCATCAAGTTTAACTCCCTGCAACTGATGTCTCTGGTGTTTCTAGATAAGCTTGGAGGCGCTCCAAAGGACTGTTAATCATAATGATGTGCATGTAGAGAGACACATTGAAGTTATTGTGTGTTACCTTCGAACCATCTTCCCTTAACGGCTGATATTTGTTTACATAACCAGAACATAGGGAGTCACTCTCAGTCAGTAAGTGAGAAGGCAGAATTAGTCCTGAGTATGACAATTCATCTTAAGTTTGAGAAAAATCATTACTGATGGGTATAAGTCTGTTTTTGCTTGGTTTATTTCTTGATGATAATCTTTCCTGACAGAGGAATAGTACACATTTATTATGTTTTGGTGAATGAAAGTCTTTAATTCTAGGATGCTTCTGAATCAATTATTTTGTCAAGCCACAGATACACATAAAACCCTTTTCGAGCTGGTACATGGCAAAGAAAAGTTTTTAAAATTGTTTTTTTTGCCAGCTCACTCAAAAGTGTTTTTGGTCTCATGCAATCTTTCACTCCCTCCTCCTTTTTTACTTCCACCCATCTATTCTGTCTTCCTCAACTGATCCACATTGTCACCCCTTT
This sequence comes from Pseudomugil tenellus, assembly GCA_037177515.1. Classification (NCBI taxonomy): domain Eukaryota; kingdom Metazoa; phylum Chordata; class Actinopteri; order Atheriniformes; family Pseudomugilidae; genus Pseudomugil; species Pseudomugil tenellus. The sequence continues at coordinate 13,567,082 of JBAMHX010000022.1, forward strand.
TAACAGGGGCCAAGCTGTTAAAGACCCCATTACTGAAGTGAAGCGCACATTTCACATTTTCTCAGTGGACTCGAGAGTGCGGACTACAAATTTTATGTTGAAATGTATCGAGATAGGAGGCGAGTTCATGCGTAGAGTGGAGAAGGGGGAGAGGAGGGAAAGGCTCTGTCAGAATGGAAGGGCCAGATTCGGGAGTCAGCGAGCGCTTCAAGCGTTAACGTAATTGCAAGAATGTGAAAAATGAGGCGGCAGGGCTCCCGAGCGGAGCGAAAGGTCAGAGCAAGCTTCACACAAAACAACTGGCTAGAGGACGGCCTCATTAGACCATTAAATCAGTTGCTGTTGGTTGCTTGCCTTTTTTCTATCCTCCTTTATTCTGACTGTGCCTACTTTTTCACCCTCTTTACTCTTTAAACTCTGTACTTAAATGACTTTTCCTTCACTATTTTTTAAATCTCTGAATTTGTTCTAAGCTACTTGCTTAGTTTGCATCAAGAAACATTATGAGCTTCTGGATCCAGTGTAGGTCTGCATTGGCCCAGTGCATGGTGCTGTACCGTAACTGTCTTTGGCCTGTATTGATCTGCTGTTACTGGATACGGTGGGGAATGGAGTCGATAAGTGCTCTGTGGATTACAGGTCACTTGTACTTATGTGTGTAAGATAATCAATAGGCAGTGCATTTCTTTCTCTTGTCGGCTCCCATCCCCCATTCTCCTCTTTTTTTTTTTTTTTTTGGTGCTCTTCGTCCTTCATTTATTAGCATTTGCAAATAGTAATATAGAAACTCTTCTTGTACTTTGACACTCCTTTAAGTTGTCTTTTTGCCCGTTAATGGTGCATTTACAGACGGTGCGCTTTCTGTTTTGTGTGACAGCCTGATGTGACCTGCATTTATTGCCCTCTTTTTTGTTGATTAAATAACCTGCTTGGTTATCGTTGTCCTTCTATTTCTAACTAGCTTGACAAAAGCCTGGGATACAACAGTTTCTTATAGCCAGCCACAAAAATTTACTGTGGTCACTATTAGTTAAAAGCTGCAACTGCGGATTCTGTTGAGAGAGGAGGAGATGATATAAATCATGCACCACAGAGGACATGGTCCATCAATACGTTAGATCGCTTATTGGCAAAACGATGGCCTTGAACAGATAAAACAGTCGTCCTCACACAACGAGTTGAAAGAAGTGTGTACTTGAGTGGATTTGTGTGTGTAGAAAGTGTGATGAAATTCCATGAAAAACTGGACATTGCCAGAAGGTGCATAGAGAAAGAGACGGAAAAAAACACACTCTGCTGTTGGTGGAAGGAAACAGCTTTTGCATTCAAAACAACAAAAACAAAACAAGAGAAAAGAAGTTAGGTGCAGGTTTAAAACAACATGCTAGTTCTTTGTTTTTTGTTTTGTTTTTGTAATTTCATACCGAGGCAACAATGTAAGGCACATAATTGTTGCTTAAAGACACAATGTGAAATTAATGCAAATGATTCCTTTTAGGCGGGCCAAGTGGAAGATAACACTCAGAGAGATATGATACATCACTGTTGTGCGATGAATCATTAATCAATTGATTAACTGATTGATATAAATCACCAAATGCAGTTCAGCTCTCTAAATGGCATTGTTTCGGAAAGCCTTGTACAAGATCATTGTTTTTCAGGTTTGTTAGGGTAGCTGTTGCATGTATTACAGTTGACAAGAATTTTATATCTAGGTGTGATTGTGTTTACATAGATCCATTCAAACAAAAAGGAAAGGATTATCCAAAGTGTGAAAGAAATGTCTGTGAAAGGGAAAGAGACATCTGTTCACTATAGATTTCACATTGGGCGCAGTAAAGTGAGGTGTTGGCAACTCATTCCATGCATGAGGATTAACATGTCCTACATGGATATATGTATGTTTACGTGTTTGTGCTTGAGCGCACAGGGTCACTCATGTATGCTCTTGTGTGAGGGAGCATGCTCACCTTGTTCACTACTGTTGTCGCCACTCTGTGAAGCGTGTCCCCCGCTGGAGGGCCCTGGTGTGCCGGCTGAGTGTGTTGAGGTGGCGTCATCGTGGTCTCTCCATGAAGCTGGGTTCTTTGGTTTAAAAATGTAGAACGCAAGCATGGCATCCATCCATCCATCCGTGCATCCAACCGCATTCCCCAGCAAAGCCACAAGCCAGGAGCAGGATAAGGTGGAAGAGAAGCACAGAAGCACAGAAAGTCCATTTGAGTGTAAGGGAAACATGAGACCTGACATCTCCAAGTGTCCACTGTAAGGTTCCTTGGCCTGTTTATATTCTCATGGCAAGGCAAAGTGTCCTTCTGCTTATTTTTAAGCTTGCAGACAATCAAATGAGCTACGTTAATCATACATGAATGGAAAGAAAATGATGTTCTAATGCAGCTGGCTATAAGTCAAAACACTGTAATCAAAGTGTTTCATTAATGCATGAGAGCAAAGAACAGCACAGTTAATGTGGCAGTTGATTTTGAGAGCTGCAAGTAAGAGCACTTGTGAGTAATCGTCTAAACACATATGGCAGAGCCCAGTGGTGTTCATTTATACCATATCCAATTGAGACTTCCGTGTCAAGTGAGAAATATAGAGGTAAAAAGTCCAAACACACCACAGCTGCCATTAATCATTACCACTGTCAGAAATGAAAATAAGATATGACAGTGATTCTCCTGCTAATGTGCCAAAAATGTGTTCACGCCTACACTGACATACACACACCCACAAAGGAATATGGTTATGCTCACATGCAAATGACATAACAGAGCAGGAAGTATAAACACGTATGTAAAGGCACTCACTTTTATATATACAAAGATATTCTGATAAATGTTAAATCTCTACTCGCTAACTTCAAAGACAAATCCATAAAAACAAATTCATGGCTTTTAAGTTAACTTTCGATGCCTCTGTCCTTCCATCTGACTCCCCCCCGTCCCTGCTTTCCCTCCTTTTCCAGGGCATTCCCACTGCCCTCTCAGTGCACATGGGGAAACAGGATTTTCTACTGTACAGGAAAGGCTTTATCAGTGCCACATGAAGGCAGGCTAGAGGTGGAATTTCCTCTACCATTCAGGGAATGGAGAGGCAGACTGGTCACGTCATTTACTACGTCTGTATACACATACACACACCAGCGCAATCAAATACACAGAGTTAATACAGCTTTGCAGCTCATGCAACCCTAGCTAGTCTTTCCTGGTTTAACATGTCACGTTAGCATGATGACAAAATGTTGGCAAATGTGAGGCCTAATGTTGTCTAGAGCCCGAGAGAAGCAGCCCCTTGAGCAGAACCCAAGCCAAACAAACACAGGCCTACACCAAGGCTTCCCACAAACCTCAACCCACTTCTCATTTCCCGCTATGTGTTTTTTCTTTCTCCCTCAAACATACATAAACACAAATACATCCATTTAAAAGTAGATGGGAAATGTACCCAACACAGAACATTCCAAGAAAAAGACCATTTTTACCATTTTGTCCAATCTGAGTTCTTGATTAACTTCTTTTCCCTCATTCCCCACCACAGGGGAGTCCGCCTGCCTGCCTTCCTGCTTGCTTTGGTACCTCAGTCAGAGTGAGCTGTACTTGAGGAGGACAGACAGGAAAGAGCCTGGAGACTAATGGAGGTTCGCAGGGAAATGAAGGCTATAAGACAAGCTGCTGCCGTGATCCCCTGGGCACACAGTCCTGATGTGCTGCTGCTTGTTCTGCTGTGGAGGCGAGGCTGTTTCTATGCCTGAGAGCGAGGCCCTTTTATCTGCTAAGTTTTTTGGGGAAGGCGGGCTGTTTTCTCAAACAGCTCGAAGCTGAAAACAGCAGACAGAAACACACAAAACCCTTCAGACTCGGCGCTCCACTCAAGGCCCTCTCCAGCGTCAGCTGTTCACCGGATGGCAATCAGATAAAGAGCTTGGAGAATTACTCAGAAGAGGGGTAAGAAGACAGGGTGAACAATGGCCCATGCGTGGGTTTTAGCCTTCCATAGTGAGCCAAGGGAAAAGTGTCCCTTCTCTGAAAGGGATAGGTGATTGTAGTGTTTTCACTCTCTGGGCTACTAATCAACACATGGGAACTGGATCTGTTGTCATAGTAATTTTCTGTTATTCTCAACACAGCGTGCTGGGTAAATTCACTAATGTGGGAAAAGCCCATCAGTCCCCTTGTCTTTGTCATATGGAGCAACACGGCAAGGAAGGACGAAAGGTAAGAAACCCAGAATTCCCATTATGCATTATGTATGCAAGCAGAGCAAGGCTATACTCTCAGAAGGAGCTGCTGTTGATGTAAGAGAAGTAAATGACTGTGTTCCACTTCCTCGTGATGAGACACCCACTGTAGGCAAGGTACAAGACAAACCTGAAAAACTGTGCAGACTGCTCTCACACACTCTCTCTTAGCTGTGGCCACAGCATGGTTTTAATGCAAAAGTGAAATCGATAAGACTTAATTTAGCTATCATTGCAGAGTAATGTGTCATTTTTAATGGTGCTGGCACTAAATTAAATTCAAAGACACATCAGCTAATGGTGTGAAAGGGAATGGTATTTTGCTGTGATTTGCTACCCTTTGGTTTTAATGTGCCTATATACTGGAATAAGAGATTTGTTAATTTGGCTCTTAAAGAGCAAAAAGGAAGACTGCAGCACTTTATAAGACCTAATAATAATAATAATAAAAATAATGGTACTGTAGATCCTAGAACCAGAGCACATGCCTCTTTTAAATACCTATGAGTCACCGCTCATTCATAACCTTGCCTTGAAAACAAAACAGGGAAGATCAAAACAACAGTTTTAACTTTCCATGCTACACAAGGCGACAAAAGCAACAGCCTTTCCTCTGTATGAATAATTTAGAGCGCCTCTCTGAGCTATGGCGGGTGCATCATCAGACACTGCGGAACACAAACACACACAACCATTTTGTCAGAACCCCCATGGGTCTGATAAAGTTCAAATAAGTTGTGAAAAAAAAATCCTGTCATCCAAACAGACTTCTTCAACCTACACAAGGAGTCCTCAAAGAAGAATAGAAGAAAAAGCAAAAGAGGAAAAACAGAGAGGCCTCGAGCTCATGTGACTATTCCCCCGAAGCTGGGCATAATTAGGAGTCAAACATGGTTCACTCCATGCTCTTCACTAATTGTGTTAAAGAGCAGTGTTACCAAAAGGAGGAGGAGGGAAACGCTAGCAAGCAAACGTGCATATATGTGCAGGCGAGAACACATACACACCAACAATAGGACTAGATGGAGAGGATGATACTAAAGAAGCATGGTCTCTTGGGGCAGCCTTTTCTATTTGCTGGGGTTAGCAACTGGCGGCTGATAATACAAGTTGTAATTAATATAAAAGCAGGAGACAATATGGGCAGGATTGCTTGTTGTACAGCCAGGCCACAGGAGAGCAAGAGAATGCTGCTGTCTCTTTTGCTCCTGTCCCCTGTTTCTCATTTACAAACACCTGCCCAGCACAATCTCACCTCCCTTACTACTCTGTCTACATCCCTAGGAATTTCAAATAAAATTGATTTAGCAGCATCATTGAATTTACTTCAAATTCCCTTGAAACCCAGAGAAAAGGGGGGAAATCTGCCTGTGCAGTAGCAGCATAAGGTAGACTGAGACCGACCATTCTCATGGGTGTGTGTTTGTGTTGCACTACCAATGTGAGGAGCAGCTACAGAGATCCCGTGCTGAACATGTACAGAATTGCTGACACACCAGAAACACACAGGACCATAAATCATGAAGCAAGCTGATATTTCAAGACACATCTTGCCACATGGCACAAACAGAAAGAGAAAAACTCCTCACACTTCTTTTCATGAGTTAAGCTCATAATTATATGCAAGCACTTGAAAAAAAAGTGTAGGTGAACATCTATTGAACACCTGAGTAGTTACAACACCCTCAATTATCCAGAACATAAAGAGTCCTTAATTTAGCAGCTAATAATTCTCCACAGCATGTTTTAACAGACAAGAAGGATAAGCTGATCGCATTTAGGCCTAAAAACTTTCTCTCAGGCAAAAAACACTACAGAGGAGCCACATTTTATGTGCAAAATGTTTTTATAAACTGTTTTTTAAAGATAAAATAGTAAAGTCATGATTCATGAGTTTTGTGTAAATGAAAAGTGACTTTTCTTTAAAACAAAAAAAATAACATAAACATTCATTATGGATAATTCTTCTTATCCTTTCTAACATATAACAGCGTTTCCGACTAGCATGTAAATTTATGTCACTTTTGATCATTATCTGTGTATACTAGTTAAATCCAAGTAAATATATAAGCTTCTCGTGATTCTGAAAAGACTGGTGAACAACTTTTCACTGCAGCTACTTTACAGCTTATAAGAAGGGGAATGTGGGAGATGCAACAAGTGACCAGAGCGTCTCTTTGGCCACAGCAGTAATGATTAGATATGCCTGCCAACAGCCCCCTGTCTCTGAACACTAATCAAATAGGAAATGTAAGGCCAGACAGGCAAACTTCGTAAAACAATCGTGTGGAATAGTCAGAGCAAGTCAGCGGCCCACTGTTTTCATGAGGTCCAAACACAGTTATCCCCTGAGGAGAACAAAGCTTGCAGAATTAGACCACCTCAAAAACGGAGAAATTCTACGGTTCAGCAAGCCAGCTCGGCCCGAGGGCTAGCTGTCCCTACAGAAATAGGACAGGACATTACGAAGCACCTATCTTCACTGATACATGGTAAATCACAGCAGAGGACCGAAGCTTTGATGTCACCACATCTGACTATATATCTGGTACAGTGCCACAAACCTGTAGCAGAGTATGAGATCTAAACAGAAAGGGCTTGTTTCCTTTTTCCACTTCCAGTCAAGCACTTTCAAGATAAGCTGCACCATAACTATGGGAACTAGTGGCTAAAGAAAGCACTCAAAAACACTTCATTGGGGCCTGCAAATACCGCAAAGTTTCTATATATAAAAAAAATCTGGAGCTGTGCAGAAATTCAACGTCTCGTCAATGCAATGCATATGCGTAAAGGAAATGAAATGACAAAGCCTCCTGCCAAGATTGACTGAAGAAGCGGCACCATTCCACAAGAAGACGCAAAGGCTAATTTATTAGAACAGATAATACTCAGACATTGTTAATTCTATTTGTCTGTCTAATTGGATGTAGCTCAGAAGAGACAGAAATTTTATTCATTAATTAAAAAGACAAGCGAACAAACCTTTCACAAGTACACACAGTCATTTATGAAACTACACAGCTGTTTTTTTTTTTTCTTTCCTCCTATCTCTTTGTGTGAAACCCAACATCTTTTTCCCTCCATTTATATAGGACGGAGTCGATGTGATGAGGGGGTGATGAGTTCGGAAGCCTTGGGTGGGCTACATGGTTGAAATAGTCACTGCCAGAGAATAAAGGAAATCAACAGTGTCAGCAAGGCCTCATCTTGCTCTCACTATACGCTAATCCAATCATCTGTAAGACAGTGCTGCATTCAAGTGTAAATAAAACTGTGCTTATTATGCTCTGCCATCAGGTATAAAGAGGGGAGATGAGGGGGGGGGGGGGGACAGAAAAGGAAAAAGACATACATAAAAACAAGCTTAACGGGCTGCCTCCTTCTCAGTGAACAGCCTCATCATCTCCAGAAAAACCAACTTTCTCCAAACGAGATGTAGCCCAGGGCTATATATTAAAAATGCATATCAAAGCAAAGAAAAATGGACGTGAGAGATTCTAACTAAATAAATTAGCATATCTAACTATCAAACTGCCTTCCTTTCCTCGATGAGACAAGGACAGAAATGAATAATAAAACAGAGCCAAAGACAACTGAATAAATAAAAAAAGAAAAAAATTGAGTAAAGATTGAAATTACTTTCATTTAGAAACACAGATTTGCAGCTAAATGCGTTACTGTGACTTGTATTGACTATTGTAAATAAGCCTAAATTATTTACACTGTACACTGTTCACTTTAACCGTAATACTTTGTGCAAATACTATAGTGAAGTGTACCACTGCCTCACATATTGTACTTTGTTTACTTTTTAAACATAGCTTTTAAATTGGAGTGTGAATGATTCCATAAGGTGTAGTAATTATTAAAATCCCATCTCAGTTCAAACATGGCTCAGAATGCAAAAAAGGAGAAAACAACAACAACAAATGAAACAGCTCCTCTGGTTGGAGAAATTCAGCCTTGCAGTTAGGTGTAATAAAAAGTTCAATGGTGCAACAAAAGTGAAATAAATCCCTCAAACCTTAAATGCCTAATGAGGTGGTCAGTCCAAACGACTCAAAGATAAATAGCCTGTCACGCAACCTGCTTTGTTTATTGCTGCTCCTTATTTTGCTTTATTGGCATATTTAATTTTCTAATTATCAAAATATTTCTTACAAGTGAAGCGATGACAAAGCTGGTGTCTGAGCATTGGAGGCTCCATCGGAAATTGGCTTGAGTATCAACCATCTGCCATGAAACTAAACAGGCCAGTTTATCTAATCTCTCCAATATAAACAACAGCATGCCTCATTTCTACACTTGTGTTGGAGGATCACACTGTAACCGTTTTTTTAAAACTCTTTATGAAACTTAGGATAGTCCAGTTCGGTTTAACCAAAGCTCAGTGCACCTATGCAGCGCGCTGTCATGTGAATGCGGTGGGCATTCAAAGAGAATCCACTGCTGTTAGGCCAATAGCCAGACCCAACAGATGTAGCACAGAGACTTTGCATAACACTTAAATCTGCTTTAATTCCTAATAGGCTTGGCCTTGTGCTACACAGATATTAACCAGTCACTTTGTTACACTATACTCGCTCATTTTTACACCCCACCAAAACATTAGCTTTATCACAAGCGCGCTAATTCACAGATATCCTCTCAATACTACGTTGTCAGCTCAGCTCACACTGCAGGAAGGATATTCTGTGTTTATTACGGCGAAAATGTGCGATTTCAAGTAGCGAATCGATCTACAAATTTAAAGCTACTGTACTTCAGGTGCATATAATTGAATTCAGCGTTATGGAGCCTCCGGCCATAAAACGGGGGAGCAGAGGAGAAAGCAACTGCAGTACAAACCACACGGCAATCAATAGGAAACAATTAAACACATTAACATCAACAACAATGAAAGGCCTCCAGAAGAAGCATCATATAGTTTGTGAACTTGACATTGATGGTAAGCCTTCAGCTCTACCACTTTCTCCACCTCTGCAGCAAAATCCACAGCTTTACGCGCAGGCCATATCCAGCTTCTAACGCACAAGCCCAAATATAAAGCCCTTTTCTTTTTAAATATTAGCCTAAAGCAGAAGCTTATACCCTGCTTTAACCTTAAACCTACGTAAAAGATAATTGCCTCACTTTTTTTCCTTCAGCGTGCATCGCTCCAAAAATGCGGGGCAGCGATGTAACACACGTCCCCTCTAACGCGCACACATACACGCTCATTCAATTATTCATCACGCACGCGCCAGCACTAACGCATTATGCACACATGACTGCTCCTAATCAAAAGACTAAAACAATAACTCGGTCTATTGTATCACATGTAGCTTTTGACCTTAGAACGTCGATGCGCAGATTTCCCTTGCAGAACAGAGCATGCTCTATTTACTGACGGCACAGCAGGGTCACACACTGAAGTAGCCTCAAAGTTGATGATTATTTTAGAAAGTAGCCGTTCTGCCACGTGCATTAAAATACTGACCCTGTTGCAGGTATCAGAGCAGGAGGAAAAACAGCACGTGAACCAATATAATAACGAGGATCCTACTTACGTGATCTGCAAGGTTAGTTGACGATCCTGAAAGTTCTTCGTGATCTGATTTTGAGCTGCCATCCCGTTCGTCAATAACTAGATCTATTGGCATTTTTCCTTTCAAACAGCTGATGTACCGGTGGCAAAAATTGTCGCAGAGCTCATGCACCTATAAGAAAAAAGGAAGGAAAAAACACACCTTTTTCAGGATGGGGAAACGCTCCAGCCAGTCCAAGAATAACTCCAATTAAGGGGCATTATCGGCAGCGAGGAAACAATAGTGAAATTGTTGCAGTGCTTATTATTCTCCTGAGACCAGAGCAACAAGTTGAACGACAAAAAATAAACAGCATGCCGTAAGCTGGCGAGATAATGGGCGACTGAAACTAAATCTGCGGATCAATAGCAATGTGCAGCATGGGCACAGAGGTTCTGACATATTTCATCAATAGTTACTGCAGCTGCATCAATTATTGGCTTAATAAAACGGCATATTTTATCAAAATTAAAATCTTTAAACTTTTTCTCACTGTTTTCCGGTCTTCTTTTAGATATCAATAACAACAGCACTGCACGGAATCTTGCTGGAGGTTTGATCATATTAGTCTCATGTAAGCTTCTTGTGCAGGTGGCATGCTGTGTTTGTCATGTGATAATAAAAGGGAAAAAGGAAAATTATCTTTTTCTAAAACGTACCTTTTCTAATTCCAAGAGGTGAAACCGTAATACTTGTATGGCTTGTATCATCTGAAAGAAATAAAAAGTATAATAATAATTAATATGACCCAATTAGCAGAATTATTTTTCTCAAACTCGTGTAGAGCTATAAAAATCCTGTTAAAGAAGAATGAAGTGAACTACAGCTAAATGTAAACGTTACAGGTCCCAGTTTGGTAGGTAATTAAACACTGGTGAACTGGAATTAAGACTGGAACAAGACCGTAGAGACTGAAGTGGTCTTACAGCTCCACTTCTACGGAGAACTGAGATTTGTGCGGAAGTTTGAATCCCATGTTCACATATTTATACTGCTGGGACATGTTAGATTATCGGCAGAGAAAACGGAAGTGCTTACCAAATTGTCCAACTCTGGATTTGATGAAAATAAAGGTTTTTCTGCTCGAACCTAAAATAAAACAGTACATGTAAAAGTTACTTAATCGTGAAATGATATAAATTATTTTGGCCCCTTTCTGTAACCAGTAAAACTAATTTAAAATGTTTAAAATTAAACTCGCATTAGGCTATAAGTTGTAATTCACGCTTAAACATTGTTATTACAGGGGCCGTTCTTTTTCTTTTTTCTCCTCTGCATATAAATATAGCAAGAAAACTTTAAGCGTCAAAGCAGCTAATATATCCAATATATCTATTTTTCACCGTGCAAAATTGACCTGTTTGGCAAAGACTGCAATGTCTTCATTGAAGGAGTCTGAAGAGCAGACATCACCGCCTGCTACGCCGGGCTCCCTCGGAGTACACGTCGCCAATTCGCACTTCTCAAAAACCAGAGCGAGCAACGGGAATAAAGGGTGACTGCAAGAGGGGAAACACAGGCTAAGTAAAAGCAACACACCGGCTCCACGCTGCAAAAAATGTCCAACCAACCTGTAATCGCATCCGTTCTTTATTTTCTCAGTGCAACTTAAAAACATAATAACAATAATAAACTACCATAAGTTGATTACATATATATGTATATTTGTTTACCGACATTTAGTTTTTAAGCACTTTTCCCTGAACAAGTAGCAGCGCTATAGCCTAAAGATAGGACAGACAAAACATATCTGGTATGAAATCAATTATTTAGCTGTTAGCTATTTTGGATTTTTTTTAAAGATCTGAATA
>JBAMHX010000022.1:13587780-13603633 GCA_037177515.1 Pseudomugil tenellus
CCCCCCCCCCCTCCCTTCCTTTCTGGTTCTGCTGGAGTTCACATGATCAAGCAAGGTACCCAGGTAATTACCTGGCATTGTCAAATAAAGCGACCACTGATTCAAATGAGGAGTGAAATATCAAAGAGCAGCACTGCCTTTGCAGCCAGTACTTATCCACACAGGAGACAGAGAGGAGATCTGAGAGCTCGGGGACCTGCAGTGAGGCAACAACAACAAGCAGCCTTTCCATCCTAGATAAATATCGCCAATGAGCTCAACAGAGCCAAACATGCCCAGGTTCAGTAGTAGCAGCATATTTGTTTGCATTACATATCTGACTTATCCTTTATTAACTTTTGCATCCTTTAAAGAGGCCACAGTGCTGTGTTCACAAAGCAGTTTTGCAATATTCCTAGTCTACTGAGTCTCTCCTAAAGGTCAAAGGTTGGAAATATATGACAGTGATTGTACTCTGGCAGTGCGGTCATGCTATGACTTCAGTCTTCCATTAAAGTATTTATTCTGAATATCTGGGTTAGAAAAAAAGAGAAATGAAGAGAAACCATTCACTAGGATTAGAAGTGAGTAGTGTATTAATGTTCAGAAGCTCAGGTCCTCAGCCAAATTAGCGGCATAACCACACAATCATTTATAATGTGCAATGTTTGTCTTTGATTTTCCTTCTGTTGAAAGTTGTGCAGCACTTCCTCCCACAGCACTGACTGCTTTCACGACATAATCTAACATATTGTGTAATTTCTTCGGTGTAATGGCCCCTCGATTGCTGCCAAGAATCAAGACAAGACCTTTGACACTTTGACACAGTAAGTGGAGAGCGATCTCAATGAAAAACGTCATTGCACTGGAAACAAAACCTACAAAAAAAAATCATTTGTGATCCCTTCTTGTTCAGACTAGACAAGCTGCGTCCTGGGATTTCACCTCAGTACAAAAAGAGTACCTATAATTTGACTTGCCACATCTCGATGGAAGTTGAAAAGGTTACATTGAGCAACAACAAATAAAATGCATGCAATGCTTTAGTGAGTGCTTTTCATGGTTGGAGGCAAAACAGGGTCGCTGACAATATTTGAGTGTTTAATTCTATAAACACAGAGACTTCGCTCCCTCTGGCATATGGATAGCTCCCAGGGACACTTTGCATGTAAATATTCATGGTGATGGGGTGGGATATTAATTATTAAGCACAGTAAGGATATGTAATACTTCAACATTTACACATGAATGCTTTTTATTTGCTACATGAACATTTTTAGGTTAAATGACTGATATTTTACAGAATTGTTTTGGTGGTAAAGATGAAAAATGACAATTACAGCATTACTGAATTTTAATAAAGTAGATTTCTTATGAATAATAACATGTACAATATAGATGAATGTGTGCAATTAACAAAATTAACATAAAAAGGCAAGCATAGTCAGTGATCATCCTGAGCATAAAACCATTTAGTGAGATGTAATCTAATATATAAATAATATTTTTTCTTTGTTTGTTATATAGTACAAGTTTGGGGACTTCCTGTTTAACTTTCCAGGTAAACTGCAAAAACACAGTTTTACAGCTCTTTTCTTTGCACAAATTTTACAGCCTGTAGCTTGTGACAGACTGACATGCTGTGATGGAGCTTGATTGGAACCACCAGCAAGAGGTGGTTAGACACCTAAACCTGAGTTTCACACAGCAGACATGTGACGACTAAGAAGACAATGGCAAAACCACGAGATAGAGGAGGAGACAGCAAAATGATGAAAAAGTCTAACTTTACAGACCTAATATTTATTGATGAAGGAGGGAATATATAATTTATTTCCCTATGAAGATTACAATGTGATATGACCGACTTTTCAATGAGTACTAAAAAAGACGTCTTTAAGAATTCACATTCTGCCACTAACAAAAATTAACCCACGATCCATATCTTTTGTGTTGACACAAGTCACAATAAAAAAGAACACTTCAATGTATAAGCTCCCTGCATCTTTCTATTCAGTCCATTTTTACCCTGAAAACTCATTTGAGTGAAATTGAATTAACAATTTCCCTTGCTGATTTGGTTTTTAAAACCCTCATTATGCAGAAGCATTGTATATATTATCATGTCCCTGAGAGGAATATTGAATGAATGCACTACATTCATCCCATCATCACCAAGATGTAATATTATAATCAATTAGCATGGATGAACTAATTGTCCAATCCCTCCCTGGATAATTAACCCTGGAAATATAAACGGGACAAACAAATGCATCATTTTTTAAGAGGATGTGCAAATAGATCAGCTCATGCTTTGGGTAACATGGTTAGTTTTCTCAGCAGGTTCCTCAATATGCATGAGCTACATCAAAGCACAGAGATAGAAATGGGGCCTGTACAAAAGCGGAACACATTGAAGATCCAGAAAATGCAAATGCATTGGTTCTTGTTCCACTCCGGTGTTTGCATAACATCAGTTGACACAGGCTATGAGAGCTTTTCTGTGCCACTTGTGTACAGAGTACAAAACACACTCTCCTTTGGGACATTTTATTTTAAAAGGAGCACTCAAGAAGTCTGTGCATTTCAGTCCATGTGATAAAGTCATTTCCAAGTTGCAGCAGGATACATGCGTATGAACTTACACAGTCGGATGTAAAACAGTCTACAATTTTCATACAAGATCTTATTCCCTCAGTTATGTGACCGTCAGGGTGTAATGTTTGTCATGCTGCAGTTTATACTCCGCCAAAAAAAAACAAAACAGCTGCTGGTGCTACTGGTGCTCCTGGTTACTGCAAGCGCAAGTTCACATTGACTACAGACAACAACTGAATACTGAATGAGACACTAAGGAAACTGCGTAACTGTACACTCATGTTTCCAGGGAGTTGCCCTTGGCTAGCTTGCAATATGAACTGAAGAAACAATAGGCCTTCTGTAATGTACATGCAAACGCAACAAAACTGACTTTATTTAAGAAACGCACTGCCAACAAAAGATGTTCCATTCTTAAGATACAGACTATGTCTTTGGCTACCTGTATTTTTATAGTGAACAAAATATTGTTGTGAATAAAAAAGTAAATTAATAAAAAGTCACACACCATCCTCACATTTATGTAAGGACGAAATAAATAACGGGCACCAAAAATGGCAATTTTTTTTTTCTCTATTCCTTTGTTCTGTACTGTTGTCAAATTTGAAATTTAATACTATTTTTACCTGACTCCATTTGCAGGAAAGATATCCCACATTCTCTTTTAATATTCACTGGTGGTTAATTATTAAAGGTATGTATTTGAATTATAAATATACTAGTTATACAGAAGTAGGCAAAGCAGGCATATAGCCTGAGGCTAAATTCCTCCATTACCCATTATTTTCCAGTCTGCCGTCTCCATATGCCTGCCTCCTATTCCTATGTCATCTCCAAAAACACCAAGGCATTCCTTTGTACTTACCTACCCCTCCCCACTTTGGCCACCCCAAAAATCTCCCCCTCCACCTCCATACATATGTGTGCTGCTTCCTTGAAGTAGGATGTCACACTTGTCTTAAATATAATGAATCACTATCTTCAAGGCATCCCTGGATCCCAAACACTCCCCACAGAAACCTGCCTAGTCCTCCCCCGTTCCGATCCTTCCTACATGTCACAAATCATCCGTTGTGGAGGGCTCTCCACTAAATCATTAACATTGTCAGAAATGACTGGGCCAAGAGTAAGAACAGCCCAGATGCAGCAGAGGCGTACGTGTGAGAGATGGGGAATATAGAATGATAAACAAAAAATGCAGCCGTACACTTCCAGTTTCCTTGTCTTTCCCTTTTGCCTTTGTTTTTTTCCTCCTCTTTTTCCTACTTCCATGGGATTTCTAAAACAAGAAAAAGTACTGTACAAGAAAAAGTAAAGAAACTGTCAAAGTGCAGGAACTCGCATGAAATTCTTTAGCTCCACTATCTAAACTGTTGTGAAGATTTGCCAATACGAGCTTTTCCTAAAAGCTCTTGGTTGTAAACATTGTAAAGAAAGTGCTAAATGAAACATATGATTATATCTTTGAACACTCAAAATAAGATAATTATGAGCACATGAAAACATTGTTGCTGAATAATAATACTATCATACAGCATTACGGAGGCTTGCGACATGAAAAAAAAAATAGAAAATTTTTCAACTATAGTTGTTTTTGCATGGAACAACAACCAATCAATGAAGGGTTCTGGGCAGACTGGGCAGTGCCAGTACTGTCTACTCTGTGACCAGTTTCAACAATCGTAAAAAAGATCATTTTGGCTGTGCTAGACTTTTTTTCAATACTTCACAAGATTTAGGGTTGTCCTCTTCTTTTGTAGAGTAAAGTTAGAAGCAAGATTTCTGTCAATTCCCGCAAAATCTCCCAACAGAATTGGGAGAATCATCATCTGTGACTCCTGGGTCACAGTTCTGCTTTGAAAAAGCCGAAATTCCCTTAAACATAACAACAAATCAACTTTCTTGGAGACAAGCGATCTGACAACGTGATACGTGACACTGCTGCTGTCGCTGTAGTTTGTAGCATCCCGTGTGTCGGGTTTCATTTGGGTGGCAATGAGCATCGCCTGTCGCTGTCGTTTGTCGCTACCCATGTGTCGAGCCCATTACAGTCTTGTTCAAATGTGTGGCATAGTCTGAAATATATCCTTGTGTGATGCAGCTTATAGGCAGACTTCCATTTAATGCTAAAACCATACTTATCTAATGTACACTCCTTCCTATGGCATCATCCATCAAAAGGATTACTAATTTTCCTTCAATTTCCGTCGCTCTCTTAAGAATCCAAAGGATGATTGATAATCGTTAAAGGAAATGCACAGTGGTACTGTTTTTAACCTTGCTCAAGTCATTAATCTGCTTTATACCCATGAAGGTAGTAAAGGAGACAATGAATTAGTCATTAAATCGCAGGTCAGTTTATTAGAATTCCTGATTGAACTGTAAAACGACTTCTCCCAGGAAACCTGTGCATAAGGAAGAATCTGCAAATCCAAGGAGAAAAAAAGAAGCTGAGAAGGCAAGCAAAGGATGCACTCAAATGTGTTTTCTTATTAAGAAAATGACAGCATGGGATATTAGTAGCCATTGTTGATCAGATAAAACAACAGATAAGTATAAATTAGATATTAGCTTAAAGGCCGAGGCAAGTAAACACAAAACCTGTAATGACCACAATGTTGGCTGAACTTCCCTCATGTCTTTTTTATCCCGTAATGTCAGCAGGGTGAGTGTTGGCTTATGTTTGTCACCATTTATTAAGCCATGTGGTTGCTGGCTTCACTCCACAGGAAACGTTCAGAGGGCCTCGGATGTTCGGTGCACCCTAAAACAGAGTAATGATCTAATGACTGCTAATGGGGCTACATATGAGGATGTAATGGATAGCATGAAAGGAAAATATGGTGCAACATTTCTATGAAGTCTCCATGTTTTCATTTTCTAAACTGTTAATTGCAGTTTTGTTTCTGAAAATTTTACCCCTTTTTGCCTTTGCTTTTTATATAAGCTTCTTTATATTTATAAAGTATTATAGTTTCAAGACTGTATCATGGCAAAAAAAAAAAAAAAAGAAAAACACTCATATTTGTATGCAAAAAAAGTACTTTACATACAACATCATTATGGTTGAGAACTGTGACATAGCTATGAGATATGAGAAACCATAACAGGATAATTGAGATATCCACATGCATGCAAACATCTTACCCCATTAAATGGAGATATTTTTCGGTCTATGTAAACTCTGTTTCCATAGCTGCGAACACAACAGTGTTTATTCATGTCAACAAGCTTGTTTGTGAATTGGATATGAAGATCAATATAAACAATCTCTCGTAAATGAGCAAAGCAGGACTGAGCTGTTGTGAAATATATTGTTATCATCATCCATCACTGGAACATTACAGGACAAGTTTTAAATCCCGTTAAACACTATTTATTTTATCCCCTGCTGAAACTGTGAGGCTGTTGGATTGTTTTGAAACCAATCACAGCCTGAAGGCGTTCAAGAGCTGATTGCATGCTAACCAGGAAGACCACTTATTACACTGATGGACTTCAAAAGAGCTGGAAGAGACGGAGTCTTCTCTTAATATTTTTACTAGGATAAAAGAAGTGAACTGCACCCATTTAGGGAATCTTTAAAAACGACTACACCAGGTGCTTTAAGCGTCTGGGCACACAGGCTCGACTTCCTCTGCAGTGATTTCTTGTTTACAGTCATGTCTACAGACTGTCATCTCAGTCTGTCTTACTCTCTAACTAAATGGAACTTTCATTTCCTGGTTTTGTAAATGAGCCTCTACCCTGCTTTTGTTTGATATTTATTTATTCAGTTTATGTGACAGGAGAAATGCACATTAATCAACATCTCAGCTTTCACATCACTGCAAATGTGTCAGACCCTCTCCCCCTTTCCTCCCTCCCTCTCAGTCATGCTCTCCTCTCCTTCTCTCACAGTGCAGTAGCCTCAGAGTAACTCCAATCAGCAAATCAGCACCGTAACTCTAATGAGCAAAATTGCTTATGAGGGGAATCTGTTTCCGATGGTGGGCCTGATGATAAATGTGCACTGACAACATGTCTTTCCTCGAGGAGCTTTGCTGGGTTATGGCAGATGTGTGACGCCACCTCTCAAAGATGGCCTGCTTGTCCTCTGAAAGGCTGACATCCCAGAGGGAGCAAGATAAACCAGAGATACTTCTCAGGACATGCTAAAGAAATCATGTAAGCTTGAGCATTCAGGAAAGTCCTGCTTTATTGCTGAAATTTATAGGATAATACTGACCTTTTCTGCTTTAAGTAATGATAAGGGACCATATATCATGTAATATGTGATGCACAATAATCAGCAGTAACAGAAACTCAGGTTAAGTGAATAAAAGTTACAAAATCAAAATATTTTTTTTACAGTCCCCAACAGGATGACACACAAAAACTATTGCTGTATAACATACCTCAAGAAACCCTCAATTTGATCAGCTGAACCCCAGCAATATGGAAAACAAAATATTTTCAGGTTGATCTCTTAGTAAAGATAGTTTTATCTTTTGGCTATCGCGCTTATATTTTCACATTATCATATTAAGATAAAATATAAGCCTGACCTGAATTTTTTAGGATGCTAACATGCTGTCTAATCTCACTTACCAGGGTTTTCTCCATCACCTCTCTAGGTGTGCCTGGATGAACATTAATAAATGCCGCCTGTGTCTGAATAACTGAATGTCATGCAGCCACTAATGTTCTATTGTCCATGTCCAAAAAGGGCCTGGACTGTTTGGTACAAGGATGATAATATGCTGAGTTGTAGAGGGTAACACTAAACATGGCATGAGGGAGGTGAGCAGCTACATGACACATTAAGATGGATGCAGCTTCAGATGTAGATATTCCTCTTTCCTTGCGGTAACCAGCACGAGGGACACATGACTAGACCAAATAGTTTAAAAGTAAGAATGTACTCATAAAACAGCACCTACAGCCTTCCGTGTTTGATGTTTTAAGATACATAATGGTTATATCTGTGGTTATAACAATATGCAAGTAGTAATTGTACCTTACTCTTGCAATAATGCTTATTTTAGTAACTTTAGTTGTATCAAGTTGCACAAAAGAGGTTAATATGGATGATTGTGTTGCTGAGCACAAACAAAGTGTCACTTGGCACATGTTTCAAATGAGGCAAAGCTGGTGGCTACACTTCTCTTGCTTCAGCTGCTCAGCTGTTGGTATTTCATCAGGGGTTTACATTTCATCAAGCTCCTGTTCATGCTGAAAGATTGCTCACAACTAATGGACATTTATGAATTTCTTATTGATGCTACATGATTCAGTCATTTCTACAGATAAAGATTTTAAATAAACAAGGTGACAGCTCTAACAACTATACTACTAGTAACTGTGAGGAGTTTGGATGAAAAAGATACATTCAGCTCCATGCTATCTGCAACAGAGGTGCTTTGGACATATTTGATTCTATTTCAGCTGTAATAAGTGTATATTGGCTATAAGGCATGTGAAATGATTAAATTAAAAAGAAAAGGATTCATCTTCACACTTTACACCTCAGGAAAATTTCTGCTCTGTTATAACCATTGCCTAAATTACATTGCCCAGACTTTCAAGCACTTTCCCTTCGTTTGTAAGAGTCTAATGTAACATGCATCATTATCAAAGAAATTCGACCTAACGACCCAACTAACCTGAACACTCTTTCCTTCATTTCAAGCACACAGATGAGATGAGACCCCACTGAGCCAATGAACTTCGACAAAACAGACTTGATTGCCAGGGATTTAGCGTCAATGATCCCAGAATAACAAGAAGCATATTGTAACATCAGCATAGGGCTGCACAGCCAGGCTTGTTCCAGTTTAACAGTCTCTCAGATGCCTGGGCTCAGTGATGGAGGTAATGGTCTCATGAAACGGCAAAAGAGTTGAATAGGTAGCCATATGGGTGGAGCAGGTTAGAGAGAAGAAAGAAAACTGCAGAGCAGAACTGTGGGACATTTTATGGATTTTGATGATGTGTAAAGGTGGACTTTGATTAACAAATGTTAAAATTAGGACTAAGCTACAGAAACTTTGAACTAACAAGAACAAACACTAAAAGTAGACCCTCCACCACTGCTGAGGTGGCATTTCTGTGCATGTCCGAGCAGAACAGATAATATTTTCACAACGTCCAGGAAATCTGGAAGGTAATTGCAACTTTAATTGTGGTGAATTTTTCAATTTTTTTAAGTTTATGCAAAAAACACAGAGCATTACTTCAGGAATATTGCTACTGTCTTTCTGCCTGTGTAACACTGAGGGGATTTGTCACACAGCTATCAGTTTGTCTGCTGATAGCAGTGTATTTATTGGGATGGAACACTGTACATACATTTAGAAGAGAAATAACATGCTGTATCAACATAAACACTTGAAAATTTTGGCAAACAGTTGTCAATCTGACACTAAATTGTATGTATGCATGTTGCTGATGGTTGTCTTGCAGGTTAATGCTAATGAGTGGCTGCAGTGTTCCACAGAGTAAATTACTCATTTTGGTTACATTACATGACACATTTTAAGTGACATGTAATGTCAAAATGTCTCCAAAATGGAACAAGATAGTCTGTCTGGGGTCCAAAAATAAACAGAAAAACAAAACATCAATGCACAAGACACAAATTGCAATTACCATAATAGCCTACCAATAGTGAGTTATTACAAAACCCTCATAAATATAAACATTTATTCCCAAAAAAATAATTCAGTTCATAACACAGATCACATACAATGGGGTCTTGCAGCTGGAACTAGTTGTCACAAAATGTGTCAAATATCAAATAAAAGAAACAGCTTTTTCAAATGTTAGAAACTATTTCTCTGTCAATTTATTGTAATAAAAGTTATGTCTTGTATTCCAGTTTGGATGGTTATAAAAGCACTTTCTGTCCTACACATTAAAGGGAGAGAATCAAGTTCAGTCCTCGAGATCTATCATCCTGCAACAGTTAGATGCATCCCTTCTCCAACACAACTGAATCAAATAAATGACTCGTTAGCAGGTATTTGGAGCTAAAGGACAGACAGGATTTGGGCACCTCTGCAATGAAGTTTACATTGATCCATTAATGTTTTACTAATGAAAAACAGAATAACTTTGAGATTTCCTGATTAACGTATCAATAACTGTAGATCAGCTGTGCCCAAGTCCAGTCCTTGAGGGTTTACTATATTGCAACTTTTAGATGCAACACTTCTATCACACCTGAATCAAATAGCTTAATTTTTTTAATGCACGTGTCATTCAGCTCTGCAGAGACCTGCTAACAAGCTATTCATTTGATTCAGGTGTGTTGGATAAGGGATGCATCTTAAAGTTCCAAGATAGTAGATCTCGAGGACTGGACTGAATAATTGTGCATACTACTAAAAGTTCAATTTCCACTAATGTGCATTTTTATTTCATTCATCATTTTTTTTAAATCATATATATATATGATCTGTACCAAATGTCATGTGTCTGCAATGCTTGTTAGAAAAAATGGCTTTTGTGGAAATACTTTTAAAAGTTACATACAAGTAAGGAATGTATGGCTTTGTGAAAGTCCTTTCCTTTTGTAAAACTCTGAATGCAGCAGTACAATATTTATCACATAAAAAAATCTTTCTTCAATAGAAGTATGAAAGTATTATTAGAAAAAGTATTCTATAATCAGATTATTGGGACACCATTGTTTCAATAGAGGTTTCACTGTGGAACTATGCAACGCTTCACAGCGTTGCTGGAGCAATTGTTTCAACCACTTTTCATCCAGTTTTACATTTAACCTAAAAAGGCTGTGTGATGAATTGAAGGGTTTTATTTTTTTTTCCAGTAACCTGTCATCAATAGAAAAATTTATTTTTTGGATCTTCACTGCATAGAGAAGATGTTTAAACTGTTTATTATCCTTCAGATGACCAAAATTTTGGAGAAACCTATTAATTCTTTAAAGTATTTTACTTTAAACATTAGTAAATGTAGCCTGGATTTTAATAAAATATTTACCTCTTGAGTGTGATGGAAGAGAAGCATTTCAGATATTTTTCCACCACTAAAAAAAAATGCTTACTAAGGTGTATATGTAATTACTTGCTCATATTATTCTGTATGTAGTTCATTTTTCTACCTGAACTGATGCTGATACAAAAGCAAGGCAACATTATCAGTGCTGTACGTATCCGTCTGCCTGCTACCACCACTCATGAGCTTAGTCCCTGTCGCTAACTGCCTTGGGAGTTCAGATAATGTTCCTTGGCTGGCAGAAGACAGGTTGATCGCTGTCAGGGACAGAAACAAAATAGATGGCAGGATTTCATTGGGGCACCTCTAAGGCGCATTAGGGACCTCAGGATCCCAATCCCCAAACACAGGATGAAGAATCATTTTGTCACAAAGGCACGAGGTCGCCCATCACTGTCTAATGCATGCCTTGATTAATCGTAGGGATGGATCAACATTATGTCCTATTCAGGGAGATGCTTAATTGCCTCTGCCATCCAACTCATCCATTGCTCTAATGATTGTGTGTCTGCCTCCCTGGACACATGGTTAGTCTGGCGGACAGTAGCTTAGCAGGACAGGACCCCCTTGAACATCATTGCTAACTGAGAGGTTACCCTCTACAGACACCTTTACCCCTCCCCCCCCTTACCGCAACCATGTGGATAAATGGGGGTGGCTCCATCACCCATGAGCCCTGTGTTTATATTCGCAGCAGAATGTCTGCGAGTGTTAATGTATGTAGATTTCATTTCTGATGAGTGATTATTTGACTGCTCATTTTGCCTGAGATTTATGGCATCCCCTCTATCTCCTGACTGCAGTGCCAGTCTTATCTTTAATAAAAGAGATGAGGACATTAATCAGGTTTTGTTGGCGGCCCTTACTAAGACATTAAATGTATTGTATGGGGTAAGTAAACACGCTTCACATCCTTCTCTCTCACAGCAGAGAGAGAAAGTGAAGGAAGGAGAGAGGCACAGAAAGAGCCAGGCGAATAAGAAAAGAAAAAAACCCTAATTATATTTATCATAATTTCACATCTGCTGTTTTTGAAGCAATGTACCATGAGCCCATAAAGTGTATTACAACTGGGCATAAATTCAACTGATTTGTGGATGGAGTAGCTAATTCTTTGAGTACATTTTAGAAAAACAAGCACTGAGCCCTGAAATTGCAATTTCATAAAGGCTTTAAATTACTGAGCACAGAATCAAGAACTTGCTTGATGTGCTGCGCATGGTGACCGTGTTAGAAAGGAAAGCAGCACTCCCAGGATAGAGACAATAAAACCTGAGATGAGTGAGCCATATACTCAAACAAAATAGAAAAGAAGAAGATGGGCTGAAAACACGATGAGGGGAAGTGACTATCATACGCTGTATCTCATTTTACCCTTTTAACCATGAGGATGCATTTTAAAGGATGCATTTAGTTTTTTTACAGCATAATATTCATTTCTCCATACATCCACAGGGAAGAGTTGGAGCATGTAAAGCCTACTCAGAAGCAATAAGCTATATGAAGTTTATTAGTATAAAAAATTTTCACATTCTTAAACTCTTGAGCTCCACCCTTTTAGAAGCAGCTAATGTTTATATACTTTTACTATATTGTAGACAATATTTTTTTAAATAAAAAAGTCTTTATTTTCATATATTGTATCTTTTCTTTCTGTAATGCAGAAAAAATTCTCACATGTATAAATTTACATATGTATAAAGACCTTTTTCATTTTGTGAGACACTCCAAGTTGTTATTAAACATCCATAAGCATGACTGACTTGAATGACCTGGGAATCATTTCTCCTCAAATCAGTAATAATCCAATGTTCCCATTTGAAACAAAGTCCCTGTTTGTTATCATGGAAACTGTACTTGTCACATCAGCTTATATTGTATTAATATTTCATGCCATTCTTCCTATCTGTCCCTCTTGCACTTCCATCTTATCACCTCCTCTTTCCACTTTTGCTGTCTCTTACCTCCCACTTTCTTCCTCTTCTATCTAGAGTCATTTGGGATGAGTATGAACAAGATTTTCATATCAGGTAAATGAATATCTTTATCACAAAGGAAGAAGCCGGGATGCTCAGGGAGCTGGAGAGAATAATCACAGAGCAAACAGTCTTGGTGATACACGGAGGCTCTCAGTAATAACAACCTCTCACACTGCTCTCTGTGTACATCTAAATAGCCTGCTTACTGTGGTGGATGCTATGGGATCAATGGCTTTGCTGTGGCTTACCACTGACCTAGGCTCTGTAATGAGCCTGTGAGGAAAGAAAGGCTTGAATACATTATCACAATATTTTTAAAAATAAATAACAAAAAAAAAAAGATTTTGTTATAACTTAGACATGTTCAACATATTTTAAAGGCATGTGGACCATTTGTAAACTGAAAAATCTGAACAGTTAAATGGAGGAAATGCTGTAAATATTTTGCACAGACATTCACATTCCCAATAGAGCAAACCCTTTGACATGTGTTTCATTTACCACTAACATGTTGTTGTTTTTTTCCTTAGTAAAATACCTCAATAACTATTGCACCAATTGCAAATTCATTTTACGCAGACTTTCATGGTTCCTTAGGGACACCTAATATTCACCACAGTGACTACTTGACTAAGAGCAGCCTCACAAAAGTATTAGAACTGCTGCAGTCTTACCTTGTTTGAGGAATACCTTTTGAAAATGTAATAAAATATATAGGACAGGTTAACATTTATCTCACAATGGAAGAGAGCAATAAGAAAAATAACTGAAGAAATATTCTGATGACAAACTTAAAACAAAACATACTCCTAATGTTTAAGAGCACTAATCATGGAGTACTAAAATGCTAAAATATTTTAACTATGTCTAATGTTAGTAAGCACTGCACAAGCTGGTTGACATTTCATTTACCTGTGCAAAAATTAGCCACAATTCATCCTTTTTTTAATGTAGAGTGCAGAATAAAAAGCAGCCATTTCTCTTTATTGCAATGCCCAATAATAGTTGATTTAATGGTCATAAAATGTCTTCATTAGAAGGTTACAGTTAAGAAATATTGAAAGTATACCTTAAAGTGTCACTTTTATAGTGAGTGAACAGGATAATATAATCTAAAAAGGGAGTGATTATACTCAAGTCCTCCAGCATTATCTTGCAGCTCATAAAGAGATGAAATTTAATATGATGCTTTCAGTCAGTTTAATTGAATTTTAATTGCCACTTTGGACATAAGGTTTAGATCTAATCAATAAAATATTAAACTTTTGGAGCTTTGACGTGGAATGTTCTCCCGTCAACCCTTGTGCTATGCAGCCTAGAACTTGTGGGAATAAAAAGCCTGTTTATGAGCTAAAGAAGCGGAGCCAACACCTAGATGTTTTCCTCAGCATTTCAACAGAACGCAGTGGATAAATAACACCAGGCGGACAAGCTGGAATTCTATTAATTACACTGGTGTGGAAGAGTGGTCGGTCACCTTCAAAGGAAGGCCTTTAATGTGCCAGAGCTATGAATATTTTGAAATGTCACACATTTGGAAGACAGCATCAGGCCAGTGCTGTGACCATAAATCAGAGCCTGTGAAGAACCTGGAAAGAAAAGATAGCTCTTTGGTATTTTAGAAATAATTACTAATACAAAACGGGTAATGAATGAAACTATAAATTACACTGAAACCGACCATTAAGGAAGAATTAGTTTATAAAACTCGTTATTACCCTCTCAGAATAGCACCTATTTCATTCTATTCATAACTCACGGCAAAAACACCCATGTATAATATCACCAACTCACGTGATTGATGCTAAATTAATTGATTTTTATTCTGGTGCTTTTAAAAAAGAAGACTGTTCTTATCAAGATGCCACACATGACATCATCATAACAGTTAAGTCCTACTAATATAACGCCAAAGTAATAATGCCTATGGTCAACTTTTATGGCAGCTATTAAAATCTGCTATGAATCTGTGCACCTTTGGTAGAGTTCTGCACAAGTTGGAGCAGGTTTGCTCAGGGTTAGAGCAGGTTCTGACCCAGACAGAAACCTGTATGCTCTGTGCTGCATGTAGGCCACTAATTGTGCACCACCATCATCACCGGCACTAGATACAGTTATAAATCTAAGGGATCCACGGTTAGGCTGCTACATGGATGAAAGGAATTTATCCTCCATCACTATAGAGATAGCCAGGGAGAGAAAAATGGCACGGCCCATCCTCTAAGGCTCATAAAAGTCTAAATTAAATATCAAATGGAACCACTGATGGATAGCGTCCCTTGCACGGATCGCACCATCTCAACCTCCACACGCTGACACGACAGGTACTGCTCACATGACTGGAGAGCAAGACAACTTTGTTAGCAGGATTATTCTCAGTTCCATGTAAAGTCTGTACGTACAAAGTGAGGGAGGTAAGGAAGTGGGTGTAACATGGCACCAACATTCACTGGTTGCTACGATACCTGAATCCTCCCATTCTTTCAAAGCATTCTTTAATGCTATGTGAGATTGAATGATGATCTTTCTTAAAACAGCTTGTAAGTGCATTTTGACATCTGAATTATAGAATATGGGATGCCCTGTATCCATATTTATATATTCATAATTCTCCAATCCTCGGCAGAGCATGTCCAAAGATCATTTTTAGACCAGAACTCACTGGGAAATACTGTAACACTAATGCCCCCCACAATAGCTGATGTTATCACAGGGCTAAAACTGTACATTATGAATCTTCAATTGTCGTCCTGCTTTGTATTATCCCCAGAGAAAATCCCAATCTGGGCTTGAGCCCACGGCTGATGGACACCCCATTATTCACCCGCGCTCCGAGACAGGAGTGGGGATAGGCAGGCCTTAAGATTAATCCTCTGCTCTTTTTCCTACTTCCCAATTCACAGTGAAATATAAGACTCCCTTCCCTTAATCAAAAAGTTTTTTATCACTAACCCCCCCTTCTTCAACTCTGGATCTGGGGATAATGCTCATTCCATTGCCTGTCCTCTGAATTGAGTTGGGTGATGAAAGGGATCTGTTATTGCTGTCTTTTGTACTATAATAAGTGAGCACAATTTGGACAAGCAGTAATGGTCGATCAATACATGTATTATCTCCTGAACGAAGAACCACACAAGTCTTCATAACAGGGTTAGCAATCTTACAAAGTAGGCCCCTTCATCATAGAATGGCCTTCAAAATTAAGATACCAAGCTCACGGTCCTTCTGTGTGATGTGGTAGGATGCAATGTTTTTGAAAAAAGAAAAGCATCTGCCCCATTCATACTATATATATA
>JBAMHX010000022.1:13603639-13621106 GCA_037177515.1 Pseudomugil tenellus
CTTATACATACACACCTTTCACTTCCTTCTTTTGCTTAAAAAAAGAAGGAAAAGTGAGGCAGAAAGTGAAAAGTGATTGATTCTCACATAGATCACAAGCATCAGGTGAACTGTGAAGTTGTGGCTGTAATCACATAAGTCCCACCTCACACAATCAGTTTCACCAAAGCCTCAGTACCTTCAAGCCTTGGCCCACATCACTTAGCAGAGGGGTGCAAATTTGTTTTCACCCAGGCGTTAATGAACTGAAGGCTTTGTGGTCTTAATGAGAGTACTCCTCTATTGAGCAAAGGTACCTGGGAGGATAATAAGAGATTGCAATTCACAAACTTTTCCCTTGCCACTGCTCAGAAAGTGTTTTAACAAAGGGGCTGTTGAAGGCAGCTGATGCAGTTCATTTCTGACCTGCCAAATCAGCTGCAAGAGGAAACAAGACTCCAGGAGTATTCGTCATTCATCAAGAGCATGCGGTTTTGTGCAACAGCTTCTGGCTTCTAGCCAGGTCCAAAGCGACTCATTGTACAGCAGCCAAAAGACAAAGGCAGCACCCCCTCTGCTCTCTGAGAGCAATGCGTGGAGGTGTGGGTGGTTATGCAGATCACTAATTGTACAGGCCACCAGGGAAAGAGAGAACGGAATGGCAGCCTCTCTACAAGACATGCCGAGGGAGGGGAGAAATGGACTGGTGTGAGCCACCCTCCCTTATCTTTTCCTTCTCTTTCACTCTCTCTACCCCAAATTGGCAGCTGGCAGGCAAATGAATGCAGTGTGAAGTGAGCCCACTGAAGTGCAGGGTCCTGCTGTTCAGGCAACAAAGGAGCTCCATGCGAGACATCTGCTGTTCAGTTATCAGAATACATTTAGTCACATGCCTTCCTTTCCTTGCTCTTTCTCCATTCCTCTTCCAGCATAGCCCTGCAACATCCATTCTGTCAACCAAGAGCTGAGCCTTTCTTTCACCCCACTTTTCTTTAACGGCATTCTTCATTAGATCTCTCCTCCCCATCCCTTTCTCATTCTCTCATTTGCCTCCCTAATCCCTCTCTCCACCTCTTCTTTTTCCTGCCCCTATTTAAACAGTTTAGGCCTGGCAGATAACCTCAGAGTGCTTCCTATCTAGTACAAAATGTGTGAACCCTGCATGAACGATCACAAGACGGCCTGAGGAAACAGCAGACTGAATCTTAATGAGCCACGCTTGCACAAGCAAAAGTAAATTGAGCTTACCAACATGATAAATTAAGCTAATGAATGCAATTGTTTTGTGGCATGCTAGCTTGGGCTGATGCCAGATGGTCAATACTTAGTGTTGAGTTCTGTGCTTGTTGTGTCACTTTTTTTAAAAAAAAAAAGCATCCACAAAATAAAATGATAATAATCTATTTGCTGCTTACTTAATTTTGCTTTGTTTTATCTCACTTTTCTTCTTTCTCAATTCAATCCTTCAGAAATTTTATACAAGTGTGGAACCTTTTCCTAAAAATATCTGCACCACTGACTAGGGATTTCCAGCTAAGGTGAACAAAAAATATTGGTGACATGATCAGGGTCTGCAAAGGACACACTGGCGCCAATTTTTCCCCATTTCCTGACCAAACTCACAATATCCTTGTTTACCTCAACATTTAATCCTTGTAAAGTGTTTCAAATGGTTTGCACGCTCTTCACTCTCCACTTTGTCCTCCATCCTTTCCCAGTGGTGCAAGATAGCATGAAGGTTGCACATCCAGGAAGGGACAACCCCCCTCCTGTACTGCGTGTAAACTAGATGACTTCCTCTAGGCAGGTGGCACATATCCAGATGTTCTTTCAATTTCCTCTGTGTCTGCGTCTGGTGTTGTGTATGCGTGCATGTATTACTTGACACACCCTGAGATGGTGACCTCTCTGCTCCCTCTACAGCATCACCACTAGGGCAGTTTACACCATAATGACTTGTATTGCCCGAGGCCCCACCACATCTGTGGCTCCCTTCCTCCATCTCTGTCTCCCAGTTTTTCCCTCTTTCTGTCTGTTTTCTTCCATGCGTATACACTTCCATCACACACACAATCTCCATAATTCACCTGTTCAACCTTTATTCCATGTAGTTTTGTCATTTTCTGTAGTCTGTCATAAACTTCCCCAACAACTGCCCCTTCACTCTGGTCAACGGCAATATTACTGGAGAAAAAAAATGTAACGCTCACTTTGCAAGGAAATAATGCATGTCAACATGACACCTATCTGCCATAATAGACAAATACATCATTCAATGTCAACAGGCTTCAAGAGGTAAATGCAACTGGGCCTGCGTTTGGAAGGCTTGGCGTCCAATATAAAGCACTGGGTCAGCTCCATCTGCACTGAACGGGTTTAATGTCACACGGAGTGGCGTATGCTCCACCAGCAACAGCTCAGCTCATTACACACCCAGAAGGGCACAAGAGGGAAAATGGTGCATCCAAAATGTGACCGTGTGCTGACCAGGCATTCAGACCCTGTTCCTCCCCCGTGGCTATATATGGAGAGCAATGACCTCTCGCTTAGACAGTGTGCTGTTCGATCGATCACACGTGACATTTGTGACATTGCATGCATCCTAGATATGCATCTCGGTGGTGTCAAGTTATCAGTCAAGTCATCTCGCAGACAGGACATACATATCACAATACATGTTTAGCAATTCTTGAGTTGCAGTGGGGAATCTGCGTGTGGCTTCAGTCATACTTTTGCAGTGTCACACAAGGTATGGGGCGTCTTTGTGAAGTAGCTGGGTACCAGTTACACCTGAATAGCTGACAAAAGTTCTAAATCCAAAAAAATAATGACCCTCATCATCATAACATGTGAATTTAAAATCATTTACTGAGGCACAGCCAACTTCAAGGAGCTGTACTGTACCAATCTAGATTTACACAAGCACACACTTAGAGACACACACACACATACTAACCACACACAGTGTCTTGTTTTCAGGTTCATTAAGCCCCAGTGTTACCCAGAGTGGCTGACAGGATGAGAAACAGTACAGAAATCTCCCCCTGCAGGTATCCATTCACATTATCATTGGGAAAAAGCCTCTCTCGTCAGTGCCCTTGTTACGGCTCGAGGGGGGGACCACTAATTAGAGAGACAAGAACTGATTGTGAATAAGTCCATTACATCCATGTGGACCCAAAAGCTTAAAATACCTGGAATATCAGCACAACTTCCAGCATCCTCACCAATCACTCTCCCTCTGCCAAGGGCATCTTTTGAAACAAAAAAATCATGGTGAAAGAGTTGTAGAGACAGACAGGAATGGAGGAGCTGCCAGCTGTATGAAAAGCTTTGAGGACATTATCCTCCAATTAGAAAAGATGATCAAATCAGACACTAACCAAGCTCTTGAGTTTGAGATGATTCCTCCAGCTCTCTCTTTTCTTCTTTCTCTGCCTCTTAACCTGTGTGTACAACTGTGTGTAGGAGAGAGTGTGTGTCCTGAGATCAGCTGAACTCATGAAGGGAAATTTAGTTAGTTTTCTCATCACCGGTAATGATACTTATAACATCGGAAATGCCTGCATTAAGGTGTACGAGCGATATTCTCATTATTGAGATACATTCGTTGTAAACACTCCGCTACATTGCCACGTGAAAAGCAGCATGCAGGTTATTTCATTGGTAACCAATTCAGACTAAAATATATGTCCATATTAGTAAAACATGAAAATAATTTAATTCTGTTTTTAAGTAATATTCTTTTGCAATGTATACAGCTTAGGTAATTGTTTATTTTCCTTTTTGCACTATTTCATTGACAGCTGCAGCAGGATAATTACTGGATTAATCTATTGCATTTTATCCCACTTCAGTCAACAAATGCTTATATTCATCTAATGAAAGTATTATTTGTTGTTTAGCTAAACTACTCCCTTGAAATCATGGGGATATAAAAAAAAATGAATAGGAATATGTCTGAATGTCTGTTGTGATATGATTATAAGTATGTTACTGCTACTTACAGCATAGAGCAGCTTTATTTAACCTTTATTTTCTGTGCAGGTACAGAAAGATATACACAGGCAAAACTTACTTCTGATTAACTTAATTCCCTTTTTGTTTTCATTTTATTGCAACCCAACAAATTATCCATTAGTTTGGATGGGAGTTCTAGGAAGACAGGTAAATTGAGGCTGCACTTGGCAGTATTTATGCAAGTTGATTTAACTGCTGGATAGGGTCCTCTTGTGAAACATGAGTCAGTTCCAGCATTTAACCTCACCGTGCTAATTTATGCACCATGGCATAGGGTACTTTATCATCTGCTCTTTGGGGAGACAGTCATCTCATTAGGCAGGATTTAATGAAATGCAAGGATACACTTCTTAATTCCATAGATGGCTGCAACAAAAATCCAGTGTAAATCCTGCACTCCTCTGTGGATGAATGTATTGTAGCAGTTAGGAGGAAATGCAAAGGAGGTGGGAGAGTGAGAAATGTCTGCAGAGTTAAAAGTGAGTGAGAAAGAGATCAAAATAAGCATACAAGTCTGTAATTACAAATAATCTTAACCACTCTGTCCTCTCTATTATTATATCAATGTTTCTAGAATCAAACCAGCTCACAAAGTTGAATTAGTTCACAAGTAAATACAGTTGACGTTGAAAAATGAGGCCCCACTGCTTACTGTTCTAGACAAATGTGTATGTTCTTTTTCCAGCCTAGTCTGTAGATAAGAGCCACCAGACAGGGGACACACCAGCACATCATCAGCAGCCCGACACAGAACATTAACACCATAATTTACATGAAATTACGTACATACTGGTGTAGAATTTAATTTGTTTGACCACTACAGTGCAACTGCAAGAAATAGATTCGTACAGCCACCATCAGGGAGATCTGATTACTCTTCCACATGGCTTATTCTCTCGCACAACATTATAGGAAAAATAGACACTGTTGAAAACTTGATTTCATTAACAAGTCCTACCATCCCTATCCAGGCAGATGCATGATCTCATATTGATGTGCAAAAGCATAGGCTACACATGTGTAACTGCATTTAATTATGTAGTTAGCAATCAACACAAGCTGATGGGTGTGCTTTGGAGAGTGCATATCATAACAAATGCTGAGATCTTTTTCTTGTGCTTAGAATTCAGACAACAGTAAAATGTGTGTCTAACATAATACATTTGCAGAACAGGTCCTCTAAATAGTTTGGTTTTTCTTAAATGAATGATTTTTTTCATTATTATTGTCATTGAGTCAGCGTCCTGGCACAACAAAATTGGTTTAAATATACAATCCAAACAGGATCAGGTATGACCTCATTTATAAAACTTTGCGTAGAATCGCTACTAGAATTGTGCTTAGAGAAATAACCAACTAATTGGTACGCCAAAGTAAAAGTGTGATTTAAAAAACATGTGTATGCTCAGGTGCACGTAGTTTCATTTTTATAAATCACAATCTTGATGATAAGGTTGCTCAGGTGATTTTGGTTCATGTCTTCGCTCCTTCACACCCACTTTCCATCGTAAACGGTCAATACAAAGCAGCTCATAAACATGTCAGCATATGAATCAACGAGTGTCTGTGGCAGAATCAGTGAGTATACTGTGCTCAGATGTATTTATGAAATAAATAACTCAGTTTTTGGGCATGTACAGAATATGTTTCTGTGTTTTTATTACAATGGCACAAAGTCTAGTGCGAATGATAACAAACGTGTGTTTAATGCGGCTTAAATGTATTTTCTTATCAACTGCAGCCGATTTTACCCCTCCAAAATGTTACTACACCAGGTTCAAAGTTAGCGCAGCGGCACGCACTCTTCTGAATGAAGTCTATTTTTATAAATTCCAAAGTTTGCGAAGTAAAATTCCTACGCAAATTTAAGGCCCGTTTTTTGCGTAAGCAAGCTTTATAAATGAGCCCCTAGTTTCTCTGGTGAGCCATATTAAGTCAAATGTTTTTGGTCTATTATTGCAATACAAAATCCAACAATCATGTTTTAAATTCACACATTTTCAAAAGAACAACAGCTGAAAACATTTATCCATTTCATATAACTGCTCATTCCAATTCAAGGTCATGGCAGGGATGAAGCCAGCCGAGCTGATATAAGGTGCGAGGTGAGGTACACCTTGAACAGGTTACCAGTACTTCACAGAACCAAGAAAGGACAAAAAAGACAAATAACCACTCACATTAACTCCTAATGTGAACTTAGAATCCCCAATTAACCTAACACACATATGTTTTTAGTGTATGAGAAATAGCAGAACCTTGAAGAAACCCATTTGCATCAGAAGAAAATGCAAACTTCACCCTAAAACGCCCCAAATTAAAGAGGAAGCTTATCACTGTGAGGTAACCAACTACTACAACGGAAAACATTTGAAGCTAAAATGCTGAACTTTATGGAAAGAAAACTGTTGACAGAATATGACAAGCTAAAAACTGTCCCTGTCTGTGTTTTGTCTAGAGGTTCTCCCCATTATATTAAAAGTACTGGCATTTCCTGGTGTGGGAAGCACAAACCCTGAGGCAGTATAGAAAGCAATATGGCTTCATTGCAATTCATCATTCACACCTTTACCTAAATTCTAATGGTTTGAGGCTCAAACCCCAATGCTTGCTGTCATCAGTTATACAGGAGAGGCCAGCCAAGGAATGGTCTGCCAACTTTCAGTCATTAGAGTCAGTGATCACTCTGCAAGGTGCCATGATGCAAGGAAATTAAAGGCCACTTTGTAGACAGGAGGTAACGGTGGGTGCCAACACTGTTCTCCTGTTAGGTCTTCATATACACAGTGAAATATTTGCAAAGGTGGTCTAATAACTAATTAATTCTGCATCATTATTCCTACAGACTCTGAATTTGTGGGCTTGTTTTTATTTTTCTAATTACAGATCACAAAG
Organism: Pseudomugil tenellus; assembly: GCA_037177515.1. Classification (NCBI taxonomy): domain Eukaryota; kingdom Metazoa; phylum Chordata; class Actinopteri; order Atheriniformes; family Pseudomugilidae; genus Pseudomugil; species Pseudomugil tenellus. Next base: position 13,610,534 of record JBAMHX010000022.1, read on the forward strand.
GGTGAGAGTTTAAGTTGGAATTGGTAAAACTTTTAAAACTGTTTTATTAATTGATGTGATTTTTTTTAAATAGATACGCAGTATGTTACTCTTTCTTCAAAAAAGAAAGATGTCTTATAATTAGCTACTTTGGCAATGATTTCATTAGTATTATTATAAAATATCTAATTAAATAAAGAGAGAAATAAATGCATAGAATGTCAATCAATGTAAAGAAATGTATTAATTTATGGTCAACTGACAAAAGATCAATACAAGAGCAAGGCATCATATATTGTGAGGTCATAGAATCAGGAGGCCTTTGTAAATGAATAAAAGTCTTTGACACTAACATTACTGTTCATGATCCAGTATCAAGACAATATTCATTGATAATTCTGTGACTAGCAAGTTTGTAAAGAGTACCATACTGCTCTCCAAAAAACTAAATTGATGCTTGTGTGACAAAAATGCTAATAGCTGCAACCAAGTAAGAGGAGTGTAGTTTAGATAAGCCACATTATGTTTGGAAAAAAGAAAAAAAATTCATTTGATCATTATTTCATATGTTCAGGATGGTTGTGATGCCATAGTTTAGTCCTGTTTTGCTGATTCAGGGCAGCTGCAAGCAAGGAATTCTGAAGAAAACAGTCGGGACATCTGTGAACTGAATTTCATGAGAAACTAGGTCAAGTACAAAAGAGACATGTCTTTGCATTTGAACGTACTAAATGTATTTTGGCTCATTTTACATTTTAGGCACTTACCTTGTGGCTTTAATTAATGCAATGTAAACATACATTAGACTTTAGTCAGGAGCACCTATAGACTGAGATGACATGATGTTCAGGATATTGCAGTTTTGTGAGTGTACAGTCAAGCATCGTGCTTATTGTTGTGCTGTTGCAAAACAGCAAAAAATTTGAATTAAATGAAAAAAAGACAGACTTGTGAAATTATTTATGAACTTGTCTTCAATGTTTGTAAACACTATGGACTCAAAAATTAAGCAAACAAGGGTAAGAAATAAGGACTGGTTTACTAAAATGTGAGTGACGGTGGTGCTTGGTAAAAATAAGCTGGGGAGGCAGCCTGACTGCATGGGGAAAAAGCTTAATCTGGGACAGCGCAGATCTGGGATCTGAAAACATTACAACAGTTAGGGAATAAATCCAGCACATGTACTGTTAATAAAAGAGGGAAGGCAGACGTTTGAGTTGTGCTATGATGACATTGGGTACAATCAGAAAAGCCCAGGTGGGCTGAATAAGGCTAAATGCAGAACAGTCAACACAGGAATGGCAGAAGCATGAACCACGATGGCAATATATCATTTTATCACATCTTTAACTCACAATTGTAAACTTGTAGCATTTTCATTGTCCCTGCAAAAGTTACTGTTTGGGTCATGTTTGGAATCAAAACTTTGAATATGTCTGAAAATGGTTTTTAATCTTCATCATCTCAACATAAGGATGGTGATGTGCATATATAGACATACAGTATGTAAATGTGTGTATGTATACTAAATAGTCAGTAGTGAATATGGTCAGCAACAGATAATAAAAAAACTTTTATTACAAGGACTCTTCATAAATGTGACATCTCTGTTACTTGATGCAATCACATTTGTCCACCTCTGTATCTCACAGCACTCCTTTAATTTGAGCCATTCCCAGATTGTTTTGGGGTTTTTTCTTTATTAACTGTTGTTAGTTTGGCTGTTTGGCAAACCATATTTTTTCATTTCATCAGTCCATTTTTATTTTTTGCTTTCTTTCCTGATTTGTTATAATGAAATTAACAATGAAACAAGTTAATGTTTGAAAGATCATAACACTTTGCATCTCAACCCTGTTTTCTTTGAATACAGGAGAAAATTGCAGAAGCCTTAATTCAACATCAACCATGCTTAACCTGACAGGAGCGCTGTTACCTTCCTGTACACCCAACTGCTGTTAGCTTCAATGTAAGTCATCATCATCGTGAAAGAAAAAAACCTCACCACCACTTCCATAGAAAAGAACTTAATGTCCTATTCACCCCTCCGCCCTGCACAGTTTTGAAAATTGCTCAATTTTTCCTGTTCTCCTGTCCTTCTGACATATTATTATACATTGTTTCTGAGGAAAAGCATTTTCTATTATTTCCATTAGAAATATGAAAATTTAAAGGAAAAAAGAGCAGAGCATGTAGGATGTGGATCATTTGGGGAAGAGAGGTGAGGGGGAAAAAAGCCATTGAAAGGCTGTAATTATTTGAAATAGTCTGCTAATGTGTATTATCATGTCATTAAATGTAAATGAGATTGAGCTAAAAGACCCAATGCAGAAGACTTGTTCTATCAGGAGAGAGGGGAAGGAAAAATGGAAAAAAAATATACAAAAAAAGGCAGAATGTCACTTTTAGTCCTTCACATTTATGAGGCCATAAACATTAAATAAGCTAACTAATCTATAACACCGGGCACTTGCTCACATGATGCTGTGATACATTTCCAAACAGCCATTGCAACTTACTAAACCTTTGAGGCTGTTAAAGAGAGGGCGGATAGTGGGAGCGATTTAGTGGGAAGATTCTGATGCTGTCTGAAGTCCCAAAGACAACTGCCTTGACTGTGAGTGGGTGTGTGTACTGTCTGTGTGTGGGTACGTGCAATTGTGTTTACTCTTGCATTTGATCCCTGATGTGAGCAAGCATCATTCCACTCCAGCTGCTTAATAAGGCTGTCTGGACCAGCCGTTCCTCATGGCCCCCAGCCCTGTTATCAGAAACATTAAGCTGAATATTAATGGCCCGGTCCGAGACGCATGCCATTAAGCTTGGTTGGCCATTTCTCTCTGTCTTTTCTCTACCACTGTACAGGAATTAATGAATCGTGGATAAAACAGGGTACACAAAAGAACAAGAGCGATAGAGAAAGGGAAAGAGAAATGGGGAGTTTGTTTGGTGCCTATTCCTCAAAAAGTGGAAGATAAATATGTGCAGAAATGTAGCATGTCATGTGTGGACAAAGGAGAAAGAAGAAAAAATGGAATAAGGTGGAAAGATATCTAAAAATAAACTCATAGTTGTACTTCTCTTTTTTTCACTACATTTATAACAAACCCATGACAGGCCTTTGTGTCTTGCTCAAATAAAGAAACAATGAAAATTATTTGGTAATGATTTGTTCATCTTTATTTCCTCTGGCTGAGCAGAGAAACTGGCTTACATTTGAAATGGAATGTAGAGAGAGAGGAAAGCACTTATTACTCCCTAAGTGCTGTGCTGTTGCAGCCTAAGCAAAGTGAGCTGTTAACGGATATAATTTGTGCAGAATAGCTAGAGGAGAGCTTTTGATATGCAGAAGAGCTGACCTCTGGACTGCCACTTTAATTGGGTTTTTAATTTTCCAGGCCATCTGACAGTATCAAACATGATCCCTAAGCTTTGCCCCATTGATTGGAACCACCGTGACAAGAGAAGTCTGACGTTCCCCTTGCCTTTCTTGCGAGGGAGGACAGCAGAAAGAAAAAGCAAAAAAAGAAAAAAAAAAAAGAAGCGAGAGTAGAGAAATAAAAGCATGTGAGCCAAAGAAGATTGGAGGGCTTGGAATGGAAATTTGCCTTAATAGTGAGGACCCAAGTGCAGTATTGTGTGGGGCTGAAACTGAGTCTGTGGTGGTGATGGGATACCACCCTCAGAGTCAGGGAGGAAAAGTGTAGGCTGCTGAAATATAGGCTGTCACTTCTGACTAGCAACCGCACACAAAAGACCATACCAGACTTTGCCACTTACAGAGGTGCAGCAGTTCCAAGAGAGCAGGCAGGTTATTAGTGACAGATGCTGGCCTTGTGAGAACTCAAGAGTTTTGACAAATATATCTATACAATATTTCTTTTTTCCCCCCCTCCTTTCTCTCTAGGACGGTTAATAGACTAAAATCGGTAAATGTAATGTAGATGTTTTCATGAGTGGAGTTGTCTAAATACTCTTCCTTACTATGCGGGGAGACTTTAGCTTTAACATCATAGAGCAGAATTACTTTCAAATGAAGCTACGTCGTCAGATCTTAACGTGACCCATCAACACACCAACCACCACAATTATCACCTGCGCCAGTCCATCTGGCTCACTGTCGGCACACAGACAAGAGTCTGCCTTGTGGTTTTTGGACAGGGTTTCCTACTGGTGACTGTTTGCTCAATCTGCAAGACCACACAAAGAGTTTCAGCCCTCTAATCTCCTAACCAAACAAGACAGCAATTACACAGGCAGATAACTAGGGGACATTTTCATCCGCAGTGACAGTACTGGCACAGAAGTGTGTCTGTTGCAGACAGAAAAAGTGACTGAGGGAGATAGAAGGAGACTGTTGTCCTGTTTGAAGAAAAGAGAGGTTCACCTGCCAGTCAGAATGCACAACTTTGACACCCACTATACTCATTAATGGACAGTTATCTCAAGGAGCACTGGAGGAGGTTGAGCAGAAACCTGTCAACTGCATGTGAAATAAACTGTCTGACATATTTAGCAATGCAACAGAATTTATTCGACATAAAACTTTTAGTGCATCTTAATTGGATTTTCTTGTCTAACCCTAAACAATGGTGTTAAAAACTTCTTGTACAAGTAACTGCTGAAATAAAACCTAACATTTAATAGTTAAAAGAAATTACTCATGTCCTTGGTGAGTGTGAGAATGTGAATGAAATCGGTGGAAAGGGTCATCATTCAGAGTTTAGTCAGTTCCATGACAAGTATTAGACAAATGTAGCTATTTTTCACAAGTAGTGGAATACATTACAGTTGGGATTGAGAGTAATGTACCTTTCTTGGCGCCACAGAGATTTTTCAACCTTTAGTCATTAAAAAGTGGGAACTTTTCCACCTTTTCCTTAAAGTTCATGTTCTCATTGAAGCTAAATTACTATGTCCTAAGATACTCGTAAAAAACCTACAATGACAAAACCCTTTTAACGTGTCATGAAATGCAGAGCTGTTATATATTTGTATGTGTGAGCTGCATGCTTCTAACCCACACCGCGCAGCCAAATCTGCGCGCATCAGCACACGCGCACAGCAGACACACTTGAACGAGGCTCTGTAAAAATACACGTGGATACACTGAAATCTCATTAGAGCCTTTGTTAATTGCAGCAGACAAATGCTAATGATTCAGGCAACAAAGCAGCTGTGTGTATGAAAAATGAGAATCCACAAAGTAATTATTACATCCAATATTAATTTAATTATACTGTTTTATACGATACAGTAATTTAGTGTGTGTGTGTGTGTGTGTGTGGGGGGGGGGGGTGTTACTCTTGAAATAAATTAGGAGTTACAGAGGCACAGGGGAGCTGAGGATTTCTCCAAAGACTCACTAGGGGGGAAATAGCATCATTCTCCTTCAGAGAACTGGGATCCTCATATTGAAATTAAAACACTACTGTTGAGTAGAGGAATTGAAGTGAGATGTTGACGTACTTTTTTTAAAAAGTCTATGCCAGAAAAACAGCCATTTTTTCTTTCCTCCTGGTGGCCATGCTTTGCGTTTGGCTGATGAGAGAACTGGTGAGATGGTGAGGCTGTCAGTGCATTGGCAGTGTCTGAATAAAAGTAGGAATATTAATCATCTCTCCTGGGCCTGGTTTTGCCTCTTCGCTTCCTTATTGTGAGCTCAGAAATGTAATTGCAGTTGTTTTCTATATAATCAGTAGCCAGAGACTTGGTGTTATTACAGACACTCAACAAGGGAGCTTTTGTTTTAATCTTTTGATTCCAGAGTCAGGTTCTTTTTTATCTTCTTTGGTGTACACAAAAGCAAGTTTGATTGGCGGGGAGTTTGCATCTTCTTTTTTCTCCCCTTTTCTCTCTCTCTGTCATGTAAATTGTTATTGTCTTTTTACCTCAAATTGCCTGAGAAGTTTGTCAGATGAATGGATTCACACAACAGCACCCTGTCTTTTATGGATTTGTAAGCTACAGAGCACACATACTGGCCAGTTATAATTCCAACAAACATACCTCAGCCCCAGCTAGTGTGAGGCTTTATGTCTACTTGAACAAATTGGACAGATGTATGTTAACAGTCTCTCCCATTATTTCTTTTTGTGCATGCATGTCTCACTTTGCTTTTTTTTTTTACTCACACTTTTTAATAAAGCAGAACATCTCGCCTCTGGACGTCACATGAATGGACAGCTGTGCCGGTGGTCGAGGTGAAAATCAACCCCAGGACATGTCAAAGAGTGAGATTTCCAGCCCTAAAATTAGATGAGAAACCTGGGTGTCTGTGAAGGATTGGAAGGAAGGAGGGTTGGAGGAGGGAAGGAGCACAGAGGGGTGAAATAAAGTGTCAGAAAAGCACGTCAACCCCTGGCCAGTTACTGTAAATCAGGTCCCTGAATGACTAAGGGTTACACCTCAGGAAGTAGCTTCCTGGAGTCAAAAGTGCAATGGTATTTATATAATAACACTGTTTCATTCCAGCACCCCCCACCCCCATAACAGAGTAATGGGGCCTCTGGCAGCAGCACTTTTAATGTTCTAATGGTGGAATTAAAAGCTAGGGGATAGAAATGAGCAGATGTAAATTAACAATCACCTTGTAATCACAAATCTGTAGACTCACGCACCCTCACACAAATAGCCAATGTGCCAACTGGCTCCCTTCTCCTCCATGCAGATAGAAAATTAGGAGCATCTGACAAAACAGGCTACAGTTTTCCATCCTGCTTCTGAGACATTTAAACTTAGAAACAACTTTTCAACTTTATATGCAGAAAATGGTAGAATCAGAACTCATACTTCAAATGTACAACCAGTTATCCTTTTGTGAACTAAATTAATTTCTGCCTCAACAGATCACCTAAATACTCACATAAAAAGAACCCAAACTGGTGTATTGAAGAGTGCATTCTTTCACAGTAATTTTGCAATATGAAACAATAATTTATGAATCCAAAACAAAAAGGACCATGTCTTTATGGAGAAGATATTCCTCTGCAGTAGGGATGTTTGATACATACATATATATACACACACCTAGCAGTCGATATATATATATATATATATATATATATATATTACATATATCCACTGTACAAATTTAGTCCAATTTTACATTTCCGATACAAATATATTTCAACCCCCGCCACAGGGGAAAAAAAGAAAATTTGGTTAAATAAGATCTTTATTTGGCTTTGAAACTAATTGGATGTCTGTAGACACTTCCAAATAATTCCAAAACATGTGGACATGTCCACTTCCAAGCTCCTGAAGCTTGATGCAGTTTGATGATGTCACAGCCAAAGAATTTTTTGTGAGATATGCCAAGTAAACAAACATATCTGGAAAAGTATACAGGACACCCCTTATTTTTGTCAACTTGAGTTAGAGTAGACTTGGTTGAAGAGTTTGATATATAATATGCACGTGTGTAAAATGTATAGGTTTTAATAAAAAAAAATTAAAAACCAATAATGTCTGATATTGTAATTTAACGCATATAATATTGGTGTGCTGATAATATAGGACATTTCTACTCTGCAGCATTGCAAGTGGTGCAAAATATTCATTTATGTATGCCCAGGAAGAGGTTGCCATATCTAAAACTATAACATGTTTATAATTAAATATTTTATTTTTAGAGATGTAGGTCATGTTCTATGAGGAAGCTTATTGGGTAAAATTCCCAATTTTGGAACATGGTAAACTTTTAATATACTTTAAATAACACCTGAACAGTACTGAAGTATGAAGGGATAGATTTTCTTCTAAAATAAATATCTTAAGGCACAGAATCATAAAGTAGAATTTTTCCAGGTCTAGTTTTTATTCATTTAACAGATTGATCATAATACAGTTTTTTTCTCGTTCCTTTATTCTTTTCAACATAACTGTATATTGTATTCTCCATTTACTATTCTACCTTGTTCCACGTCCTTAAATAATTTATGACACAGAAGGTCAGACAGCCTGTGCTGTTAAAATACTTTGTACATAATTAACTGCAAATGTTATTGTAATTAAAGGATATCCATGCACGGGGATTTTGCCCTCCTTTCACCACAGAGGCTTATGTTCTCTTCTGGGACGGGAAATGTTTAAGGGATCAAACTTAGTTCACATGTTACAGGTGGTTAAAATATAGTTACAATTCAAATGATATCCCTATGGGGCAGTGCTAACCCCTGAGTATTTACACTAACAATGGGTCTGGCATGCTGCCCATGTTAGTGCCACTTAGCCATGTGTGAATGTTTATAGGAGTGTGAAATGGGGCTGCAGGAAACAGACAAGCAGCTTTCAGGAGTTAGCGAAAGATTTTTAAGATCCTAAAGACATTTTTATATGTAGCAAAGTTGTAAAAAGATAATCCAGCAGAAATAAATGACAATTTTTCAAGAATTTTTCCCAATGTACCTTGTGTTTCATCCAAGACTTATATTGCACCATGATTCACCAAGCTAAGTAGAAATAAATTGACGGATTATCATTTCAGTTTATTCAATGGCTCAAACCTTATGGAAGAAGAAAAGAACAGTCCTTGCCTTTTAGGATAATGGTTAAAAATGTGTATGAGTGTTTAATGTCCCTGCAGTGTTTGCTCTGCAGGAGTCTCATGGGGAGAGGAAGATGGCTGTTCTGGGTCACTGGGGTGGGGACAGTGAGAGCTTAGTCGATTAGCCAAACCCTTTTTAACCACGTCAGGCCCAACTGGTAGGCAGGAAGACCCCTAGTTTTGGGCACATTCAGGCTTTTTGTTGCCCTATTATTCCGCTCAATGATTGAGATAATAAGCAATCCTCTCCTTCATACCCTTTACACCCGTGACTTTTTCCTGTCTGATTTCTCCGTTAAATGTCCTGTTGTTCCACTCTATCATTTCCTGTTGCTGTTTGAATTTTTGCTTTTGCTCTTCCACAGACAAGGTCATCTATGGATTTTGGGCAGTGTTTATTACTTTCCTGTATCTATTTTTTAGTAATTACTATCATATTGATTCACAGAGTAAGTCAATAGAGCTTAACTTTGAACTTTACTTACAGCCAAATATTCTAAAAGGATAAGGTCAGTGAGGTCAAGTGACTGATGACCTGCACTAATACTAGCAGTAAACACGGTAAGTTAGGTCATTAAAGGTGTTCAAAAGGTCAATTTAAACTTTTTTGCTTAAGAAACTGGGAGCAGTCAGATATGCAAATGTAGACCTACAGATTACACACACACACACACACACAGAAAACACACTACCGCATTAGTTTGACAGACGGGCTTTTCTAACAACAAATGCATGGTGAAACCTAAACTGTAATTAAAATGTGCTTCTGTTTAAGTGTTTTCATGTCCTTTTTTCCTCTAAACCCATCCATCCTCTTACACTTTGGTTAAGTCAGTTGACCTAAGATGGCTCTGCTTGGATATAAATATACTGCACCATCCCACCACCACTTACCAGGGTACCCAAACCTCTTTACTCCAACAGGCAAGATGTTAATGCTAAGCTAACTAATAACATTAAGAGAGAACACATGCAAACAAACTCTGACAGAGATCTAAGATTCAGACTGCATATGCTAAAGGATTTAAATATAAGGTACTTTAAGTGACTACCATCCACCACCTGTGCTACCACCCCTCCCACCTCCTGCTGCAAACCTTAATTTATTTGCTTCAGTGTAAACCCCAAATAAGGAGATTTAAAGAGATAAAGTAAATGGTGCTTAAATCTGGAAAATCACTGTGCAGTCTGGTAAGGTTCAGTGTACTTACCCTAAACAGTTAATGAATCTAAAATGACCTGAATGGTTCACCTTAAAAAGTTCATCATAAAATTACCTAATTAAAAAAAAAAGTTGAGAATAAAAACAAATGTAATGATCAACAAATGCCACAAACCAATATTTTATTCTGAATAGAACAAAACGAAGTGATTAGATGTTAAAACTTAGGCTATTTTTTATTTTTCAGGTGATAAGCTCATATAAATTGATCAAATTCTTTCACTTTGAATCTGATGGCAGCAACATCTCTCAAAAAATTGGAACAGGGTGATGCTTACCATTATGTCGCATCCCAACTTTGCACAAGTCTAAGAAGTGAGGAGAGAAGTTGCTGGAGTTGTAGGAGAGGAATGCTCTCCCATTCTTCGGTAATGCAGCATTATATCTGTTCAGGAGTCTTGGGCCTCTGTTGCGGATTTTTTTTTCTTTCATGATGCTTTTCTATTGGTAAAAGGTCTGGACTACAGTTCAGCCAGTTTTTGTCTCAACCTTTTTGTCTTGTTGAAATATGCAATGCTTTCTCTGGAAGAGATGAGTCTGGATGGGAGAAAATATTACTTTAAACCCTCTATGTGCTTTTCAAGATGGGGCTATAGACATGTGTAAGGTGCCCAAGCCACAGGGATTTCAACCCCATATCAGAGATGCAGGTTTTTGAACTATCTACTATTAAAAAGCTTTATATTTATCCTCTTTAGTCTTGACTTAAAAAAAAATCAACATGCCCGACATGAACAGAGATTAGGCTACTTTAACCCTTTAACTTCCACATTGAAAAAAGGCCCAAGAAAAATCTTTCTTTGCATTTTTCTGTTTGTTTTGGA
>JBAMHX010000022.1:13626688-13647917 GCA_037177515.1 Pseudomugil tenellus
TTATTATTATTATTATTATTATTATTATTATTATTATTATTATTATTATTATTATTATTATTATTATTATTATTTTACTTAATTTGTCTAAATTGTTGCACAATTTTTGCAAAAAGCCACATATCGCTTATCAAACTCAGTTGCAATGAGCAAAGTTTTTAACTTAAAGTTAGCAAGTTGTTTGCCGTGGCAGATATAGCCATGGGGCTCTCCTTGTCTTTGGCCAGACCTTAGTTAAGACCCCAGGGCGCAAGAAAGACAGAGGTAGAAAACACACTCACACATCTGCACACAGAGACAGAGCTGTCTTGGCAATGTCTAGTTTCACCTCCCCTCAGCAGTTTTCGATCCCTCCGGCAGGATTTTGCAATGCCACTTTTCACCCACTTTCACCGTCAAAAGTTTCACTTGGAAAAAAAAAAAGCTCTTCTACCAAAACCTTTCTGTTAGTGTGACTTAAAAAAAAAACTCTAGTTGATCTGCAAAGTTCCCAGGTAGGGTAGGTAGTTAGCCCGCTCTCCATGCAGGAGTGCCTGCAGGAGGGTTGAGTTGAGGTTGGTTTGGACACACTAGGTAGATTGGTCTGGACAGAACAGGTAGACTGGTGCTGAGTGGCAAACCAAGCTACAAGACAGGATTAGAGCTGGTCTTGACATTTGGCACAACACTCAACTGGAGACAGAGTTAATTTAACTGTGTGCAGTATGTGTGTGTGCAGCGGGGGTAAGTTCATGACCTGACCCAACTGCCACTCACTGACAGAAAACAGAGGTGATGTTTGAGCAAAAGGACAGACGTTGTTTGCCTTGTATATGTCAGAAAAATGTGAATTACTTACAAGTTAGATAAAAGGTCTGAGACATGGTCAATGAAAATAAAATTTAAATTTGTTACATAAATACCTTTTATTAACCAAAAGGTATGTTAAAATATTTTTATAAAAGCCTTTCCCCTGTGTACAGGTCCATTTAATCACTACTTCTTAAAAGTTACTGGCTCAGTAAACCCCTACTCCACAAAAGAAAGGTGTGTCAATGCAACATGAAGTGTAGTATTGAACTGTATTTGGCAGGTGATGCTTCTTGCCATCATAACTCAGACTTAATTATTCCAGTTTACAACTTTCAAGTAAGCTTCAAAAATCAGCACACACAGCTGTGCAGAGGATAAGTTTGGATTTATTAACATACACTCTGGTTTTGTGTTCACACTGATGCCAAGTTAAGCTGGAGTTGATTATGCTAAAGAGCCAGATGTTACAGACTGATTCAAAGTGTTCCAGCCAGGACAAAAAAAGCTCCTATCCAATCTTTAAGATAATAAATAAAATTAAGCAGAAGCTGTATTGATCAAACCTAGAGTCACTTATTAACTTGTAGTTAGTTTTAGTTATTTTTAATTGACATGAAAGTGTGACCAGTTTTCTGTATTTTTTGCGACTTACTATATTTCAGTATCAGTGTAGCTTTTATTTGCAAGTTTACGTCTATAAAAATCATTTAACACAATAGACTTTGAAATATAATGTTTTTGTGCTCATCTGAAGACGTGACTAGAGTACATTTTATTCCCTTGTACTAAACAGAAAAGCAAAGAGGTAAACTCATTTCAATTTTCATGAAGATCAGATAATAAAGTCTTTTTAATGGGGTTTCTTCTAGATTTGGTCTGTTGGTCTCTACGTTTAAAAGCAAGGTTCTTTTGATTTGAGATTAATATATCCTTAATATAAAATTTCATACTTTCACTAAGATAGGTTGTAAATAAGAAAAAAATGTCCCTAATCTCCTGTATTATAAAAATAGCCTGTTCTTGAAACTGAATCACAAGACATTGTTCTGAAATTAGTGTATGCTTATGCAGTGTGTGTTTGCGTGAGTGTGCCTCACAGTTGGGTGTGTGATAGTTTCAGAGAGCAGCAGGGCCTCCGTGGCCCTTCAGTCAGTCACTTCCTCTTGCTTGACTGCTTTGCTCAGCCAGGCTGAAAGCTGCTCTGTTGTCAGGTTGGAGTGTACTAATTAGGCTCCAGTTTAATTTTCCAGGATGCTCTACTGCCCTTTAAATGGCCATTTCAAATTCAAAGTGATAGTAATTGTACCGTGGCATGCTGATCTTGCAATCACCCTGAGATTTTTTTCCTTTTTTTTCTCTATTTTTTTCCTGATACATTCTGTTTTTGTTTGTTTTATTTTTTGGACCTCCGCTGCTTTCTACAGAGACCTTAAGTGCATCAGTCTCTGCCTTATAAAGTCTCCCAGTGGGTCTACATCACATGTCAGTTACATGTCTTCTGTAAAATTTGATCAAAACCAAAGACCATGTAGAGTAAAAGATGCATGACAGTTCTGTTTCATTCCATGTTTTTCCCAAAGTAAATGCTGACGTCAGTGGGTCACAGACTCAACAAACCTGCTGCATAGAAAATGCCCAACTTTTAAAGAAACATTAGCAAAGTAGGAGCATGTGCAAAGTAAGAAAAAGAGGCATAAAATGGACAATTACATGCTTGGAGACTGAACTGAGTGTGATTAACCTCATGTTACATTTTTTCATTTGGCTTACATCCCAGTCCAACTCACCCAGATTAAAGTGTCTGGTGAGGGGACCAGCTGGAATTATTAAAACACTATGAAAAGAGTAATTTTGATAGCCTCCTTGTGGAGTAATTGGGGGTTAATGTGTAGTACTATATTAGAGGAAATCATTAAATTTTCTCAAACTTGACAAAATTATATATATATATAGGCCTGATGTAAGAAAACTAGGAAAATACATTAACATCCATTACCTTATATGCAATTCTTTGTGTTTCAGTAACAAAGCACATGAAGCTTAATCACAAATTGTTGTTGCAGAGTGCAACTTAATCAATTTCACTTCCTGAAACCTAATTGATTCGAGCCAGTGTGCCTTCTTTTGTTAAAAGTGGAAATACCCTTGCTGTTTGATGCTATTTACTCTTGTCCTGGTCTAGCTTTGCTTTGTCAGGTGAGGTTTTATTTCTTCTTGAAAGGGATTCCTTGAAGTGACTCGGGTGTCAGGTTTGTGACGCTTCTTCTTTTCAATTGTCTTTGCACTCTGCAGAGATGTGAGGACTGGTGGCTCCTCAGCCGTCACAATATTGATACTGTACGATGGCTGTCAAGACACAAGCCTGTGCATCTAATCTGCCCTGACAGACCATGCAGCACAAGAATGATAGCAGGTGTGACATCACAAATAAGTGAAAACTCAAATCAAGTGAATAAAGAGAAAGCTGAATCAAAAAGAGAAAAGAGGTTTTGTTTTTTTTTTTTTTTTTGTGGGTGGGAGTTTTATTTATCTATTTTTTGTTGTTTTTATTTTAAGTTTCATTTTCCCTTCATACCAATGCAAAGGTAGATTGATGGAGAAGAAATGCTCATGTGTCTGATCCAGCATCGGTTAACCTGTTCTCCTTCTCTTTTAAACTGGAAGGAATGGTTGATGGGACAGTTGCCCTGACAATTCATTGTGCCAGTGTCAGCAGTGAATTTATTTTGTCTTTCGAGTGCAGAGGAGACACAGGACAGGACGCCTAAGACTGCAGAACAAAAGCATACAATAGACTTCTTCAAAGACACCTTGAAGACACTGATTCATCAGTTAGACAAGGAGCCTGTGGGCAGGTGTCTGGCCACAATGGGTCAGTCACAGACCTACACAGGCACACAAACAAAAGGCATATAAAGAAAACACACACACATGCCAGTTGAATCAGATCCTTGTTCTCACTATGATGCTGTAAGATAAATGGATACTGGATGGCACCTTTGTCCCAGAAATGCAACGGGCCCAGCAGATTATTTTTAAGCTCTAGATTTCTGGTACATTATAGCCAACCTTCTTTTTTTGGAATCAGGCATAAGTGATTAACTGTTGTACAAAAAATTTAATAAAATGTTTAAAAATGGAACAACTCATAAAAGTTAAGAGATGTCATTAATTTGTCATTTGCTTTGTTACGTGGGTGGATAGTCTGGCATGTGATAACAAATGCCAATGTTACAGACAATTATTCTATTTCCCACATATTAAGAAGTCTAAATTGAGGAGCAAATAATTATTTAATAAAATTATATATCTTATAAATAAATTATTTGTCTGAATTCAAGCCATGACTGAGAACATTCCTAAACATCAGCAACAGACATAGATTTCTCCCTTTTGTTATTTCTGCAAAATACACTTTTCAGTTAGACCAGGTGAATAAACACAGAGCGAAAACATACTGGATCTGAGTTTTATCAGTGTGTATAAGGTTTGCTGGGTTGTTTTCCAGGTTGTTGTGGTGGCGTAGATCTGGGTGGAGGGACAGAGTGAGAATGAAAAACAAAATGTCTGATCAGCTGCAGTCAGAATGAAATAAGCAAAGTTTAAAAACAAAACATAATTAAATTGTATGTTTGCTATTTAATAAAGAATATGCCAATAATACTTTAAACTTGCGCACCTGTCATCTTTTTCAATATTTCCAACACTTTAAACTTACTTTCGAACTGAACTTCTGTACTAATCATTTGCATTTGCAGTTAATGTGCTAAAATGAAATCTAACTCATTGGGTTCCAGTAATAATGGCCAAACCATCTCTTGAGAAAATTAGTCTGTTTTCCTTTTACTCTTTTTGTCTCGCTGCCAGTATGAGTCTTATCCCCCCTTGTCCCACAGGAAAGAAATTGTTCATTTACCGAGAGGAAGAAGTTGAAGGCCAGGACATTTTTTTTCTGTCAGATTTGTAAAGATTATTCCCATCATGATCCTATTAGCCACAAGGAGAATGTGACTACTTAAGATGGATTTATGGAAAAATAGTTACCCTGCAAAAAATATTGGTCGGTAGATGAATCAACCCAACCCTTTTCATAGAAGTTATTCCCTCTGAAAATTCAAATCAAGAGGCTACATTTGTGTTCTCAAGGTCAACAAGTCATAATCCCAGACCACAAGTACCACTCCACATTCCCAGCAGGCTCTTTTCCTGGAACTTTGAGATTGCTGAGGCGGAGTTGATTTGGCAAGGGATTAATCTACAACTGCACCTGCAGTCTCTGTAACCAGCCACTGCCAGGCTATAGCAGACCCCACAACAGTGGGTTTTATCGGACATAAAGAGATACAGACAGAGCATCTGAAATCCGTGAAAATTCAGTCAATTGCCTTTCATGTGTACTTATTAAACTTTATAGTTGTTGTATGAAAACATGCACTTTTAGGAAAGCATATCTCAAAGTCGTATACCTGAAAAAGTCTCCTTTATTTTGTTAAAGAATGGATTCATTCTCATGCACTCATCCTAATGAGCGAGGCTTACAGTACCTTCCCCTGGCCTTCCACAGTTTATTTTCCTCAGGTCAGAACCCCAGCTCAAGGACCCCATGGCTGGCGCCATATGTGAGCAAAGCAGGGGGTGGTGCAGTGGAAGCCTGCTGGTTATGCCAGTGAGCTCAGGTAGGTTGCCCAAGCCGGATCCCCCCCACTCAGGCACCCAGGGGAGAGGAGGTGTTAAAACCTGAAGGGCCATTGCATAGTCCCCCAGAGCGTGCAACCATCTGCTCCCCACCCCCGCCCAGCTGGCCACCTTTGATCCCACCAAATTTGAGTTAAAATGAGGATGATGACTGAGGTCTTCCAGTTTGTTATGTAGAAGAGGGGGGAGGAAAGAGAGGAAGAGCAGAGGTTCAGGGACTCGAGATGAAGCGAAACTTGGTGATAGCATTTAGGAAAAAAATACTCTTTCACAGATGTGTTTCCGCCTAAAAGCGGCAGAGTGTTGTGAAAATGGAGCCAGACCGCAGGCATATGTTCCTGATTTCACTGAAAACCAGGACAAACTTTTAGATTGTGGTGCATTACTGTCGGGGTCGGAGAAAATGCTAAAAGGCTGTCAGTGGCCTTAATACTGGATACTTAATAATGACAGAATAACAGGTAGATGGCTCAATAATATATCAAAAGATGAAATTCTACCACTTATCTCTGTTAATGGCCAGTGCCACACTGTGACCATGGCGCAATAATTGCAACATCTCATATCCCTAATTAAAACATGTCTCTCAAACAGATGTAAACTGTGGCCCAGGGTCAATTGAAATTGATATCAAAATGATCAGAATTACTCTCTCACATGAAAACATGTGGATCTGAGCCAAATGGCTAATACTACCCATGATTAAAAGAGAATTTTTGAGCTGAATGACCAATTCAGCGATGAATCAGTGAGAGAGCACACAATCAGCATTTTGTTCCAGCGACCCAGGACCAAATTGATTCTGCAGAAAATATCTTGTGAATAATTAAATGCACTGATTAAACAGTGAGATAATATTTAATTAAGGGGCCTCATTAGAGCCCCTTGTGCACCACCATTAATGGGTCATTAACACAATTAATTAATTAAGCACCCTGTAACTACCAAAAGAATTCAATCTGTAATGAGTACAGGTTTTTGAAGAAGTTAATTAGGTAATTCCAGCACACAAACGTCCTGTGTGCAGTAACTAATATGATCTAAAAGAGTGCTGAACTTATTGTAAAGGATGCAGCTATAGAAGTTGAACTTGTTGGTAAATTAGATTTTCTGTAGATGAAATTTGGATAAATTTGGACAGTAGCTTATTCACTGATGATGAACTGCTGGGATGTTGCATCATATTTCAATAGAAGATATGACATCTTTGTTTTCTTGGGAAGTTGTTTGACTTTGCATGAGGATTCTTGCCACTAAATGAAAAAGCTGCAACATCTACTGGATTGATTAATAACATGAAAATTAATCTAGAGTTTCCAAATCTAGTTAAAAAATTCTGACATTAAACTTCTCGTTGACGGCAAGATGGAGTAAGACGCAATTTTTTCATGCTCCCACTTCTAACATTAAAATGTTACATTAAATTCGCTTTGTTGATCACATCCTCTTGGTAGTCAATGGGCACTGCTCGACTTTTAACTATTGTGCATGAAAATGTCCAACAGGGCTAAGAAACTGGAGCAGAAGAAGGAGGAATTGGCAAACGCAGCTGTTATGGCTATGCTAATGCCTATATTAAAGGAGAACAAGGTTGCGCTCTCCACAGAGTTTATTACGGCATTCTCAAAGCTTGAAACTACTTTAGACAGTATTAGCACCAGTATCTCTGACCACCATTGGTGTATTTCATCACTGGAGATACCACAGCTCAAGACATGCAAGTGTTAGCTAAGTTAGCTTCTATGGTTGAAGATAACGCTAAGCTGGAAAAACAAGCTAATTGACCTGGAAAGAAGGAGCCACCGCAATAATGTCAGGATCATTCAAGATCATTGCATGCTAACTGGAAAGCCAGGTTCTGGTGAAAGGAAAAAATTCAGGTTAGTCACATTTTTTTATTTGGTTCAAGTTGTTATATTCATGTCCTATGCCTCAGTCCGAACAAATATTACTCTGTCTTTTCCCTTCTTTCTAATGAAACGCACAAGACAAGGCTGCCGTCTCTCACCGCAACTGTTTGCTGTTGTGGTGGAACCCATAGCCATTTGGCTGCATCTGGAGGTGAGTCTGAAAGGCATTATTACATCTGGTGAAACTCATAAAGTGTCTCTCTGTGCAGATGACCTACTTCTGTATGTCTGTATGTCTCTGACCCCTCTAACTATCTCCTTGTACTTTTGATAGTTTGGAACGCTATAGCATAGACTCTGGTTATATAAACTTAAATAATAATTTCCTATTAATACCTTGTAAAAACAACTTCCGCATTCCTTGTCACGCTTTGAGTGGGCTGAGGATGACATTCGATACTTGGGAATATTTATCACGACTTTGTTGTCGGACATGTTTGAAAGAAACTTCTTATTTCTACTTGTGAGAGTTGAAAAGGATTTTAACCGCAGGGCTTTATTACCACGGGATGAGTCAATCTGATAAAGATGGTGGTTCTGCCCAAATTTTTGTATGTCTTTCAGCATGTCCCTGTACTTATTGCTGAACAATTTTTCGATAAATTAGATAAAATGCTTTCTCAGTTTTTTATGGGGTAATAAGCTTGCCTGAATTCATAAATCAGTGCTACAATCTCCCAAGTGGGATGGTGGTCTTGCTCTCCCTGACTTTCAACATTATTATTGAGCGACTAGCTTACAGAAACTCCTATATTGGATGTTTGATGATAATGAACACTTGCTTGCCTGGATGCGAATTGAAAAAGCATCCAATGATTATTCATTATGTTCTGTTCTATGTTCCAAAGTAGGGCTGCGCAATATGACGATATATATCGTCTGTATGATAGAAAGAGTCTATCCTTACATCTGAGGCTCTATCTTTACATGGCGATATGTTGTGTTACTGCAAAATTCATGTCAAGAAGCGCCTTACACAATTCCTTTGCGTGCTACAATACATAATTTAATAAACATGGAGAAATACTGTGACGGATGCATTTCAGAGCAGGGTGATGCTCTACAAGATGACCACCCAAACCAAGGAGCTTGTACCTAAAAGAGGGACAACTTCTATCACACTGGTAATATTTGGATATAAAAAAACTAACAATAGTTGAACTAACAATAGTTGATTGAAAAATATGTCTGCTCCCAACAACCGACTCCAACGCAAATAAATTATTTTATCACCTATCCAAAAATCACACTTGCAGCTTATTTGCCAATTTGGTTACTGAGGTAAGACACACCTGGATTAATCAGTTCATCCAATAATGAAAGACAGTAAAGAAATGAATTGTCCCAGGTTTGGGATGTAGTGGAGCTGTGCATACAGCAAATTTAGAAAGTACTCAGGTTTGCCCTCTGTTTTGACATCCGTGCTAAAAAACTACAACTTTTTTAAATTTTACTTTGGAAGTCTTTCTTGTGCACTGAAGGAAGCTTTAGCATTTACTACCCAGCTGGCTCGCAGATTGATCTTACTAAAATAGAGATGAAGTCATCCACCCTCCTATGATGACTGGCTTAAGTTCTGTGGCTTAAGAACAATTTTAAATTATAAAAAAAAGATTTTCCCTTCTTGGTTGTGTCTGTAAATTTAAGAAAACCTGGGAACACTTCTTGGTTCTGGTGAATACCATTCCTGTGCTACCTAACACAGAGACAACTGCGTTTTTGTTTTTGTTTTTTTGTTTGTTTTTTTTTCCCTATTTTGTATTTGTGTGTATGTGTGTGTGACTGTGGGAACTACATTCCCTGTTCTGTGTCTGTTTTATGTTCATATCTGGGCAGGTTCAGGGATGGAGGGATTGAAGGTCTCTGCAAACATATTTTGTACTTGATTTACAATTTACCTGTGAATAAGACTGTTTGTTATCTTACTAAATACCTGCAATAAAAAAATTGGAAAAAAACTCTGACATCACATGTCTGGACACAATTTTAAAAGTATAATTTTAATAACTAAATTTTATGTTTCTTTAACACAAGGTAATTATGTTAGCATTTGTGTTGAAGCTCTCATTCAGTAAAACAAGGCATGAGCTTCTGGAATTTTTGGAAATTTTCTGGAAGTTATTTTCAATTGTTTAAGAACATTAAATATTATAATTTGAAAAATGACAAAATAACTAATGAATGTTAATCAGTGGAGACAATATAAATGTAAAATGATTTGCTTATGATCCAAAACACAATGCAACTGATCTGAAACTTCAGTGAAGCTAAAAAAAACCATGATCTGATGCCATTGCATAGAAAGTACAAATAAAATGGGGCTTTGCTTTAATACATATTATGATCCTAAATCCTCCACATTCAATATTTTGGGAATGACTGATCTCCATTCAACAGAAGGAAGAAAGTAAGGTGTAGAAATGACAGCTAAAGCAGTCCTGTGTGTGATTGGGGGTGAGCTCCCCTGGTGAGATTTCTCACCCCTGTAGCGTGACAATCCTCAGACGTGATCTGCCAGGCTAACCGGCTTGCATATATAAAATCGGTTATCTCCCCATCCCTTTGCCTCCTTGTCCGCACTCAGGCTGTATTTAATCACACGGGGACCGATGGGATAGGGCAGTTTTTCTGCTGGAATAATCAGAGTCTCCATGTGTCCTGGTCATATGTATTAATCCTGCCTTCCTATGGCTGGCCTTATCAGCTCCCAAAGCCCTCCTCTCATGGGATCTGGGCCGCTGTCTCAGTGCTCTCTAATCTGCCCTGAGAAATTGTTAACAGGATGTAAATGTGTCCAGGGATGATATATGGCCTCTTGTATAACATACATGTTATTGTTAAGCGTTTTGCATGCAGGCTCTGAGATTATGCACACAGAGAATAGGAAAGATGGTATTGATTGATGGAATAACAAATGTCGAATATCGTTTTAGATGCAAATGATCACACAGGTTTATGGAGCAAATCTTTTTTCCTTTCCTTTTTTTGGTGCTTATGGATATGGACCAAAATGATAGTAGAGGGACTGCAAGATTTATCTAAGGCAGCTGTTTAAGCTTAAAGGAATGCTCTGTACACAGTGGAATGAAGAAAGATGATCTCACCATCAAGATAATTTTTCTACACAAATGCCTACTTTATTTCCTTAAAGTGACCAAATTTCAAAAACCCCACAGGTTCCATGTGAATTATGTGTTTGTGTTTTGTTTATTTCACTTTGAGATGTCATCTGAAATCATTGTTTCAGACATTGATGGAGTGAGTACTTTGTTTTCATGTCTCCAATTCAAAAATATATTTTTTCTGAGTTTTTTTTAAATATACTGCTTTATTTATTTATTTATTTTGCACAATTGCTAACCTGTCAGTTGTTGTCAGTGCCTGGTTTCAGCTAAAGTCAACGTTAACATATATTTTGATGGATTTCCATTTTGATGTTCACTGTTTCATCTTTATTCTGACAGAGTGAGCGTTGTATTACTGATAAGCATTGGAAATGCTCACACAAAGCTGTCAAGAGTAGCATGTTAAAACTTTTCTAAAGTGAATGTACAGCACTGTCAACAATAAGCAGCATAGGCTTATCAGCGTTGATCCACATTTCCAACAAAAAAGAAAAAGAATATTAAGGATTTATTTCCTTTCAACTTGAACAGAAAATATTAATAAATTTACATCCTCTGATTATGACAATTTCATTTTGTTGTCTTTAATTTGCAGTGCATAAAACAGAGAATCTCTTTGTTGTCAATTTCTGTCAAAGCTGGTTTAGACTCCATCAGCTCCAATGGACAGGAAGCTGTGCGATTTTTCTGCAGTCCAGTAATTAGACACCCCCCTCTCCTTTTTTTCTCTCCTGCAAATGTCATGCAAAGCATCTCAATGGTCCACCTAACATGATTAAAGACAGCTCATTATCTGTGGCTACTCTTCATCTTATTCAAGCCCCAGAGAGAAATGTGTAAAAACCAAACACAGGCCACCCACTGAAATCATGTAGTACTTCAAATAGTACATTTTATATCCATATGATTTCATAAATTTAATACTTTAATATTGATGTCACCCTTTTACTTTTTACTCATTACTAATCACTTAAAATGGGTGATGCTTGAATAGATAACTAGGAAAATGAGTAAATAACTATTTTTCTCCTGACAAAATTATATCTAACTATAATTTAGTTCAAAACCCAAATGAAAAGGTCTTGCATTTTTTTTTCTTTTTTTTTTTGGCAGATGGGGTTTGACAGTTAATATTTTCATTTCATTAAGCTTAACATAATTCCTTAAGAGAACACAGAAAAGAGTGACAGTATTCCCAGCATGCAATGTTCCAGTGGGAGACCTTAACAGCATCCTGCGGCAGCATTCCTGAGGGAGGCCTGACAGAAGGCAACAAGACGGAGGACTCTTGCCGCCACACCATAAGGGTCTCCACGGAAATGAAGAAACTTGAAAAGAAGGTTGAGATACATTTTGTCTACCAACTATAATTATCAAAATTCAAATGCTGGGTCCATCTGCATGATGGTAACCTTTAATAGAAATGTTACACATGAAGCCCTCAAATAATAAATAATTTCTGACCACTCTCCACAGTGTCTCCCAGCAAGGGAGTGACAAAATGTGGATATTTCTCAAGCTGTGGACTGATTAGGCTGAGGATGGGACTCGGCTGGAGGACATACGTCGCAGTGTTTCCCCAGAGAATAAATTTGCACCTGCCCCATCCACAACAGTGGCCCCTGTGCCTTTGCAAGGAGCACTGGGCTTAATTAAAAAACATGGCTAATTTGCACACTCTACTTTCCCTCAAAATTGGAATCTAGTTCACCACTGAGTCTGTTAATTTGTACAGGAAACTACCGACTGAGAGGGGATGGGACAATGATGAGTTTGACAGCAGACTGGACAAAGAGCGGACCCAGTGAAAACATCAAACTGCTGGGTTGGGATGATTTGCTCGCTCTCCCTATCTCTGTTAACACGCAGTGTTCAGGGAGGGAAAGACTAACTTTGATTTAACATACCAGAGGGTTATAATCCTAACTGCTGCATAGTGTGGGATAATCTCCATAAAGTGAAATCACAGAAGGGTGGATAGCATGATAGGAATCCTAACGCGTCTTTTCTGACAGGTGACCGGATTGATGATTCCAAAAGAAAATGTACATTTCTGAAAAAGCGGATGAATTATGACAGTTTTCATATTAAGCAGACTTATCTGAAGCAAAGAGCATTAAGGAGTGCCAAGTACATGGACCGATACCATCACAAATTGACCTGCCAATCACCTCACTCTGGCTTCAAAGGTGGTGATAAGGTATTTAAGGTCACTGAAAGCAGATTCCACTGTCTGCTAGCCGTCCTCTTTTTTTATTATCGCAGCCATGTTTTGCTTTCTACAAGAAAGCGACGTCTCTCTTGCAACATGAAAGAGATCTTGGATAATTCAGGCAGTGTAAAAATAGAGACTATTTCACAGTTGGGGTTTTACATAGAAACTGAAATAGTATTTAATACTTCTTCCATGTCTGAAGGCTTGGTAGCGGTGGGGTCGCGGGGTGGATCTTCCCCAGGCTTATGAGGTAATCTCGTTGATATTTATTCATCTAATGATGACGAAGAATGTAAACTAATGGCTACATTCGTTCCAAGATGACCCCAATGAGTCTTTCATATTACAGTAATGAATTGTACATAAAAGGAGCTCCAAATCTTCAAGTCCGACACAGACTAAGCTCTAATACAGAGCAATCCTGGCAAGATATTAAAGTTAGCAAATGGTAGATAATACCAAAAGATTCAAAAGTGTATGTCCAACAATGATCCTGCAAGGGTGAATTTAAGCTCCTAGTAAATTGGATGTAAGTAAGACTTAAATAAAGACTCTGATATTGTGTGGTGAAATTTACATAGCCGTACTTAATGTTCCATATTTGATAACTCTCACATGGAATTTGGACACAGACTAAAAACAAATTCCATCTTCAAATAGCTCACAAGATAATTACAAACCACATTTGGATGTAGAGAAAAGAACAGACAGCAAGTGTGCAGCTCAAGTTCTTATGAGAAAAAGGAGGTGGAGGCAGAGGCTGGAGACAGAGAGTCGAGGACAGGGAGAGTGTTACTTTTCAGGGGAAATCACTCCTCACATTGAGTTGGAGCTGTCGTACCTGTCGCTGCAGTGCTGACAGGCGGTTTGTTTGAATGGGGGGTCAGGCAAGGAGCAAAGGAAGTAAAAGAATGCTAAGGACACTCAAAGTTACTGATAGAAAGGATGGATCAGGCAGCAAAGGTGACACTGTGATTTATTGACTCCTTAGGGGGTCATCTTGACCTAAATTTGAGGTCACTGGAACAGCTATGGGTAAAGGGAGCTTTCTTGCCCTTATCTTCATTTTACAAAAACTGTCCAGATGACATTATGCAAAATTGTGTTAAAAAACATTCCAAGTGCAATAATTAGGATTTACTGTTTTTATATAGTTTATTTTATGAAAAACGTAAAAAAAAAAAAAAAAAATAAAATGTACCAAAGTGATAATAATGTGCATAAAAGCAGCAGTTAATGGACTCCACCTCTTTATCTGTGGTCTATTCCACTTCAGCTGTTGTTTTGGTCTTGTTTACTCAGCATTCACAGTTCGTGTTGTCATCACCTGTGAAATGACTAAGCTTAGAATATAAAGCTCTAATGAGAAAACACACAAAGGCTCTCATTTGGTATTGCAGCATTATGCCGAGATGCAGTATGAACCAAATCCCAGCAGCTATCCAAACACGTAGCTTTTCAGCCTGTTGTTGCCAGCAGTTTGGCTTGCATGACCATGGGGGCAGCTGTTGACACTGTTACCACTGCATTTCCTGTTAAGTCTACCAGCTGCCTCTCCTCTATTCTCCATGGCCCCCTGGAAGGGTGGGTGAAACAAGTGTTACCAGCCGTCTTGACGACAGACAGCTCCTTTCTGCCTCTGGCTGTTACTGTATCGTCAGGCTTTTGCGGCACAAAGAAAACCAGCGAGCGTGGAGACCACAATGGCCTCACAACGTACCTCACCAAGCCCTCTCTTATTAACACACACTCTCCGTGTGGCAGGTTCAACCTACAAGTGGATAAGGGCATAGACTTTACTGTTGGTGCACTCTTTGCCACAAGTACTATGACAACATGGCTGCAGATGAACGTATGTCAGGATTAAAGCTGAACACAACTGAGCTGCAGCTGAATACACAGAGGTTTATCTCAGATGTTAATCAAAGAATAGAGAGCTTGTTAACAATGAATCCACAAAGTGGCCATGTGTTTGCAGGAACATCAATTTTACAATAGAAATAACATTGGCAACTATTAAATTAGTTATTCATAGTACCCAAAGTGTTCCCTAAAGAATACATGGACATTTGTATATTTGCAAAAGGGGCCCCTCTATCATTATATTAACTTCAAATTTTGACTGTCACAAAGAATAAAAAGTATCCAAGTAATTAGTTTATATGCATAAGAAAGACAGTGTATGACTGGTGATGTAAATGTGCTTTTGCCATCTTAGAAATGTATATAAAGCTTCGAAAGGGAGGCCAAAACAATGACTGCCTATGTGCATGAAAATATCTTCTTACAGTGCACATTTGATAATGAAATCTGACCATTTTGATGGGATGGGAGCTTTTAAGACCACACGATGAAAAAGTTTTTCCTGTTATTGATAGAGGCAGATTTCTCTTGTGGAAGGGAGGAGGGGGGAGTTTGTTGAGAAGGTGTCGCATGATTAAAGCAGCGATTGGAGATGGCGAGATCGGTAGAGTATGGGAAGAGATAAGAGGAGAGTAACTGTGTTTAAAGTGGGCTGTGATCAGCCATTGCATTGAGCGAAAGCAATGACAGGTGTACCGCAGGAGGACTTGCTGTGAGGAAAACAGCAATGGGTGACTCCTCCAAAGCTCTGCTGCTATAATTAGAATATTTCAGAAGAGGTGAACAATTGAAAGTTAGAACAAGAACTAAATATTCAAAAATGTATTTTTATTCCAAGTAATAATAACCCTCTGTGTTTGTGGATAAACTCAATTGAGCAATTGAAGAAAATATAGCATTACCAAGATGAAAGACTTGTTTGGAGTTGCTTGGGAATGGTAAAAGTGGGACTAGGTAAGTCTGGAGGACAAGGATTTACTTTGTATTTCATAAACCTGCAATGTCAGCATATAAAACCAAATTCTCAAACAAGGAGTCGCAGTACACGAGGCACCTCAGCCCAATACGACATTCAATAAATATAATAAACATCCCTGTGAAACAAATTGTTCAAAAGCTACCTGTTTAATTTTTCAAATCTCCTTGAACCATATATTTCCTTATTAGTTTGGAGACATTCGCTTGGCTTGAGTGGATGGATGATGCTGTCAGGGGCCTGGGCATTATGGTGGCTCTGTGTGAGTGATTTCTACCAAGGAAAGCCTATTAGGCCTGACAGGGGGATGATGATATTAGGCTATCATCATTCAGGAGACACCGCCCCCACCAACCCCACTACACCCTCATCCATCAGACAGCCCAAAACACCCAGCCATGCTCCCTCCTTTTCTGCTCTCCCTCACTCCCTTCCCTACATACTTTCCATCTATCCCCCTTCCTCTACAGCCTAGCGTTTGCTTTTACAGCATTCCCTTCACATTCTGTTGTTCGTATTTTCATTGTTTCATATCTTTCTATTACAGATCCTCTCTTAACTTTTCTTCTTCTCTATCTCTCTCTGATGGCAAACACAAAGACAAATTCTGCCCTTTTCTTAGCCCATGAAACATTTAACATTTCATTCCAGTTCTTGGCAGACGCAAGTAAAAAATGACCTAATGAATCTTACTTATTGTCTACCCTGAGTGCAATCACGAGCTAAATATGAGATCCCTGTCCCCTGGCTTGTATCCATTGTCTTCTTGGCCTTCCCTGCTCTTACTCATTCATTGAGGATCCAGTTTTTTTTTTTTACCTTTAAGCTACAGAAAAAAAAATGTATGAGCCAGATCAGCAAATCAGTATATTCAAAATCTCTTGGGTAAGCATGCAGTTTTGGAACTATGGAAAGAAATTGCTCGACTTTTTCACACCTAAAAATATGTCTTCTTTTCATCCGGATATACAGCCTTCATAAAATAGAAATTTATAGTGGTATGTTAAAGAGTTCTCTTGGAAGCCTTAGCACATAGCTGCCATAGTTATGTCGTAAACAACATGCAAGTCCACAAAAACGTAGTGACGCAGAAGAAACCTCATAAACTATCTGAAGGTGTTCAGGTTTTACTCTGCAAGTTTCAGGTGCACACTGCTGCTAATGAAAGTGAAGAGATCAGATGACTGTAATCAGAAAAGTTAAGAAAATCACAAAACATAACATTAAAACTCTTTAAGGAGCAGCTTCTAGTGAGCAGACTTTGCTTTTGTTTTATGTCATATAGCCTTTTCAGGCCAGAATCCATCATTAATCTTCTGGGATTTGTGTGTTGTTTTCCCTTGTTTTAGATAATTAAATTCTCTTCACTATATTATAATGCATTTGGAAATACATTTCTTTATTAAGAGAGGATGAAAGTATAGTGGTTGTTATTTTCATGCAGTTCAACACTAATCAAAATACAGTTGGTAATAGATCATCTTAAATATTACACATTTACCACAGTTTGAATACAGAACAACAGAACCTAACATGACTAGCATGCAGCATTCTTGCAGTAATTTACAGCACTGGGGCTGTCACCTGATTCTCTTTGTGCTAGTGCTAGCTGGTCCACTTGACAGATTTTTTACAAATATAATCCACTCAGCACCTCTTTATTCAGCATAAGGACAACTCAACAGATAAGGGAGTTATTTAGGATTCGTATTTGGAAGGAGCTAGTTGCAGCTGGAATAACCACACATCAGTCTGTGGATGCTTGAATCACAGACTCAAGGCTTTAGTCTGGTCCTCAAGAATAAAAATACATTTTTGTTTTCTAAGTTATAAAGAAAATGCTTTTAAAATATGCAGAAAATTTTAATTTGTTTCCCAAATAAACTTTTAGCTGCAATGTGTCCTACCTACTACATGTTTTCAGAATGGAGGCCAACAGTGACAATGTTCTGTACTGCAAGGATTCAACAGTGTTTTACTTTGTTATGTTATCTCATTTAATCTAGAGTAGGCTACCCCTTTCAACAGATACACTGTTTTGTTTTTTGGCTTATAAACCAACATACCTTAGCTTAGGCCCAGGGAGTTTGTTTTACATGGGACTCAGTGTAGTGACCGTCAACTTAGACAGTTTACATCATATAGTGTCGACAAGCCACTACTTTCACATTGTCCATTTTTAGCCCTTTTGTTAGGTTTATTTTTTGTCATGTACTTGAATGTTTATGTGACAAATAAAGATGTATCCACTTGGAGGAATGTGAGTTTTATATAGTATACATATTGCTTAATACTCTTTCCGTATATGTATAGCAAAACAGAACCCTTTAATTGGAGTTCATTATGCAGTACATATGCATACTTTCATAAAGATAATACCAAAACATTCAGACTAATTTGAATTCTTCCGAATGATGTTAGCAAAGCTAGGTTCACCTCTAAGACAGCCTTTTCCCAGGAGAGCAATATGCATCTTCACACCGGATTCATGGTTTACTGCTTTCAATCTTGTTCTCTTTGAACGTTGTCAAAACTTTCATTGTGACATGACAGGGTTCGTTATGCAGATGGAGGTCAGCTGGTTTTTAAGTAGCTCCACCCATATATTCTTTGTTTTTTTCAGTCATCCTTAGAAAAATGACTGCTTGGTAAATTTACTACTTCAGGCATTAGTCAGTTGGATTCCTGATGTCTTCATGTGTTCTTATTGTCCCTCAGGCCATCTCAGGGGAGATGCAGATAACTGACAGCTTTTCATATGGGATTGTTTTAAAATCTGGCAAAAATACTTCAAAGACAGATTTTTTTTTTTTACTTTTTCTGTTCATTACAGAAGTTTTTATTTTAGAAGAGGAATTATATGACAACATTATTGCATATATTTACATTGTTGTTACTAACTTGTTCCATTAGAAAAGTGCTAGATAAAAAAAAAAAAACAACATTAGGGAGTAAAAAACATTAGGGAAGATTACACTAAAATAAAAAATATCTAAGGAACATTTGTTGTGTTGAAAGATATGATTGGCAGCTGATCTTGCCATTCATCTACATGTGAGACAACCCAATCCAAAAAAAAAAAAAAAAAAAAAAAAAATGAACTTAACAGTAAGTAAGCCTACTGATCATTCTCTGTCCTGGCTCCTAAAATAGATTGGGGATTACCTTGGATGAAAATATGTCATTGTGATCAAAATGACTTAGGCACTCCTGTATGGAGCAGTGGCTTTAACGGTTTTATGCAAAACATAATATCTCTTCTTGGCTTTCCATTAACTGGCTGCACTGAATTATTTAATATGGTATCGACATTAATTAAGGGATTACTTAAATAGAAATCACGGGCTGTTTTCTGTTTCAGAACTGTTTCAGAACTCAGTCTGTTTGAAGTAATGCTGTAGCCTTTCCAGACAATGCAACAACAGAATTTGGACATTGCAAACAACTTAATTTGATCAGCTTTATGTTAAACAGTCATTTGAGCAAAGGCTTGGGGAGGGTGTGGGGGTTGCACTGCGAAAATTAATTGTAAATGTTTACAGTGGAATTTGGACTGTGTGTTTAACATGATAATCCCACCCAGAACCAAACACAGAAGGAATAACAAATTAATAATAACAATGGAGGCCTTTGGTTGTCTCAGTGAGCTGTCTGTTCTGGAAATCATAAAGTCTGCCAGTCCTCAACACTTGCACATACAGTGTTACATGTTATTTTAACACATTTCATTGAGCATTAAACCATAAGCAACTGTCACCTGCTCCTGCCCTGACCTCTTTACTCAGGTTATCTTCTTATAGGCAGATAAAATCAATGTGCTGAAGGATGCATATATGTGCATTTTTTCCATCTTCTCAGTCACAAAAAACAAGAGTAAAAAATGTTTTTTGTTTTGATTTGTTTTTTGCCATCAAATGCATGTACATGCATGTACATGTATGCACATGCATGCATGTACATGCATGCATGTGTGCACAGCCGACGTATTCAAATCATTGTACCGTGACCCTACATTAAAACCAGTGTGTGTGTGTGAGTGTTTGTGTGCTTGCGTCACAGAGGATAGTGTCAGTCTTTAGCCAACCCCCACTTCTTTAGCTCAGCCTAATGCCCCTTTTACCTCCCCATTTTCTCAAGCCTATTCAAAACCTGTCACTCACTACTATGAATTCCATTAAACCTTAAGGGTGCCAAGCATTCACCTGAAAGAAAGGAAAAATACACACCAGTAGTTTCTGTGGATTTGTCAAACACATAACTTCAAATGTCTTGCTTTCTACAGTGTAAAAGTAGCCTCTTTCTGTTCTGTCTCCACTTTTTCTTCACTTTAGCAGAGAAACTAAAATCGCAGCATAAGGTCACATATTAAACAGGGGCAAAAATGAAGAGTCAGCAGAGCCGACTGGGAGAGAAATGTGCATCTGGGTTTGAATGTGCTGAATGAATGAATGCAGGTCATGATTTATCAGGCCCAGAGAGACACACTCCGCCTGTCCTGCTGAGCCCTGATGGCTGCAGCCTTTATGTAAAACAAACCCAGCCTTTTCATTCTGCTGCTCCCATCATACCACTATGCTATAGCTAGAAAGCCAGATTCTGCATTCCCCAAAGCACTTCAACAGCCACAAAATGACCACAGCCCTCTGTTTTATTGAGGTACCAACTAAAAATCAGCTCCACATGAGAGAAAGTTATTACTCACTGAAGAACAGTTTGGATTATGGAGAAGGCATGGAGAGCCATGATTCAAAACAAAGGGATGGTTCATTCAGAGCTCTATAACTGGAGGGGGTTAGTGGATTTAGCTGACTTGCATGAGTGTTCAGCAGGTATCTGACACCGATCATGATTCTATGTTATATGTTCATACTTTCCCTACAGGTTAACATTTGTTAAGTTGAGTTTATGTGAGGTGTAATTGGTGGCTAGTGCAATCATAATGTTCGGATTACCGTTTTTGCATCATTATTCAAAAGCTCTGCTTTAAGCAGATGAAACGCCTTCCATAGAATGGATTATGTACTGCTTTAAATATGCTTTCCATGCCAACCAGCCTCTCCTTTGGGAAACTTGAATACTGTAAGTCCTCTCACTTGGACTGATCAGCAAACTTCTAACCTACCACTCAAACATAAAGGACGCAAAAAGTCTGAACTGAAAATGACCCCTTTCAGTTTAATTACTAGGAATCTCATTAACCCGACATGTCCTTTTTTTTGTCCAGCAAGGGGACAGAGAGGTGTCTGTGACCAGCTTAGCCTACAGTTTGACACACTCTTGTTGCAGGAGTTGTCAATGTTAACCTCGCAGCAGTGGTGTGTGTCCCACATTGGCCTGCAGTGTCTGAGGGATCGACAAGTGACCAGAACAAAAGCTCTCAGTCAACAAGCTGTTTAATATCCATTATTATGAAGTGAACATTGTGTCCCAGGACAGGTAAACACATCTCCATTGATCCACTGATGGCAAGATAGAAATATTTTCTCTCACCACTCACCACCATAAAGTGCCCCCTTTCACAAAGACAGGGAGCAAACAAAGCAGATGGGGGGGGGGGGGGGGGGGAAAGCAAAGAGGGTCCGAAAAACCTCACCCTTTTCCCCCTTGGTAAACAACGAACCCTGACACTTGGTCTCCCCCCCACCCCCGGTCT
>JBAMHX010000022.1:13659393-13670514 GCA_037177515.1 Pseudomugil tenellus
TAGGATTTTTGATATAAAAGGGAGATTTGATATTGGTCTATAGTTTACTAAGGTGCCAGGGTCTAGACTGGGCTTTTACAAAAGTGGTTTAATAACTGCATATTTAAAAGACTGTGGTACATAACCTGTTTCTAAAGAGGTATTTATTATGTTCGGTACACAGCCATTAATGAGGGGAAGAGTTTTGTTGTATTACGTTTTGTTGCTGCATCAACGCACTATAGTTCACACCACAACAAATTGTATAAATGATACTGTATTTCTTTATTTTACATTCAGAGTGTAAACAATGCATTTATTTGCTAGTTTATGACACTTTTAGTATTTTCATATTTGACTACTTTTTGGTCATTATCAATTATCATTATTTATAGGAAGCGATGCCCAAGAATAGTTTGTAAGTAAAAAGTTAAACCAGGTGATCTATTAAACATGCTCAAACAGAAAGTAATCTCCCGGTGATTATCATTATCTATCTAAAAGCACATTTTTTATATATATTTTTAGGATGGGATTTTGGAGCATAAATTGCTATTTTTAAGACATTTTAAACGTTTAATTTCATTCTAAAACATTGGGAGATGTGGTCTATAGTTTCATAATAAACTCATGACATCAGCGCTATTTTTGTGTTAACACACAAATCTTCCCTATTCTTCTTGTGAAGGTACACCTGTGGCTCAGGAAAGTTGGGGGTCACAACTGCATCCCTTAGAGGGCCAACCCTAGACATGCCCAGCCCTGCTATGTCCCCAAGGTTCTCTTGTCAGCCATGTGCTCCTACCACTGTCACTATATCAATGTGTAGGTAGGTGTGTGTGTGTGTGTGTGTGTGTGTGTGTGTGTGTATGTGTGTGTGTTTGTCCTGCTGCAGAACAAGACCTAATTTGATTTGCTTCACTGGCCTGTGAAGCTTGGCTGTGAGGCAGCACCTCTCTTTATTCCCATAATGGTTTCCTCTCCCCACTGCTCCTCACCTTTCCCCAGATACCAGTTGTGTGTTCTGTTGTAAATATACATATACAGTCTGAAGGAAAAAAGAGAGGAAACAACTACAAGGCACGGAGCCAGGAGAAAAGAATTATGGGATAAAAGTGAGACAATGTGCACAATGAAGAAGGAGACTTTTGATAAGCCATTACTGGGTGTTTTTTTTAAGTTTTAGAGGTATGGGAGTGGTGGCATCTGTCAGTCAAAAAAGGAGGACAAGTAATAGAAGCAGTTTTTTTGCATGTGGCTGAAGGTGAATGCTTTTCAGGAGCAACAGGGGTTACGCTTTCTGCTGTTTTTGCCACCCACTCTATATCACTCCAGAACACATATACCTACATTGGGTTAATACCAGTCCTATGCTCCCACTTTCCTCCCCCATGAGTGATCCGAATGGTCTTGTCTCTTGAACCATAAAAGTGAATGTGATGGAGAGACATGTAAATTGCATTGCTCAAAACATGCAATCGGCTCAGGCTGTAGCTAGCTAACAGTGCTGTTCTGCTCAAATAGGTTCTCAAAGCATCCATGTGTGACTTTGAGTCTAAATGGGTCATGCCATACAGGTACAATTCAATCTCAAATGAAATGAGTTTGCTGCAAGTAAACTTTGGAAATTATTTCCTTTGTCAGGTCTAATGTGCTGAATTCAGATGGGGTTTTGAGCAGTTGTGGGTCTTGGAAAAAAATGGCTAGGGCTATGTGGGAGGGGGCGCTAATTTAAGAGGCTTAATAATGACCCCCTACTACTCTCTGCAGGAACTGCCTTCATTCGCCCATCACATCATATGCATGGCATGACATGGAAGCAGGAGATGTATGTCATTTTTGACACAGCTTGGCACTTAGTGGCTGCAGGGGAAACTAGATTCTCTTGCTGGCATACCTGTCTTTTTCTCAGGGGAAGAGAGGAGAGTTACTGATTTCTTTTCTTTTTTTATCTTACTCTTGTCTTCCCAGATTGAAACAAACAACAGTCTTGCTATCTTTCTTTTCAAGATTAAACTGCTCTGAACAGGAAACAAAATAGCTTATGATGGATGTGCAATGTTACTTTTTTCAGATTTTTTTCAGATGCTGATTATATTTAATGAATCGAAGGGAAACAACCCATAAATTCAGATGATGAGATGAATGTTATGAAGTAAATATCTGATAATTTTAAGATGCTTACCTTAAACATCGGTCATGAATCCAGTTGCATGATTTCTTTGTGAAGTAACAAGATGATATTGTTTCTATTAAAATGGTGCCTTGAGCTTTTAGCTTTGCCAGAAACAATGGCTGAAGAACACATAGAAAACAAATAATATTGACAGGCAGTAAAATGCTAAGGGGGATAAGATGAGTTTTAAGGCATTATTTCTTTGCACAAGAGCAAATTACTCTAACTTATAGTTGATTTAACAAAGCTTTTTATAGTCAATGTGTTTGTTTCTAGTGTTTCTGCTTCAAACATCTTTAAATTGCAATAATTTAATTGATTATCATTCAGACTTGAAAATCTGAAGTCTGATTCCATAACATGAGTTAGCAGCTCAAGACTAAATATGACTGGTTCCATTTTTCAGTGAACACCAAAGACCCTGGGGTGCACTGCAATAAAGAAAACTGGGCCCCTTTGCATGGCTCCTTGATGCAACAGTTACTATAATGCAAGTGGCATGGTGTGTCCACCGTTCAGCAATTCAAAAAAACTCCTCCTGCTCTGGTGCATCTGTTTACCTCACTTCTATAGTCTTCCTCGCTCTGACCCATGTATAATCTAGCTTCCCATTTGGGCCTCCATGTGTCCAGTCATTTACATTTCAGCACATTCAAACTCTTCCAAATAGGATCTGAAAGCATGTCATCACGGTGACTGTGATGCAGGTCCCATAATTTCACTTAAATTTTTATGTTTTTCTTTCTTTTTCTTTCTTTTTTATAGGCTATTTCATATCAGCAGGAAGGCCTCCCCAGAGCTGTCGGGTTTAAATGATTGTGTGCTCAAAGTGTAAATCAGACCTGTCTAAGAGCAGCTTACAGTCTGAATAAAGCCCAATGGAATATAATGAACCCTTTCGAGTTATGCTCTTTTAAACTCCCTTCCTTGATCAAAAATTCATAACTGACAAATTGTTACCAATAGCTTTTATATTCAGCCAACTAAAAAGGACCCCACACGACAATTTCAGGTGAATTTTTGATATTTCATTATGAAACAAGTCAAGCGTCTCATTTGTTTCTCTGAACATTCACTCATTATTGCAGTCCTTCCCATCTCGTCATCTCCTCGGTGGAGCATGAGCAGCTTAGAACTAGCCCAGATTCTTATCATGACCTTATATTTTCTTTTATTTTCATTTTTACAGTTATACATAGTTATTATACATTTGAGTCTATTTCCAAACCCAGACGGTAGCTGAGAAAAAAAATAGTTTTGCTTCACTACAGAGCAAGTAAAGCTATGCATGCTCAGGCATCATGAGGTTTTACTATAGCTGCCTGACAGACGGTTTATATGTAAATGTATTTCTAAATCTTAGTTCTACCACATTAGGGGTTACACTTTATTCAATAAGGCACCACATGCATTCTCATTGAATGAAACCAACATTTTTGCTGAGTTAGGATTGTCTGAACAGCAAAAAGCAGCTTTTAAATACAATTGATGTGTGAAATGTAAATAAAATAAAATAAATAAACTGATTTTTTTGTGTGAATTCCAGTATTAGAGGATGTATTGTCATTTGTTTTAATCTCCCTAATTTTAATTTGTATGAGCCTATTTTTGTCTTTAAAAACTTGCCAGAACAAATAACAAGTCCTGTACCAAAGCAAACACACACACACATACATACACACACACACACAGAGTCACTTTTCCCTTTGATGATATTGTGAAATTAGTCTTCTTTAATCAAGTGCTCCACTGTGCTCAGGTGTTAAAAAGTACTGTTTCCCCTCATCTTCCAGAGGTTGTTGTTGTTGGAAAAGAATTCAGTGGATTACACTGGCACCCCTGAACCTTTCTAACTCTGTAATCCAAAAAGGAAGCAAGGCTCTTTCTGTTTTTAAATCAGTAAGCTACATAGATAAACAATAATAATACATTTCAGCTAACAGACCACGGTGTGTGGAGAGCTTACCCGTAAGCTGAGCGCCTCAGCCTCTTCGCCATTTGTTTGGAGCTGTTTGTTTTTAACTGGCTGCTTTTGTTACTGTTTTTAATCCGAGAGAAATGAATTTATTTGAATGCTCCATGGATTAAAGAAACTGTGATTTTCTACTTCAAAAGCATGCAGTGTGTTGTGTGATAAAAGAAATGCAGCTCAGTTTTATTGTTCTTTTTTTCGGGCACCAAATATTATTTATTGAAAACATGGCCTTGCTGTTTTTAGTTGCTTTTTTAGTGTCTGGGCGTCTCTGCAAATATGCTTTTTGGGTTTTTTTGGGGGAAGTATTGTTTACCCCTTCAAAAACTGGTTTGGATAATCTTATATCCCACCTGCTCAACTTAAAATGCTACCCACAAAAAGAAGAGAAATAATAAAAAAGATTTGGCAGGTCTGTTTGCATGTGTTATCACCATATGCTTTGTGAAAATATCAAACAGGACTAAAACAAAAACAGAATTACCACCAACTGCAATGCAAGTAAACAATGGGCAAGCTCTATGTGCACCAATCTGATCTGCTATGATCTACTGGTCCAATTAACACCCTGTCTTTTCAGTTTCTTGAAGTCTGGTTGTATAAACTTTGTCCAATTGAGAAAGAAAGCGGTGCCCAAAGTGAAAGATGTCATGGAGGAAATGTGTGCATGTCAGAGAGAATAAGGGAACGAAGCATAAACAAAGCTTATAAAT
This sequence comes from Pseudomugil tenellus, assembly GCA_037177515.1. Taxonomy (NCBI): domain Eukaryota; kingdom Metazoa; phylum Chordata; class Actinopteri; order Atheriniformes; family Pseudomugilidae; genus Pseudomugil; species Pseudomugil tenellus. Next base: position 13,664,234 of record JBAMHX010000022.1, read on the forward strand.
AAAGATGTAGAGATAAAGGAACAGAAGGGTGCGAAAGTTGCCATGAGTTTTATGGAATTGACATATAAATGCATACAAAAGGGGCCAATATTCAAAATACTTTAATAGCTTTAATAATAGTCAGAGCAAAACCTCATTTAATTTTTCTAAAAAATAAAGATAAACGTAATCCAAATGTGTATAAATAAATGTCACATCAGCCTCATGTTTTGAAAGGGGGTAATGCGATTTCATAAAACACAAGATGACAGATGGTTAAAAAGGCAGAATTGGTTTTAATCTGTAGTTTCTGTGATATTAAACGTGTGACTTAAATGTGAACCTAAAGGTCTAAGTCACATGTGTGGCAGTAGTTTAATTCTTTGGACTTTCATTAGAGAGACTTAACAGTTAATGTCATCACTGTTTTATTTTGTTTTTTGTTTTTTTTTTGTCTCTTTTTGTCTTTATTTTGAGTCCTGTGCATGTTCTACGAAACTATGTTCTTTTTTTTCTTTTTAACTGGTTCTGTTTTGATTTGATAAATTTAGGCACAAAGTGACTTGGTAATGTTGTAAACAGCACTGACTCACCATGAGTTGGGAAAAGATCATGGATTGCTGTAAATTACAGCCTTTTAAAACTGGCAATTTGAAGAAAATTACAACTGAATGAAGAGACAATTGAAAAGAAATGCTTTTTATCCAAGATTATTGCCATTTGCCTAATATAAGAAAAAGAAACATTCTAAAACATCAAGGTTTTAATTAATTAATTAATAATTAATTATTCAATTTCATTACTTACAGACGAACAGCTTTACATTGATGTTGACAACTCGCCACACTGCATACATTTTTTGAGTTGACACTTTTTAGTTGATTAGACAACTTTCATGGACTGAAATGTTAGTGGTATTTCTCTTTTCTTTGAATTATTCTTCATCTTCATGTAAGTTTAAAAAGGAAAACAGAAGTTCTCTCTTGACTAAATAGGATATTAAGTGACAATACATCTATTCATGTCTTTATTTAATTGTATTAAATCATTACAAGTTTATTTGAAGCATTCGGCCTTAAAATGAAACCTGTAACATTCTGACAGTCAAGTATGTCCTTCTTATTCTCATCAACACTATTGCCACCCCCTTGGCCAGGGGCATTTTAATTGGCCCACTTCCGAAGTGTAATTTTTAAAAATTGCTTAGAGACACTCTGCTCTCTTTAAAAGAATCAATGCAGATGTAATAATATCTGTAATTGTCTGCCACGCTCCAGGGACACCACAAAAGCCTCGGATCAATGGAGGAAAGCAGGGAAGCTGGTAGGGGTTAATTTTTCCCTTTCTAGAGGTAATGACAGGGAGGCAACGCTTGGCTCCTGGCATAGAGGCACAACTTGTGCTGTTCCTATTGTCTCTACAGCTACTAATTGGGCCAAATGCAGTTAGTTCCCCTTGGCAGAGGCTGTCGAGGTGGTGATTAATGAAGCCTCCAGTCACGTAACCTGATAAAAAAAAAGGAGGAAAAATTATTGTGCATATTGTGTTCTTCAGCCTTTTACTTTTTTTGTGAGCATTTTCTTTGCCTTTGTTTATTCTGTAGAACTTTTTTTCCCCCAAAGTAAACAGGTAAAGTAGTTTCACTTTTCTAAGGTTTATTTTTTCTCCAGGGAACGGAGGGAGGCAGGTCCATTGTGGCAGTAATTAAACAAAGAAAAGTAGAGAAACAGAGGGTTGCTCAATTTGAGTCCAAAGTCTCCTTTCATGAAGTGTAATATCGCACATTCAAAGCAAAAACGGATTGGAGAGTCTGGCTGAGGAGGCTGTTTGGATTTTGCAGACTTTTTTTTCCTGTACTGTCTCCAGAGACGTGTGTCAGGAATCTGAGATCAAGAGGTCACAGGTATAAGCCTCCTAGGATCGTCACAGCCTTTGACTAATTACCTCATTAAGCTGAACTCCAATACTTTCCATGGCTCAGTCGTGTTGCTTGGTGTAAAAAGGACAGAGTGGACACAGAACCCATCTACAGTGACCTGGATGAACTGAATGCAGCTTGTTGCTGCCTGGTGGGTGGGTTGTGGGAAGGAAATCAATCCTTTGTAAATATATTAGCTGCAATTACATCCGGCTGGACTTTGCCTAACACATTTATGGAAGCATTAGGCAAAGTCTTCCTTTATCAACCCCTCAGGCCATATTAGACAAGGACAGATAATTTTCAATGGAACTGTTAGGAGGAGAAAAGAGCACAGAGGAGAAGTTTTGATTGCATTCTGAACAGTGTTTTTCTATTAGTTTTCTATTAGGTTGTTGCCACTTTCTTATTTGTTCTTATTGTAATAAGGCTAGTTTCTCAACACTTATCACACTCTTGTGATATGTTAAGTAATTTGTCACACAGACGATTTACAAACATTTAGGTGATACAGTATAGAGTTTAATCATTTCACTCAGACATAAAGTCCAACTCCATATTTAAACATCATCATTCACGTAAATGAATTATGAAAATGGCATTTTAGCTACTCACAAAGAAAAGTCTGACATTCTCATTTTTCATGTTTCATTTGAGTACTTTGTTATGTCATCATTAGCTGCAGTTGCATTATTTCAGGGGTTTGATTTATGCAAGTATTTGCTTGTGCTCATTTTGTCTGGAATTACATACACACCTTAATTCATCGGTGGAAAAAATATCCAGTTACCATAAAACATATGAATGATTATTGTGGAGCAATGTAATGTAATGTAACCCTTTTGATTAATTATTTTAAATGAAACCAAATGCCTAGCAGAGTATCCTAGTATGTGATAAACAATTGTATTTGTTCCAGCTCGTTTTGCTACAGAAATTACATTTCTGACCCCCTTAACCAAGCAAATCCAAAACACTTCTTAAACAATCTTTTTTTCAATTTTGGACAATATTCTATTCAGTAATAAAAGGCCCTGTTTTCATACAATAGTACAAGAGGTGCTTGACAATGAAGTTAACTGCAAACATCCAAGACTGAAAGTACAAGCAGGTACTTTATGGAAGAAAAGCAGTTGTTTTAATGGGTAAGGTCGTGTGTAAATAACACAAAAATTATATTTCAGAGCCAATACAAACTTGCTTGTGATCATTCATGAAAAACAGCCTTACGCTTTCGCACCTTTCTCTTTCTTTAGATGATAAACTGGGGAGAGGGTTTGGTCAGATGAGCTAAAATACAGCATCACACATTTTTACAACAGGGCCTCCTCGCTGTCACCCAACACCAACCTCAAGACCACTATTCTACTTCTTATCCAAGACCTGAATTCTTCATTTGGTCACACTTCTTGCTTCTGAATAGTCACCTCTGAGGAGATTAACCCTTTCCTTAAAAATGCCTGACTAGGGTCAAACTTCTGCCTGGCTCTGCGGTCCCAGCTCCTTACTTTGATCTATGGGCTATGGTGAAATTATCAGCAAACTTTAAGCCATGCCATGTGACTTGTTTTTGTAAATTTGTAGAAATTATTCATAATCCTATTATTTGGCCAAGGGGCAAACCAGCGTAAAATATATAAATCCTTTGTTATCATGTAGAAGGTAAAGGGAAGAAAGGTAGAAAGTGGGCACACTGGATTTATGGGAAAGCAAAATGCTATGAATCTGTCCTAATCTACTGGTCCAGGTCTTAGAGCTTTGATGAATAACTGTGAACACAAATTTAGCTCAACTAAAAATGGAAGAAGTAATACCCAAATTTAGCCATCTCTGAACTCCATCCCAATCCTAAATTCACCTTTCTTTTTGCACACATGGAATAATTGTGACATTAAAAACTTTTGGTCTGTAAAGCATTCATTATCAGGAGTGTAATGTATTGCACATAAACCAAGAGGAGAGGAGAAATCACAATTTTTACACCGCCCATCTCCCTGTCAGGGGCCAGTACTTTGCAGAACAAAAGTCAATGTCTCAGCCCAAATCTTGTCTGACAACGCGTAGCAGCCGGTGCTATTTTGGGCTCTTTGTGGTGCCAATCTCCTATCTCCCCTGTGACATTTTTTCAAAGAATAAGTAGATTTCCTAGAGACTCTGCCCTTTGCAACTTCCACAGTGTATTCTTGCACATAGAGTATGGACCCTCCTCCTCACTCTTGTGTCGTTGCTCTCTGCAGTGACCTAAGAAAGGGAAAATTAAGACAGCGTATCAGACTAAGAACCCTATCTTTAGCTGGTGGAGTGAAAAGGCATTTTGCAAACGTTTAATTCCCAGTAACACATTTTGAATAAAAAGTGAAGAACCTGGGAAAATTCTGTCTATCAACCAAGCTGTAAACAAGAACTAAAAATAATCAAATCACTGAATAACATTTGATAAGACTGCTGCTTTTTGCCTCATAAAAACCTGGCAATTTTCAACTTGTTATATGTCCAATTTATAAATATCACCCAAGTTAATCAAAAACACCCTTTAATCATCATGTGCTCTGCTTGGTGATGATTTGCAGCTTACACAAAAAATTTGCCTTCATGCTTTTAATGTCCTCATTTTAGCTTGACTGGCTAACTGGCTTGCAACCAACTTCCCATTAATTTGCAGCAGAGACTGAGTATACAGGTCTCATCAGGACCTGCTTTTATTCAGAATGAAAAGCTGAGTCGTTCTAAAAAACACAGGTCTAATTGGCTATGTTTTGTGGTTAATTTCCATAAAGAGCCTTGGAGACTGTCACCTCAGCTCGGGAGCACAAGGTGCTGGAGCTGGAGCCATGTAGCTCAGCCAGCCGTTAATCAGGAAACACACTTTCGCCTGTTTCGCAAAGGGCAAAGGTCAAGGAGGAGGGGCCGACACCATATCTGCACCAGAGCGCTATAATTGTATGAGTGTAAATTGCTGCAGAAAAATGTCCTGTCTCTGAAATTCAGTGATAATGCATGGCGAGGCCCTGTCCAAAGGGTGTAATGAAGGACCAAATGTCTTTTTGTGCAAGCAGAAATCTAAGACTTGAAAAACTTTTTGGCAAGCTTTGTTCCAGAGTACAGGTAAATGTAAAGCATGAGGTCATTGCTTTCTCTTTTTCCAACTATAGATGAAACATCCAAAAGCTAATCAGAAAGTCAGCATACGATAACCTGACTTTTAAGATACAAAATAAATGATAAATCCCTCTACAAAGGTGATCTAAGCCCTCTGTTTTTAATCTATAAGAGCAGCGCTAATTTCTTAACATCAGCCAACACACTCAGCAAAAATCCACTTTGCTGTGGTACTCCATTTTTGCTGTATGACACCCTTCTTGGCGGGAGGCGGGGGGCAGAATCTTTCTGTTAATGTGACGTGCTTTATCCCAAAGCTGGGATTTTTCGGCTGCCACTTAGCATCCAGTGGTTCCGGGGCCATGAAAAGAGGTGGTCTCAACAGAGTCGGGGCCCCACATTTTATGGCTGCTTGCTTGTGGTCAACAGTCCTACTGGATCACAACAGGACTTCAAAATGGGGGATATGTTAAAGAAATTTACAGACATGTCGTTAAATCTCATGATAAACGTAGATACAATCCAGCATCACTTTTGAAGGCAAAATTCACTAATTTAAAAGGTTATCATTTGATTATTCAGATGTAATCTATAGTATTTTAAATATGAGGAGACAGGTAAACACCACATCATGCTTTATGCTTAAACAATGCACTACTAACATAAAATCTCACAAAAGTACAGTCTTTTCCATTATACTTCTCCTAAAAGAGGGGGAGCAGCATAAGTAAAATGGTCTTATTTATTCAGTTAAAAGCAACTGTAATGGGTCCTTGGAACACACTAACCCCCAGTGGTATACTTGAGTGGCTCGCAAAGAGATGCTGAGGACATAGCTGCCAAGAGTGGCTTTATAGGGACAATTTAACATAATGGTCAAATAAATAATTGCGTAAAAAACACCAGTGAACAGTAGTGGCAGGTTGACATCCATTACTGTATTTTTTGTGTGACAGTTCAGGAGTGTTTACCAGGTTTCCTTCCATTTTGCTAAAGTAAGAGACAGTCTCATGAGCTGAATCAGAAAAGTAGAGCAACCATCTTAAAGCTCACAAAACCTGAAAAACTGGCAATGAAAGGATGCAATGTGCATCGTGCAGAAATACTTATTTTCATCGCTTTTCATGCAAATTCTTCAAAAAGTCTTCATCAAAATTAATTCCAAAGATAGGATTATTCTTCTTTTTTATTTCATTTAAAAAATAATTCCTTACTGATGGTGTCAGTGTTACAACAACATTGAAGCCGTGTCTAGATTACAAGGTAAGCAGTATATATATATATA
>JBAMHX010000022.1:13670614-13685007 GCA_037177515.1 Pseudomugil tenellus
CCTACACAATATATATATATATATATATATATATTGTGTAGGTGACCGTTATCAGTTTAGGAGCCTTATGGTCGGACCTTTCAACTAGACATTAATTAAGAGCACTGTAATTAAGCTAATACATGAAATTCCTCTACAATTGTAAGATAAATTGCAAATTCTTGGTCTCAATATAAGGAAATTTTGGAAATTGTATATAAATTTCTTCTAAATATGTAGTGTTTTTTGGGGGGATTTCTTTTTTTTCTTGAAATTCCTAATAAATGAAATACTGTAGTCACAATCTAAGTTATACTGCACAAGATAGATGTACAATATCCCAATCTAAAGTTATCACCTCATTAGGACCAGAGTACTGACTGAGTATTTCGCTGTCAAAGTGGGTCAGTGTTAAAAGCTGAAAGCCGAAATGATAACAAAATCCAATAATCAATTTAATATGTACTGCTAAAAATGTGTTTTTGTTTGCTTGTTTTAAGACTGTGTCACTTTATCAGTAGCAATACTCAGCATGCAGCCATTCAGTATCCCATACTGGCAGCTACAGATGTGTGTGTCAGCGAATCCATACAGTAGATAAATCTACTTTTTTCAATAGATTTATCTTTGCATGGGTTGGCTTTAAAACAAACATGTTATCACCCTTCAGCATAGGGTGCTGTTTCTCTTATGCTTTTGAAGTATCATTGTGGGCAGATAGGTAGCTTTGTCAAGCAGCTGGGTATGTGAAAAATGGGTATATTCTGTAGTTTTTAAAGCTGTAAATGCCTTAAATTTTTCAACTCGTTCTTATCACTGAACCCCAACAAACAATGAGTCTAAATAAAAGTTCAATTTGACACAAAATAAAGTGTAATATTAATGGGGCTGACTCGAGGAACTCAATCACAATTTATAAATCCACAAAAACAACGTTGTGTCAGGACTTTTTGGAGTATTACGAAAAGGTAGCCACTTAAAAGCACAAGTATCTAGATTACTGCTTCAAGAACCACTGTAATCAGGCCTTGGTTGTAAAATACCTTTAGACCTAATCCATCAGAAACTGAAGGGATAAAAAGCAAATCTATCACTGTGTGTCAACCTAGCTGGTCCCTCCACATCTTTCTCTTGTGTAAGAACAGTGTTCAGCTATGCTTTGGTTATAGTTCACATATTTACAGCAGAGACACAAGCTTCATTTGCTGTTATTAATAATTTGAAAACCTTTTTTTGCTAACTTTCTTATTAAAAGAGTTTGGAAAATAAGAAAAATAGTAAAACAGTAAGAAAACATTTACATTATCTCTAAAGATTTAATAAAACAAAAATACATTCTTGCATGTCTGGCCTGCATTTAACCTCCATGAAAAAGTATTTCAGAGGTAGAGAAAAGTAGAGCATTTCCAGTTTTTCAACAAATGTATGATTTCAAAAAATATTTCTTGTTTCTCAAAGAAAAAAACTTGTGGGATTCACATTTTTCTCCATTTACACTGTAAAATTTAATTAACAAATTCCAGAGATCCAAAAGAATGTGAATGTATGGGCATTAAAATCATTCATAAACAACTAATTTACATATATGAGAAACAAATTTTGGGGTTTATCTTGCAAGTACTTTAATAGAGTTACATTTAGAAATCCAACTTTAAACAGAGGTGTTTGTTACAGAGTGCCAATATATTGCTTAAATCAGAGTTCAGGATCTGTTTTAAATAAAACTAGAGGTGATTTGCTCCAACCCATGAGACTGAATTCATAACCCAAATGCCAGGAACTGTGATGGTATCAAGTTGTTTGATACCATCACTTTTGACAAAAGAAATTTAGATGTGAGTGTAACGATGTGTTTGTGCGTGTGCATGTGTCTGTGTGTGAAAGAGAGTATGATCAGATGGGTGTTTTAAAAGTCTGATACTTTGTATGATGTGAAGCTTTATTTACATTAACCTCTTCAGCCCCTCCGTGTATTTGATCTAAAGCTATATGTCTATGTTTGAGATAACCTCAAATCTACTGAAAAAATACAGGTCTGAAAGGGTTAAAATGTGTTTTTATTATGTAAAACACTTTGACCAGTTTTTGTATGAAAAGTGCTCTATAAATAAAGTTTGATTTGACCACATGGCATGCTAAACATCAGATAATTTCTGTGTATCCATCAATACATACAGAACATAAGATAGATGTGTCAACCACTAAAACTGTCCCCTAAATCTTAAATGGAGAACAGCTCATGAGAAACTACCTAAGGCTACACACACACCCTCAGTGCAACAGGTAAACACAGTTGTTCCAAAATATGCTCTCTGATTTCATTGCATCACATAATAACATTTCATACATCAAATTTCAGTCAATATGTTTTTTCAGGTCAGAAGTGAGTTATCCATAGATACCCTAACGATTCCTCCTTGTCTCTCGTCTTTCCTCCTTTCCATCATACTCTTCACTCGATCCATAAAAACGATGACCCCCGCTTCACCCCTGGCACAGGGTGTGAACTGAGTGTTGCAGTCAGACCTGTCCTGCTGAATGCCTTATGGCAGGTTGTTTGTGAAACTCTTGTGTTCTATTTGTTCCCTCTCCCCGCTCTGTCCTCGCTGACAGTGTCCCTATTGAGAATTTGAAGGGCTCTGTTTATTTTGCCTGCTTCATTGGAGACAAGGTTGGTCAAAGAGTTAGTCTGTACACTTTTTTCATTATTTGAAAGTGCGTGTTAACTTACCTGGATATTATTTAATTTTATAAGTCTTACTTTATCTTCAAGAAAGGTTTTGAAATGTACAATGTGGCATACATAAAAAAGTTTTATGATTATAAATTATATATATATATTTATTCAAGAGAATGTAATAAGAAACTGAGATTGGTGTTTTTTCATCTGGTAACATTAATCGTAGTTTGTAAATCAAATGTGCAATGTGAAATTTTATATAACCATATATGTTAGAACAATATTTTTGAAGATCACAAAGGAATCAATAAACAGAATTAAGTGAAATTTACATGCTATGTACAAAACAAAAGTTTCACTGGACTTCAATGTTAACACAGTCCATATGTTTCTCTTTTATGCACACATAAAGTGAAAAAGGAAAAAAAGAGACATTAAATTAAAATCCAATACAATCAAATTCACTCTATCTACATTTAGCCATTTACTCACCGCCCACACACCCCCATATCACTTGTTCTTAGCATCAGCAGGGAGCGTGGCTAATTTATGAGTGTGGGCAATGCCAACATACTCTCTGAGGAGGACCCGTTTTAACACCTCCAAATGTTGTAATGCATCCCAGCTGACCTTAATTATAAAAGCATGTGCCTCCCCTTGTGCTTTCCCCCACCCACTTTCTCCCCTGCTTATACACAAGCCACAAGGCCCAGGGTGTAAGCCAATGGTCTTACCTGCAGTGAACAACACAGAAGCAGCTACTGTAGCAGCTCAATGTTAATAGTTGCATCCTGAAAGGAAATCAATACAGCTATAAAGAGTGATATCACAGTGTCTGGGCCCCCACGCACACATTCTTCCCATATCCCTCTCTGCTTCCCTCAGTGGGATCTGTTTATGAGAGGTGGTGATGTTTGGTGGGAGCAAATTAAGGGCAGTAGCATAAGGTTTTGATCCATGGACGAGACACCCTGCTTGATAGTGTGGGGTAAATGGTGGAGTGGGACCCCTGACTCATCTGGAGAAAAGTGGATCTTTTAGAGGGCTTATGAGCTGCTGTGTGTTGTCAGGGTAGCAAAGCATTAGCGCCTGTAAAGTCTCATCAATGCCGCCTGGTTACGATCAGACAAGAATCCTGAGAGGTAAAATGAGGCCTTACTAAACTGCTGATGAACCGAGGGATATATTAAAAGACTGAGTCTCTCTTGTATTCTGTCTGTATAGCAGATTTTTGCCCATAATATTGATATACGCACAGCACGGGGCTTTAGCATCATTGGGCTGATAAACTGCTCATACAATAGATAATCTTTTATGTACCTCCCGTGCACAGCACAAATATTATGACTATTAGTACATTAATTAACTCACTGGCCTCAGGGTCCTCTACCCAGCCAAGGTTAAGAGCTTCTTTAATTAAAGATCAATACGGTTTTGCAGTATATTCCTAAAGCACCAAAAGAGACACAGATATCTTTACTGTCTACATGTCGAAATGATATAGAAATAGACAAGATATGCATGGACTGAGGCTCAAAGTATAAAGTGAGACCATATTCAAATAAAACACAAAGCACTATTTATATGAAATGAGTTACGTTCATAGTAACGGTGTGATGAGAGCTGCAACAATGCCCAGCCGGTCTTCTGGGCTTTGTTGATATTCACCTGTCTGATAATGCACTTTGTCTAGAATTGTGCACCTTTAGACTTAAGCTTGTTTGTTAAAGGTAGGATACCAAGGCCCAAACAGTGCACAATACTTAAGCCTCAAAGTTCCCATCAGATCAATGTAATCCTCATGGATCATGTTTGACAAAACAGCACCCCAGAGTACATCCCAAAAACCCTGAGACAAGTCGTGTCTAGCAAGTCTAGCACCAGCCTGCAGCTTGTAGGCAGCTTGAAAGATGGGTTTTTCATTTTAAACAATCTTATTTTTTATATTATAAATTGCATTTATAGTATATTTAGACAGTTCAACACGTTTCACAACCCATCACAGTTTGCTTATCGTAATCTGCTTGGTAGTTAAGATCATGTACCTACTTTAGAGAGCCAGTTCTAATCTGGACCATTCAGGCAGCAATGTAAAGGTCATGTTATTTAATTTCTCAAGTGCTTTTAATACAATTCAGTCTGTTTTGTTATGTAAAAAGCTCAAAGATTTCCAGGTGGATACCTCCAAACCACTTGGATTTATGACTATCAAACAGACCACAGTTTGTGAGACTGAAAAGTTGTGTCTCTGACATTATAGTCAACAATACCGGAGTACCACAAGAGACTATACTCTCACCATTTCTCTTTGCACTGTACATCAATACAAGACTCCCAATAATACTCTGTGTCCTGTCATTTGCAGAAATGCTCTGATGATACTTCATTTGTGAGGTGTATCTGTGATGGAGAATAAACTGAGTACGGAGAACTGGTCAGTCGGTTTGTGAGCAGGTGTGGAAACAATCACTTCAACTTGAATACCAACAGAACAAGAGAGGATTATTGACTTTAGGAGGAACGAAAGTAAACAAAACACTGGTTACATCCTGGGAGAAGAGGTGAAGGTGGTGGAGGAATACAAGTACCTCAAAGTTCAGCTAAACAACAGATAAGACTGGAAATGGGACACAGAAGCTAACTACAACAAAGAACAGAATCTCTACTTCTTAAAAAAGCTGAGATAAAACAACGTCTACACCAAAATGTTGCATATCTTCTGTAAATCTCTTGTGGAAAGCGCAATCACCTTTACAGCCATCTGTTTGGGCAGCAGCATCAGAAAAAGAGACTGGGCAAACCAATCAAGAAGGCTGGTTCTGTGCTGAAGATAACTCTGGAGCTGCTGGAGCTGATTGTCCAGGATAAAATGCTGCACAAGTTGCTGAAGATAACTGGTGTTTTCACATCCTCTGCACAACACAAAGAAGAAACAATAGAGTGTTCAGTGTGAGGCTTTGTCAAGTCTAATGCAGGCAGAAAGGTACAGGAGAGCATTCCTGCCAGCAGCCATCATGCTCCAAAACAAAGCATTATCATTATCACATAATTAATCTTTATAGTATATAAATATCTTTATATATATAAATACATTCCCTCTGGGATCAATAAAGTATTTTTCTTTTCATTTAGGACCCATTGTGAGACATTGTTTTGTGTAGTTTAATGTATTGCATATATAAACAATAATAAACTTTCAAATAACACAAAAAGAAAAAAACTATATGGATCCTATCATTTTAGGTGTTTTCAGGTTATATTTTTGCTGAACATGGTCTAAGCAATGCATTTCATGTAAAAAATTATTTTCAGAGGAGACAAAAAGAACAAAACTGGGTTTTTTTCATAAAGATTAAAAGGTAAACTTGGGCCAGGTATCAGCAGGTTGTCATATCTGACACTTGCGTGGACTGTATGAAAATCATATTGCAAAAACAGATTTTTAGATGTGTATTAGCTAAGAAAAACAAGTAGCGAGGTATGAGCAATGTGATAAAGGTGTGTTAGTTTTTGATTACCAGGAGGTTGAACAGCTTTTTCTACATTCTCAGCTTGACCTTTAGACATATACTCTACTCATAATATAATGAAGGGTCAGTCTCACTTCTCAATGCAAGCTTGACTCTGGTTTACCCCACCTGGGTCTTGCTGGGCCTGCTGACCGGCCTTAAAACCCTACTTCCTCTTTCTCCCACCATGGCTCACACCCCTTTGCCACACAAGACTAAGACAGGTTAAACAGTTAAACACCAGCAAATCCAGCACTGCCCTGTGGGAAATTTGCTTCTAATCCCTAACTTATAGGCACAGAATCAAAGCCAAAAAGCCGGAGCAACAAATCTGATCCTCCCCCTAACAATCTTGGGCCTCTTGGGAGGGCATGGAGAAGCTCCACAGACAAGGCTGAGATGGATAAATACCTAAATGATGAGACAGTCTGGGGACAGGGGAGTAGTGTCTGGCTATAGCCGTTCACCTCCAATTTGGCATCCGTGCAATGAAAGGCAATTGGGCGGCAGCCCCCACACAGCAGCCAGTCCTTATTATTATATGTTGAAGTGTGGCTTGGGCAATGATTAATGACAGTGTCGGGGTGAAAACAAAGCACAGCGCAAGTTATCTCCAATCCACCTGCTCCTGTGGCCTGATCGAAAGAGAATAGAAAAGAATGTGAGAAGAGGCTTGATAATGGGAAAAAGGAAGAGAATAGAAAGAGAAGAAGAAGGAACAAGGAGAGGGCAGCATGAGGGGTATAGTGAGGAGAACTTACTGGCCACTGCAAGGTGAAAATTAAAGGAATTTCTGCAAGCATATGCAAATAAACAATCACCAAAATGTGCAAAGCACACCAAGTTCTGCAAGTGAAATATTGCAAACTCCATTTTGGATTCAAGATGAAAATAATTCCCAACAGCCTCTCAAGGATGTTTTCTTTATGTCTGAAATTATCCAAATGCCAACTCGCAGGTAGTTTCCATAGAGGTGTGAAGATGTAGCTTGTGGCTTGCCTGTGTGATTGATTTGACAGACAGAGTGGACTTTCGTGGCGTCCGTGTTTGTTACATCCAGGCCCACTGTCCCCTGCTGTATTAGTGTTGACATTTATGAGACATGTCGGAGGGGGCCTGCTAGACCTCACTAATGAGAGAGCTAAAGCTGACAGCTGGTAACACAGCCTGATACTGCCATCCAGAGGACAATTGTGGTAAAGCAACAATGATTTGTAGTTAGCTTGTTCACGCTTGTTCTACCTCTGTAATACTCTTGGCTCAGTCTTTAAGATGATATCATCTTAATAAACAATAAAAAGAAAAAATAATACATTAAGCAAAACTGTGATTAACTGTGAATAATGACTTCTGCTCAATTCTCTTGGTAGATAAAACACATAAGGACACTCAAGGATGTGTGTTTTTTACAAGAATATTTTTATTAGTACAAACATTTTGCACAACTTATTCTGTGTGGTAGTCTCACTGTGTGACATAGATTTACAGGGAACATTGTGACAATGATAAGACTTAAACAAATTAAAGTCACTAATGTAATGATAGTAAAGTTTTCATGTATTTATTCACCACAGTCCTGAGTCAGAGGAGAAATGCCCTGCTTGTCCCTATATAAAATAAATTTAAATTGATCTAGTAAAAGGTAATTCTGACCCTTTAGTGTCTGTCATATTTCTGTTTTGTTATTTAATTGAAGCCCGTCAGGTAAAATGGCAAAATAAAAAATACAATGTTCCCTTAAATGAGCAATGATACTAGTAAGCAAAGCAAGAGAAAATACTACAATCTAACAAGTACTGTAATCCAAAAACTGGATAGAAGTATTGGATGAAGCGTCACTTTGAACCCATATGTGGACGCTGAGAATCTCCATTACAACCAGGAAATGAAAGCGCACACCCGTCGGCTCCACTAATAAATATCTCCCCACACTCCAGAGAACCAGTCGCAACAATCTAAACTCCTTCATCTGTCCAAGTCTCATGTCCCTAAAAGAGTGATGCTCAAAGCCAATTTTAAGAAAAGAATGCTCATTTAAATGCTACTAAAAAATGGTGAAAATACAAGATACTACACTGAAACATATTAACTTGAGACTGTAGGATTATTTAGATAATACAGCATTTAGCCCAAAAAGATGTAACAGGATAATAAATAAATACTCGTGTTTTTGACAAATTTAACAGTAAGTCAAGAAAAAAAGAACCCAAAAGTCTCAGTACATGTTTGTCCTGCGTTCTTGAGTTTGTACAACACTGATCTATACAAAAGTGTTGATTTTTAACCATTTGGATCCATCTAAAAATTTTGACCATGTTGTAGAGCACAACATGCTAAAATGTTGCAGCCCTCACAAAAAGGCTAAGCATCTATCAACATCAACAAAACAGATTTTTCTGCATACAAACTGTCAATCATCAGTATTAAAAATGTTTTGAGATTTTTCTTCTTTTTTAGTGGGGGAGGGAGAACACTTGTTTTGAGACTCCTCCAACTGTATGCTTTATTTGACAGTTCCAATCATGTAACGGAGCATCTTTCAGCACTTGAAGTGGTAAGGGTGTCTTCCCTGTGTAGTTTTCCCACAGTACTGCAATCTGTGGAGGAAACAGTGGTGTTTTTAATGAGAAGTCGTGGTCTCCATAACAGCTCTTGTCTGTCTGTAGCACAGTGCAGCGCAGCACAGCATGCTCCACTGAAATGTGGTCTATGTGGGATTGCAGGGGCCCCTTTGAAGTGCAGAGCTGCGGCTGTTTCCTTTGTGTGTAACAACTAAAAATCAAACCTTAAACCAAAACACCCATAAGATTACCTGAAAGGGGTACAATATAAAGAGCCATATGTATATGATGCTTTACACATCTCTTCGTTTCATCCCATCCCCTCTGTCTTGATTATGCAGAGCTGCACTGCGTCTGGAGAGCCCCTTGAATGGAAACTGTGAGGTACAGAAAGGCACATTAATATCCTCCAACGCTCTCAAACGAACAACCTAGGGACAAAACATGAATTCCACGTGGTTTCTCTCCTTGTAGTGCTGGAGCTCAGACAAGCTCACATTTAGAACTGGCTGCCGTCTCAGACAGCAGGTCCAGTGGGATGTGTCACTATGTGTTTATCAGAGGATGAACTTCCTCTTTTAATGTGGCACTCCCCCACCCCATTCCACCTTCATTATCTCCTCCCTTCTTTCCTTGTACTTCCTCCCCCTCCCGTTCCTCTTACAAAAAGTAGTTGAAGGTGAAGCACCAGAGTTCAGAGAGCAAGAGCAGAAGCAGTTGCCTGAGCTATCTGGAGCTTTGCTCTTTGGGAGCTGAGGGTTTTGTCCCTGTGTAGACGCTGTGGCACACTTACAGGAGAGGGAATGTGGGATGCTTGAATGTAGAGTTTATATAATTGTGGCCTACATAACATCTGTGTTTTGCAAATCATCCACAAAACTCATACTGGTAACTTTATAATGGCCTTTTTTTTTCTTTCCTGCACACAAATTAAAAACATGTCACTAAGTCTTGAGTCATGCAGTTTTATTTTCTATATTTGGCTGAACATCACAGAAAAATAGGAACTCCAACACTGCGTGCACCATATGAATACAGCAAAGAAAACAATAGTCTAAAACAATACATTCTGTTGACTCCTCATTAAGTCAACGTTTGGGCTGCAGGAGAATATCTGTAAAACCAAAGTTGGATCAATGAAGACTTTAGATTTTTAAAGCAGAATTAATTTAGTAGAAGTAATAAGGAATTCCTCACAAACAAAGAAAAATGTGAAAAAAAACCTCTACTATTATAATCTATATAATGTTTAGAGAGAAGTGGAGCATTAAAAGGACTGAGGGGTTGTATTTGGTTAAATAGACCAAGCTTAAGCCTCTTCAAAAGGTTCAGGAATAGTTTGTGGAACATTTATAAAGGTTTTGCTGACAAGGTCCACAGGCAGAAGTGTTGGAGTCTGTGCAATAAAGGGCCAGAGCTGCTCTTTGCAAAAACTGGCAGATCATTAAATGTTGTGGCTGATCAGTAACTCTAATATTAACAACACATTGCCTAATAGGAATACCTAAATAGTTTTTTTCACGTGCTTGATCAATATTTTCTCTCACAAAATGAAAGCTTCAATAAATAGCCACTGTCTTTTGATAGCTAGTTTTTATGGTTTAACAAGATAGTGGTCATGTTGTATATTGAATTAAATGTGAGATCACTAATAACTCCCAGCTACATTTGCTGTGTCATTTTAGCTGCTTGAAATTTATTTGATACCAGTAGTTTGGCTATGTTTGCTTTTTTTTTTTTGTTAAAAACCTTTATAAAAATCACTGAATTCTATCCACCATTTCACTAAACTCCTTTTTTGGCTTATTTTTAGTTCCTGATTTTTCTGCCAATTACAATTTCGACCAGCCCTAGCCGTTCATTCTTTGAACAAAGAGGTACAAGTTGCTCCTGCAAAGTAGCTACCTCTCATAAAGTTAATACAATTACACTTTTTATATGTCATTTTTTCTCGTATCCAATTTCTCATACAGTTAAAAATTTAAGATATATCTGTGCAATATTTCACAGCAGCTTGGGCAGCAGATATAAGATGCAGATATTTTAAGCATTGATGTGTAGTGATTATTCTTTAAAGACCTAGATTAGAAAATGTGTTAAAGTGGCAAAATGTCCATTTAAAAAACACACATAACATCAATTAACAATTTTTCGAATACACCAGCAAAGCCAATATCAATATCTATCATATAAATAATATCAATTTTATTTATTTATTTATTTGTTAAGTCTTATTCTCTATGATCTACGGAATTCATTTGTATTGTCTCTCGCACAAGCTTCATGCCACAGTTTTGTTTTTTTTTTTTACAAAGAAAAAATGACAGAAAATAATTGCAGTAAATTCTCTTCCAGCTTTTAAAAAGTAGTGTAAGGTCTGTTTGGTAGTTTCACTTATGATTTATTGATCTGGAAGCTTCAAATCAATGCATACAATTTATATAATGACACAACACACTTTGTGGTTAAAGGAAAATATCTTAAGAATCTATCATGAAATAAAATTGGAGCAAACTGCAAATACTGTGCCTACTTTACTAACTTGTAGACCTGCATGTTGATAATGAATCTGAGACTAACTGGTCACCAGTAATAGCTGATCGAGTGACAGGACATATTTCATTTTTTTCAAAGAGGGCATTAAGTTGTGGTCATTTTTCTGTTGAGTCTTGGTCTAAGGTGTAATTTTCAGTATTTTGATTGATTACAGTGCCCACAATAAAATGAAACACAATTTCTGTTAGACAGTCTGTAGCATGAAAATTTCAAGAAAATTTTGTGTTTCTTGGATGTTAAATTAGTAAAGGTGTGCAAAATATAATGTGTTCTTGTGGATTTTGCAAGACAGAGTGTTTGTGTAATTTACTGTCCACTACTGAATAAACGAAAGTTTCAAATAGCTTGTGGTTAAACAGGGAATAAGGGGGGATTTCAGACACTGTTAAGAAATGTTAGCTAAACATACCTATTACATGCATTATATCTGCACAGAATAAACTAATTTTAATCACGGAACAACTTGACTATGAAATGATAAAATGCTATAAATGAGAAGGAAATAATGTATTGTTTGGTTCATTGGCGTCCTCAAGTGGACATTTTGCCTCACTGCAAACAAATCAAATTTAATCAATTCACATAAAAATGTATTGCTAGTGTACCGTCATGCAAAATAAATAAATAAACTATATAATAAATTTTTTCATCTGGGAAAGGGAAGAAAAACAAACTTATGAATCCAAAAGAGCAGGAGTAATTCATCCAATTTGGTGGAAAAATACATGTTTGGAAGCTAAAGTTCTCTCAAAGTGAAAAGTGAAAGTTGTAAACAACAGCCAGACAGATAAGCGCAGCAAAAAAACATAACCTCCCATGGCAGTGATAATAATATATTTTTTTACCAATATACCAATATAAAAAAGACAATAATACAGTAATTTAAAACAATTTAACATGAACATTAGCGTTCTAGTAGCTTATACATACAGCATAATCATTTGGCTTGCTGGAATTGTAACAAATGCTATGTCAACTGTGCCTTTAATCAACATCTAACAGAAATATTTTCTCTTCCAAGACACAAAACTCAAATTTGTAATAGATCAAAGTTACTAGCTATCCCACCACAGGGAACTGGCTAACATTGGGCAAGAAGCAGGGTACCCCCTGGACAGGTCGCCAGTCCATCACAGGACTAGCTTGGACGGTAACCTTTCTGTGTGGAGTTTCCATGTTCTCCCCGTGTTAGTGTGGGTTCTCTCCGGGTACTCCAGCTTCCTCCCAGTCCAAAGACATTCACCCTGGGGATAGGCTGATTGGAGACTTCAAATTGCCCATAGGAGTGAGTGTGTATTGTTGTTTGTCTGTGTGTGTTGGCCCTGTGATGGACTAGCAACCTGTCCAGGGTGTACCCCTCCTCTCGCCCAATGTCAGCTTGGATTGGCTTTAGCCCCTCTGCGAGGAAATAAGCGGTAGATAATGGATGGATGACTTCAGCATATGTGATGTTTATTACAAAAAAAGTTAGTGTTCAGTAAAAGCATGAATCACATATTATGGATATTTATTATATACACAAGGAGTATCCATGTGGGAATTAATCTGAATGCTAAGAGCAGGCATGGCTTTCTTTGAAGAACTCACTCGCTACCAAAAGTAGCACAAAAACATTGAGTTGAATATAATAAAACAATAGAACGTCAGGATTATTGTTCTGTTGCAGATGCAAAAATCCCAAATTAAATTTGACATTATCATTTGAAAAGGAAAGGGTGGTTGTGCTTTCTCATAGTATCTTCAAAGCTTTACAACATTTTCTCTCAGTCAGACGCATATATATTTCCAAGTAAAAAAATAAACTAAGCTTTTGTGTGTTCTTCATATTAGAAATGATTTATATTCTAAATACCTGGTTCTTTGAGAAAATATTAGATATTTGTGCCTCAATCTTGTCAATCCAATTATGAACATAGTGTGGTGATACAGCAAAAAATCCGAACATCTCAAATAAACATGGACAACACACGGCAGAGTCAACGCTCCCTGACCAAATGCAGGTCATGTTTATGTCATTGTGTTAACACAAATGCTATAAACAAACTATAACTTTATTCAATATTCAAACTTGGACTTTTGTGAAACCTCTTCTTATATATGATTCAAGTCTTCATTTACTTACAAATGCTTACTTACAATTGCAGAAGAGTAGCCAATTAAAATGCAGTGAAGAAAAGAGACTAAAATGCTTAAAACCTTATGAGGGTAGAATCTTAAAAAACATAAACTATTCTATATTATTTTTCTATCAGATAGGAACACCCTACTTCAAATCACTGCATTTACATGATGTGGTGATTAAGACAGCTGCCTCACAAAAAATGTATTTGTCTGAATCTGGACTAGGGGTTTGCTTAAAGGCAGGGCTATTCAATTCCATCCTACAAGGGCCGCAGTCCAGCAGGTTTTCCATGTATCCATGCTCCCATACAGCTGACTCAAATTAATAAATCATTGTGCACAACCTGATAAGCTGATCAGCTGTGCACAAACAGAAATGCATACAAAACCTGCTGGATTACGACCCTCATAGGGCTGAATTGAATAGCCCTGCTTTAAGGTTTCCTTTTACAGTCAAAATGCAAGCATGTTTTGTTAATCAGTGATTCTACATTGACCCTTGGAGTGTGCATACATGATTTTTGATTGGTTTGAACCTGTGGTGGATTGGCAAGATGTCTAGGAAGAACTCCTTGTTTCATCCATTATTTATTTATATGTGTTTTTTGTTTAATCTGTATGGTGACCCTGAGTGTCAAGAGAGGGTTCTATAGGGCCATTGATGCGTTACGTCATGATTAGTTGCACATTGACATAGTTTTGGGTGGTGGCAGAAAGACACATCTGCCGCTGCCATTGAATATATAAACTAGAGGGTAGCGTCATCTATTTTTACAGTTTTTTACAGATTGTAAACAAAGATTATGCCGAGTTCGTGTAGTTCAATAGATTACACATGTAGCATTTTTCATGCACGGACACCATTAATGTGTAAGGATTAAAACGGTTTAATAGAATTACTGACAATTATTGACAATATTAATATGAAATATTAATATTAACAATTAGTAATTAATTTATAATTAACCTCGAGGCACCACCTCCTAT
>JBAMHX010000022.1:13697223-13708077 GCA_037177515.1 Pseudomugil tenellus
TAGTTTTAATTATTTTGCGAGCTATAGCTCTCTTCCTTTTATACTCAACAATCTTTTACACACATAAATTATCCTGAGGCCACTCACAATGTAAACCGTCTGGAAATTCGTTCAGTAACAAATACTCTTCATTCACAATTGTGCTCAGTAGTTATAGTTATTTTTGTAACCATTTTGTACCACTAGATGGAAGTATTTCTTACAGATTATACCTTTTATATTGTTTTTTTTTTTACACCACATTGTGTGGAAAAGGGCTCTTTACACACTGAAACCGTGCATTTCTGTTTTGTTTTTTTTTTTTGTGTGTGTGTGTGTGTGCATTACAGGATCTTACAGTTTTATTAATTCTCTGTTTGAAAAACGCACAAAGAAACCACAGCACTAGGTAATTTTACTGAAACATTTAGTTCTTTGCTAATACACTAAATCTGCAACACCATATAGCCACTTGGTGGTAGTATAAGCCAAAAGAAAGCAGGAATTATTAATCTATTCATATTTCACCTAGCAACAGAGTTGCTGCTTGTTCATTCACACATCTACCTCCATGGTTACATGTGATTTCCTTCCAATTTCACATGTACAATCACAAGTGCACACAAGCAACATCGTTAAACCAAAACTAATATATAATAAAGCATATGGAGCTAAACAGAAGGCTCACATCAAAATAAAGATACACAACCAAATTTAAGGGAATAATTTTATAGCAGGCAGCAGTGTTAAGGACATGCAATGTCTATGTAACACTAGGTTATATGTTACTGTCAGTCACCAAAAAGCCACTTTGACGATTAACCCATGGTCAGTCAATGCAACAGTCTTTAATAGTAAAATTACCTCCTACAATACCACCACTCATTCTTATTCATGTCCTGTGTCCCTCATTTGTCACACAATGTCTATATATTTGTCCCATTTCAAAATGCAGTCTAAGGATCGTGGTTCTGTTTAGGAAATCAAAAAGCAATGCTAAAATCAATTGGCTCTGCAAGTCTCGAGACTGCCTTCCAGTAAATTGGCCCTGAATGACACCACTATGCAGACGTTTTTGTTTTTTTTTAAGAGTTCCTCTTTTTGAAGAAAAACATACACAAACTAGTGAATTTAGATTGTACAACAACTGTTTTCTTTTCTCTGTAATAATGACAAGGGACTTTTGAAGACATGTTCTGGAAGCATGTGATTGGTTTTGTGGTAATATCATACCCTTTTGGGCAAACTTACTGAAAGCTGTGTGGGTTTTTTTTTTTTTTTTAACACTTAAGAGAATGCATACGCATAGTGTCATACTGAATTTATTTTCAGGACAGTGCAGCCGAAACAATCTCTGACTTCTTGGCCTGTTTTGTGGCTGAACTTTAGCATGACAGTTATATTTGTCAGATCTTGTGATAAACCATAAATGCTGTAGGAAACACACTAATTAGCCCCACTCAATTAAGAGACCTAGTTTTCCAGTCTGCATGTGGGCTTGCAGATGACAGACATACATACCATGAAGGCCAACTTCCCCCATACTTCCTCGGTGCTTTAATTAACTCTTTGATCTGAGTGCTATGTTGTAAGCTCAGACCAGAGGCAGCTTTGAGGACCAAGGAGAGAATGGCTATAAGACTATGCTCTTATGGATATAAGAATGTCCTGGAAAAAATTGACTTACACATATTTTTTCTGGAAAATAATTACCATTTTGTTTTATATTCATTTTAGTTTGATAGTGTTTTTAAATTACATTTAGCATGTGGATAAAGTATTTTATGTATTTGTCTAATATATTTACAGCTAAATCTGCTTTGTGATTGTGTTCAGCTTGGTTTTTGTGCCATTCCATGAAACTTTATGGCTTTCTAAGATGCTGTAAGTTGAGGGCTTGACCTTCAGTGGACTGTAATGGGGACTGAGAGGGTTAATGTGAAGGCGCTGCATATCTGGCAAGTTTTAAAAAGACCAGCCAGTTTGCTTTGTTCGCAAGAATTTGCAGCACCATGGAACGACTTAATAACAATGCGTGAAGCAATGAAAATTACACAGCTTCTGCGAGAGAGAAAAAATTAATTGCTCTCAGGTTGCACTCCTGAAAAGTTTGTTGGATTCACACACTTAAAGGCAAGCTAGAAAGCACATTCATACCCCCAACACACAGTCCTGCTATAGGCACACAAACCCATAGTGCATGTGGAACCTTGTCTGTGAGCAAAAGCAGTCCTTAGGGCTGGATGAACATACGTGTGTGTATGTGTGTGTGTGAACCTGCAGCACTCCAGTTCTGTGCACCGAAGAGAAGAATTAGGGCCTGGGCCACATTCCAGCCCAACCTCCCTGGGCGAGAGACAGTGTGCAGCATTCCTCTGCCTGCCTATCAGACCAGGTGCATTCCACAATACACACACATGCTCACATTTAGACAAACTGCACATTTAAAAACACACACACGTTAAATCACAAATACAGCATGTGTAGGCATGAACATGAGTGAATATGCGTTCACTGGTGATAACAGAGTTAAACTATGTGTATAGCTTGACATTCAAAACCAAAAATAAAGCTGCATGACATCTAATGTTGACGTCTGCATGTAGTCATGCATGTTAGTTAGCTAGTTACCCCCTTAAACCAAAGCAAGCCGGTTACATCAGTGGAGAATTGTTCTTCTTCACTTGATTGGGAGAAATATCACTCCTGCCTCTTTAACTCTTGTATGATTCAATCACTTTTAATACATTTATTTTTCTGTTTGGAGGAGGCCGAGCTATTTAAAGAACGGGGGTTGAATACACTGTGAATGTACAACCAGCCTCTTTTTGAAGTTTATACGGTGCTGCGATGTACTGTGAGTCACTCATGACAGTGCAGACGGGGGTGGAGTGTGTGTGTGTGTGTGTGTGTGTGTGTGTGTGTGCGCATATAAAACCATCCAGGTCCTTTCTTCCATTTGTCAGAGATTTGCTTTGGTACTAAACTCCATAGACTTAACTGGAAGAAAATACATAATGCAGGGTTTGTCTTCCCAAAAGCAAACCTGATGCAAACAGGATGAAGGAATCACCTGTTCTTGAGGATGAAGTTGGAAAAGTTAATTGGTAGGATATAGTTACTCCAAAACAGATTAATAAGAGGCAGTGGAGCATTATTTGTATGTTTATCTTTAGTGTGTAAAACACTCATGAAGAGAACAAGCGCTCTATTCAGCGTTAATGGCTTTTTCCACAATTCCTTCATCATGCAAAGAAAAAGGTTGTAGCTCACTCACTTTATTAGCAGACATGTTACTTCTGAGCTTGTCAAACCTTGAAACGGGACATTTATTATCATCCTTCTTCCTTCAGGGTTAGGCGTTCTTCGTCTATTCTTGCATTACCAATCACCTTCCTTGTGTCTCGTCCAAACCCCCCCCTCTCTCTCTTTCATCCCCTTTACATCCTGGTTCTCGTCTTCTGGTTGCAAGCCAATTCCCGCCCATCTCCCACACAACACCCTCCCCCAAACCCTCATCAACCCACTTCACATCCATTTCCATGTGGCGACTTTTCATCAGTGAAGTGCCTTCCTGGCCTGGCTACCTCCACCCCACCTACTTCTTTTGCTATACACTGAAGGGAAACAGCCATTAGGGGACAGAAAGATCTGAAACTATGCTTTTCTCTTCCTTTGAGGGCCACCCCTTTAGCTCCTACAGAAGTGGTATGTTCCACAGTGAGGACTGCAGAAGTTGAGAGAGCATATTGTTTGTAATCTGGCATTGCAGGGGTCATTTCCTGACTAGTGTGTCTGCTCTCTTCTCCCAGCAATGATTCCTTCTCACCCTCCCTCCTCCTTCCTGTGTGTCCATAAGTTGGCTAAGAAGCCTAGGGCTTTTAGAAAAACCCTGTCCTTCCCCTTTGTGTAGGCGTGCTCCAACATCTGTAAACAATCAAATAATCTGGGCACAATGCGTTTCTTTATGGAGGGGTGCTGCTGGTTCCCAGATGAGCGGGAAGATTAAGTGGAGGAGGCCATAGGACAGAGAAATAGGGATGAGGATAGGAGCTCCTTAGGAGGGGAGGCATGCTAGTGGAGAGTTATTTTTGTGAAAATACACATGTCTATTTGCAGATATTTTAAATTAAAGGACATTCTGAGAACAGATATTATGACAACATTTTAAATAAAATCCATTTAAAATTATTTTAAACTAGTAGTTCATTTGTTTCTCCATTTTGTGAATCATTTTCAATATTAGTTTTTAACACGTGCTTTTTAATAGCCATTCAGAGACGTTAGTTAAAAATAATCATTGATCTTTTCCGCAATGTAAACTCTCCACACTCTTCTCATATTTAAAATGAAGCTGAAAAATACATATATGTCACTGTTGTGCTGAGTTTTCTGCATTCTACCACTTTCTGGCTAGGATGGGATCAATTTGTTGCATGGATGCCTGCAAAGTTTACACAGAAAAATCATCAATATGTTTATATCATAACTAATAGACTACAAAGTATTGAAAGGCTCCATATCCATATAAAAAAACAAAATAAAATTTTTGTTTAACTCTTAGATTATTTTTAACCCCATAGAATGAGAGATCACTGAGGCAAAAGCATGTCACTACAACTTCCATGTTGCTCATTGGTTGTAACTTATCCAAAACTTTTTACACTCATTCTCAATATGAAGAAAGGACTGAAAGGAAACTGTTAAACAGTATAAAAAAACAAACATTTGAAGTGAAAAAACACAAAACTGAAGGCTAATATGATTGCTCAATTGTTGTCATGGAGATTCTCTATGTTAGTTCACCCGACAAGAATACTGTTCACATTTCACATGACTCAAACTACTGAATTTTACATCCACTGTGTTGAAAACAGTCCACCATCTGGGAACTTAGACTTTTTGTTGGATGTTTTTTTCTTAAATGAACCATTCTTGTCTGAAATAATATTCCAGCTCCTCAACATCTACATGTCTTTGTTTAATATTTTGTGTTATGGCAAAATACTTTATAAGTACGTAGTGAAAGATTGAGACTGTAGTTAGTCCAGTCCTGCACACATCCTTAAAAAAAAGATGTTTAGTAGAATCAGAGTACAAGTTGGTGTACATTGTTCAGAATTGGTACCTTTTCTGATGGGAAGCTTAAAATCTAATATACAGTCATGAAAGTGTTATGAGCCATCACATTTGTTTCAGTGAACAAGTTTCACAAAGACAAATTATTCCTTTATATCAGTTATACTCAAAACAACATACATTTTATACCCCTCTTTACCTTTAATCTTATATTCTACACATAAGTACACACACATGCCAAACATCTACCTCTCCTGTCTTTCATGCTGTCCCTTTTCATCCTCATGAGAATAGTAAACAGTCATCTGTTACTTCCTCTCCAACATATTCATTAATCCCTTCTATCCTGTGGGGCTGGATGATGATTACAGGGAAGCCAACTGAAGCCGCCCAAATAAACACCCCTCAGGCAGTAACAAAGGCCTGTCCACCTCACCCTAAACACAGCTTCCCCTGCTAGATCAGATTTCAATCAAGCCCACGCACAACATACAAACAAAGGGAAGTGGTCGAGTCTCGAAGCACTAAAAAAGCCAACTGTGGCTTTTTTTTATGTTATGGTAAAAGTTTTTTACTCTCCATAACTCTGATGCCATAATGACCTTCCAACTTAACCAATATCCTTGTGCTTGCATTATCTCAAAACTAGCTCTTTAAGTTTGACACAGTTTGCTCATCTACTTTTCACATACATCTCTTTTGAGTGACATTGTTGAAACATCTTGTAAAAGAAAATTCCTTGTGCAACTTAAATAGATTTAAAAATCAGTTTTCAGGGGAGAATAACCAAATGTCCAGACAGAAAGTCAAAGAATGAAAGTTTGTTCAGTGCACATCAAACATCCCTGCGGGCCCTCATACTTCCTTCTGCTCTTGCCACTACACCTTTTCTTCTCACCACCCTGCAATTAGCTGGCCTAAAAGCTGCAGGCTTCTGAGGCTTGGCCTACTATAATCATAGGTATGTATTGTTACATTCAGCTGCCAGTGCTCTAAAAATCAGCACCTCTTGTTTAAACCACACCTCTTTGCCAAGGTTGTCAAGTTTCTACTGTTGCTGTCCAAACTAACCTAATACAGGTAAAACAAATGAGCCTACTTTTTTCGTTTCTTTCTTTTTGAAGAAAGAGTTACATTTTTTCTCCTGTGAAAATATACTAATTCAAACAATTAGAGTTGTGATAAAAAGTTGAATTGCAGTTTATGAAATGAAACTCAAACCAGGCTATTTGCCAAGAGCTGTCACCAGTTACCTTTAGTCATTCTTTATAATGTCTTATGGTATCTGCAGACATGTTAGCAGCTAACTACACAAGTATTGAATTGTCCTCTGTACTTACAGCATAAAAGGTACTTCACTTCTCCACTCTTGTGAACTGTCAACATCTAGTTAGTATGACCAAAACTTGTAATCCATTTTACAAAACGTATAAGGCTTTTAAGCACCACATTAAGCTAATTCAGACTTAATGCAAAATATTATTTTGCTCATTTTGCATGAATTCTCAGGAGGGTTTTGCAGATGTCCTTTTATTTACATCACTCATACAATGCAGGCCAGTAGGGGCACTAGAGGTAAACAGAAACAGCTTGACCTTTTACCAAGTTTTAAGAAACCATTCCTCATGTCATTTGTGGTGGATGTTTACAGTCACTTGCCCTTATGTTTGGTGTCCCAGCAGAGTAACCATGACTATAGTTGTTACATTTAGCAGATATATGCTCCTTTTGGTCAAAGTCATTACTTTTGTTTTTTATTTTTGTTGTCAATTTTGAAGATTCTTTTTAATGTTTCCTCAAGTAACAACTTCATTAATTGCTTGGTTCATAAGATTTTGAATGTCTCCATGTTTATATGTCATTTTTCAAATGTATTGACTGTCTCATTTCTCATGTTGACAAGTTTGGATATTTCAATTTGATCAGGTTGCAGAATTTGCATTAGCCTTGGAAAAAGGTAGAAACATGACAAAACATAGTTCACCTCTAACTATAATCTGAAAATAATTCCAACGATCTTAAAAGTCAAGTAAAGTTTGCTCTGAATGAGGTTTGTGTTGAGCAAAGTACATCCCTTTTCCTGCGGTTGCTTGTTGGCAATGGAATGTTGGATTGTTTACTGCCTTAAGGAGAATCTTGGGAGTTAAGTCAAGGGATGCCTCTGTTAGCTAAACATCCTGTTGCCTTGTTTAAGTACACGACATTGTGTGGTGCTAAGTGTGTGAAAAACACAGGAAATGCACGAGGGTCATCTGCATTTGTGAGATGAGAAAGCGGGCTGACTTCCTGAACTCAAAATACTCTAAAGGATAAAGGCATGCAAGTGGGAAAGTTCATGGTCATTGCCTTTTCTGCTCTAATTCAAACAAGGGGCACTTTATTTGGACTTGTAAGCTTGATCAGTATCAGTGGTAACCTAATTTAAAAAGGAAGAAATGAAGGAAAGTAGCTACGTTTTATAAAAGACAGTTTTCTATAACTTGATTACCCAATGTAAGTAAACAGACTGTGTACTTAAGTGCATATGAAATTCATAGCAGGCTGACATATGATGTGATATATATTCTTGGGGTGAAAAAAACCAACTGTAGGAAATTATTCACCTTTGCTCTTGGACTGCAAAACAGAGAAAAACCTAATCTTACACTAAAGGAAGTCCTCAATATGTGAAGGTTCAGCATGCATAGGATATCTATAGAGTGGACACAGAGGGGTGTTTCACATGAATGCAACATAAGGCTCTGGCACAAGCTGTATGAAAGCCAGAGAAATACAAAGAAACTTCTCACACAACATGCTGTCACTATGACAACCAGGCAGAATCATTTAGCCTGATCTCTTGCCTTTCCACACAGCACAGAAATCCAATAGCATTTAAGTCTTACGCAACCAAGCTACCGATTCACTCCAAAAGGCTTTTTAGCACATTTGCAAATTAGATTCATAGATCCATACATTGATTTTCTTATATGTCCATACATAAATGTCATTTTGGAAGGTGCTATCCCTCTGAAAAGAGTTTGAGGTGTCAGGTGGGACATCTTTAATATGACCCTAACTTTCAAGTATTTACAGTCCCCTCATTCTACCAACCTTATTTGTAGGAATTGAAGACCCCTTCTTTGTGGTTTAGAGGAAACTCATGCCTTTTTTAAAAACTTATCATTTCGTCAAATTTATTTATACAGCGTAAGTAGCCCATTATATGTAATAAAATATAATTAACTAACCCAATTGCACAGCTGCAATGGCGGACCC
This sequence comes from Pseudomugil tenellus, assembly GCA_037177515.1. NCBI lineage: Eukaryota > Metazoa > Chordata > Actinopteri > Atheriniformes > Pseudomugilidae > Pseudomugil > Pseudomugil tenellus. The sequence goes on from JBAMHX010000022.1 coordinate 13,705,540, forward strand.
TCTAAAATTATCTCAAAATAATTAGCTGCATTTCAGGAAAATATTTTTCATATCTCCTGTTCACATTACACCCTAGAATAAAACTGTACCCTTAAGCACCACTCCTACAAGATTAATTAAGGCACAGATAGAAATACTACCTCAGGTTTAGCTACATGAATCGTGACGGGGGTCTGATGTAATTCCACGTGCAGCAGCAGACTTGGTTGTGTACATCTAAAGCACTTCCACATTATTTTGCATCAGTATTTTAAAGACTAGAGCGAGCGAGCTCGATCACGATAAACTTTTTCATGAAAGAAAACAGCAGAAATTGTTAATGGTTGAGTGCATGTGTCAGTCTGAGTCCTTCCTCCAGATTATTTTCTACGTCGCGTATTATCACACAGACGCTTCCCTGTTGTATCAATGCGTGATTGAAGGGAAACTTCTTTTGGGAAGTGGGGGACTACTTTGGGTCAACTTTGCAACAAAATACTATTAAACTTAGTCCATGTGGCTACAATGGGAATCGCTTTTATATGATATTTCTAACTATACGCATGAAGAGAATAAGCCATATAAAGGAAAAGTCGTTATTATAACTATTTATATTTTATAAAGTAACGTGTTTTCACTACGTCGCGGAAGGATCTGATTTTCTCAAGCGAGGGTCGAGACATCCGCCCAGTTTTCCGATGTTTCGTTCCCCCCTCCCCGAGTTGAAAATGGAGTTCGATGGAAGCAGATATCCACCAACTTCTCGTGGAAATTTAAAGTCTATCTGTCTTTTCTTAATCCGCCCATATTGATACCGAAAGCATTTTAAAAATGTTTCGCCCTTAGGATGCCTTTACTGCAAATGACTCGGACACGTTGACGGAGCAACGCTGCACAGCGCTTTTTCAAGTGTTGTCCAGGACCTGAAGTTGGCGAGTGGATGCTCGACAGCAGCCATAAATAACCTGCCAAACATTACACTCTACAACAAATTCTACATTTTTGAGGATCTATACACATTTTTCAAAGCGAGGATCTATGTTTGTCGATGAAGATGATGCATTTGGCTCATTTGTTGTGGTCGGATTTTACTTCCATTGAGGATAAAATGAATCAACGATTGTCATTCCTCCTCGCGATTTAACATTAGTCCCAACCTGCAAAGCTAAGCTAGCTTCATTTGGTTTTCACGGGGACGCTCAGTTAGGCATGTCCATTTTTACATCGTTTATTTATTTTCCCAAATAAGGGTAATTTTGGCTTGTGAAGGAAAATGGTGATTTTTGTGGTATTTTATTCCGCCGTCACTGCGTCGTCGATGCTATTGCTAGGATTTGGATCCCCGTGAGGAAAAAAATGAGTGAAGATTCAACAAATCCAAACAACGAGTGAGTACTTTTTAAATATGGTTATCTGTATATTCAAATAAACACATATTCACCCTTACACTGAGGATGCAGTTCAGTAGTGAACACTCGCATTTCTTTAGATATTAGCTCAAGCTTCTCATGTTGTGCAGTGCACTGTTCCCAATGACATTTCCAACCGTGCTACGCTGGTATTTCATCATCTAGCTTTACTAATATCAGCGATAAAAGATTACTTTGAGATTATTTGTAAACTATCGGAAGGGATTAGATTGGGAGATTTGAAACAACAGTACTTGACAGAGTTAGATAAATCAATAAAAAAACGACCTGATCCCTACTAATTTAGCCCTTTAGGCCACTGTATTGTATGTGTAGTAATGTTTGCAAATGTGTGGTTCATTTTGGTGGAAAATCGGATGCTCGAGATGTTTAAATGCGCAGATAAGACAATTTAGGGATAACCAAGAGTAGTTAGCAGTTATCCATCTTAAATACATTTCTGTATGTATACATTTTCCGTCCATGATGATCAGACGGAGTTATTTTGACAGCCTAGATCGGTCTGTAACTGTTGTCCGCCATGATTTCGGCACACAACCATCGATTAAAATCATGCAGTTTTTGTATGTATTTCAGTCCACCCTTTAGGGAAAACACGTCGTGCTTATTGCGGCAGTGAAAAGCCGAAGGTACCCGCTTTTTTTTTTTTTTATCAATCACCCTCATTTACATATCACAATCCCCATTCATAAAAACTCTTAAAATCGAGCTCAGATTCACGCCCTATACCTCACAACCTACGAACATTCATTGAAATATGTACGTGTGTTGTTTTCATGCACGTCGCGCCCAGTTCTAGTCACATTTTAGCATTGTTTTAATGGGCTGTGCGCTTGTTGACAGTCAGTGAGAAATATCTGCTTCGGGAGGTGCTGCGGTCACATGATCCCCTCCATTCATAAAGTACCTGCCTACCCATTCACAGCACTGTACATACAGCTTTTAGCACTGCACCGATCACACAGTGTGGTGCATTAAACCCTAGTGCACGTTTTGTATTTTTCCCATGTCTGTCAATTTAACAATTATTTCATGCCTCAGATTTTTTTTTATAATGTACACTCACCGGCCACTTTATTAGGTACACCATGCTAGTAACGGGTTGGACCCCCTTTTGCCTTCAGAACTG
>JBAMHX010000022.1:13721613-13733243 GCA_037177515.1 Pseudomugil tenellus
AGTTAGGGGCGGGGCTTATAGTTCGAACTCCTGTCTCATGGTGCAAAAAATGCAAAATCAGGTATAGCTCCTTTAAACCGAAAAAGTTTTTAGAGCTACTCTGTAAACATATTTATTTCAGCTGTGAAATTGGACATTTTAACACGTGAGTCTATGGAGTTTGCTCTCTCTTGCAGCAAGTCATTTAACGTTGACAGATGAACTGGAACTTTTGTCACTTCCTGATTGGCTTCAAAATTGGCAGCCAGAGATTGCTGCCTGGTCCAAATGCATGTTCATGTATGTTCTTGTGAAATCCAAGGAATGAAGTAGAAGTAGGTGTGGTTAATGGCATACTTTGTTTTGATCTACGGACAGTGGACAGCAAACCTTGTGGTGAAATAAACATTTTGCTCCTTTTAATGTGAATAAAATGGATAATATTGCAGTAATTCAAATTACAAATATTATTATCAAATATTAAATTTCTGACAGCCTTATTTGTTGTCATGAGTGCCCTATACTGTAGAGATGTAAAGATTACATGACACCTTTTTTTTCAACACAAAGTGGAACATGTAAAGATTATTTCTAATTACTGCTAAGACAGTTTATTTTTTTAAATAAAGCATAATTAGCTACATCACATCTGATTACCAAAATTTATAAATAGTATGTCACCAAACAGACAGCTTTTTGGGAGTAATTGCTGTGAAGCTGAGTAGGTTTTGTTACATATCCACTCAGAGCTTTAGATGTGAAGCAGATCAGGTTTATTTGCAGGATAGTCTCAGATCTGTGGTTATGAGTTTCTAAATCTATTTGTTTGAAAAATGCCCTCTTTAGAAGATGGAAGATGCCACCATGATGAGCAGAATATAGTGGCTCCCAAAGATTTAGAGGCCTGTTACAGCTTGTTACCAAAGGACCTTTTTTATCTTCTTTGGCTCAATTCATTTTATGTGTGTTTTGTGTTTATGGTAGGTTTGTGTTTTGTGCGTTGCTATCTGAGCATGTGTGTGGTACAGGAAAGGGTGTGACGGGAATGCTGTTGTTCAGACATGGGACAGACATGGTTCAGAGACACCGGCAACTGTTCTGGGATGTGGTGAAACACCCCTATCACCACCAGAGTCCCCAGCCACCACAACAAACACTCAGCCATATGTAGGTCTGTCAGGATGCCACCCAGTGCCAGGGTGTTGGCGTCAACCGCACTGCTACCAACAGTCTGAGGGCATTAGAAGAAAAGGCAGATTGATGATTTCAACAAAACAGCAACTACACACAAAACCATTTCAGAATATGCTGGTTTTTTAAAAGAAATATCAGTGCTTGTTACCCCCCCTTTTTTTAAGACATTAATTATGCTCTATGAATGATGTTGAAATCTAAAAAGAGGCTGAAGGAAGAGCTATTTTAATGTTGGAACAAAACAAGCAGAAAGGTTTTGTTTCATTTGTCATGTCTGAAATACAGAAAAGGAACACTGTCTCCTATATGCAGTGTATATACTTGGGGTTAAAGCGTATAATTATGTTTTATTTTAAACAGAAATAAAAAAAAATGTGGAAAGTATAACAAAAAATCTACCTCTGACAGCAACCTGAACTAGAGAGAAGGAAAATACCAGAAAAGCATTTACTTTTGGTGCAAAAGGGATATTTTGGCTGTCAGAAATTGTATCGTTGAGATGTAGAAGATGGGAGATGAATTCAGAAGGGAATAGTATGTAGTCAAAGTGCAGGAAATGGAGGTGGAGCCAGAAAGATGGGAGACGGAAGAAAAGAGGTGGAGGGGTTCTGTCTATAAGCGCAGTGATGCGGCACAGAGTGTGCTGGTGATGACTCAGCTGGCTCTCCATATAGCTACCAATCACTCTCCTCCCTGCTCCCTCCCTCCTCTTTGTCTCTTTCACTCTCTGATTCTCTGACTCTCTTAAGACTACAGATATAATTGGTTGGTGATTACTTACCATACCGGCTCTTGGATTATGACAAATCACTGGCTAAGCTCTCTGCCACTCCACCTCACTTTCTGTCATTGGCAGTCTTTTACTCGCTCTGATTGATGCAGTTGTGAATGTGGAGTACTCCAGGCTTTCTCTAAAAGCTTTTCGTTGCAGCACTGGTCTTGATAAAGTTTATTTTTACAGTTAACCTTGCCATAAGATTATTTTGATTTATGGTAGTCACCAAAATTCAATTTATTAGCTTTAAATCATAGGTCAGGTGGTAAATATGCATCTGGTTAAACCCACTAAACTGATGTGTCTTTGCACATAACCATCAGTCTGCTTTGTTTCTTTTTGCTTTAATTTTTAAAATAAAATAACTATTTGAAGATAATTAGGATAATACAATCTTTTACTGCTCATTTTGTTATTAAAATGGCTTGAAATGTTTATCCAGTTACAATATTGAGAGCCAAAGCAGTGCACATACACAGTTGATTATACGACTTAGCCCTCTATACGTGATTTCCTGTATGTTCTCTATTTGTCGTCTTCAATTTTTGGTCACATCTTCACTTATGTCAATGTCGCACCTCCATTTCTCTTTGTCCATCTACCCCTCAAATATGTCCTGCTTCTGTTTTCCTTATGTCTCCTTTTTCTGGGAAGGTGGCTCCTCCTCAGCTCTTTTCTTTGTGCACATTGTGGAATGTGGTATTAAGTATCATCCTGCCATGCAACTGTGATACTTCCTCCTCTGTCAGGTCTTGCCGCACGCTCACTTTACCTGCTCTGGCTCCATTCAGTCTCGCCTCCAAAGTCTCACCCCTAGAGGCAACGTGAACCCCCCTCACATCCATTCATGGGGTGGGTTTGGGGGGTGGCAAGAACATAACCTAATGCCCCTCCTTTTCTTCTAAGAGAGGCAGGTATGTAGTCGTAATGTGGGGACAAGTGGCCCAATTTCATTGAGCAAATCTGAGACAGACTGACAGTAGACTTGTGTACTTTACCTCTGACAGACGCATAACATTTATCAGTGATCTTTTACTTTTACTATATGTTGCGTAATGGCCTCAAAAAAATTGACTGTTGTCCAGATCTAGGGGGTGTGTAATTCACTGTCATATATCGAGTATTTGTGCTTAGTGTCCTCAAACAAGGTATTTGCACTACGAAAATGGACATTTACATGTGTTTTAATTCGTCTTTAATTCTGAGTTTTTAATTAATTCCTCTGTCATGTAAACTTTAATTCCGCTCCGAGTTAATTCAGGTCGTTCTGCACACACTTATTACACACCCTGCTCCCATGACGCACATGAGCAGTCTTCTGCCCCTGTCTTAAGTATTTTATTTTTCTCCTCCTCAACTGCTGAAAAAAGTAAAATAGTACGATAGTGTCAAGCTAGTACTGCAAAAATATTAACAACATTGACGTGTAACATGTTTTTAAGATGTTTGTTTCCACGTAGCCAATAAAACGAGAACAGGAAGTGGTTTGTCTATTTCCGGTATGCTTAAGTGCGTCACGTCCAAATAAAGAGAAGGCAAAAAAACATGTTTCCATGTAAGCCTCAATTCAGAATTAATATTTTCATGTGATTTTGAAGTAGAATACTTTTAATTCAGAATAATTTAGTTCGGAATTAATAATTCCAAATTAAAAAACATCATGTTACTATATCCAGTATATTACTTGGGTCATCGATCTTTTGATCTCAGCAGCTCTTGTACACACATTCTCTCACACAGATCACCATGAGTGCAGTCACACATTCACACCCTGTTAAGCCACCTCTCATGCAGGTCAGTAAAAACCTCGTGGACTGTAATGGCCGTCTCCCGTTTCATTTAATCTACCTTGAGGACGGTCAGGAGGCAGCCCAATAGCCCTGATTAATAATAGGCTCTGGAAACAGCCTCTCCCTGCACTGCTTTCTGGATGCCTGGCTTCAAAACATCAACCACATGCCCACAACCTCATGTCACCACTGCTCTTCATATTTAATATTATCTGTAATGAGAAACCTGCCATTAAGAATGTGTTTAACAAATTATCCCCAAAAAATATGGGAAATTATTGGGTTCATGGTCATTTTTCTTTCTGTTTTAGAAGTTCTTGGTTGGCGTATGTAGTTCCAGATGTAGAAATCTACTTCAGAGCTCTCTTCCTTTCTCTTCCCCTCATATGTGTGTTAGAATTTGTTGAATATAAATTATGAAAGTTTTAGAAGTCAGATGAAAATGAACTCCTGTTTTCAAGCCTGTTTATCACCATAAAACCAGACATTTTTAGTTTCTGTTCTGCTTCCTACCATCATGAAATGCACATCTTGTTTACTGTTAAACTGTGTGTTTTTAGGTGGTTTTGGAGTGTGTTCTGCAGAGAGACCTGGTGTACAACAAAGTCACCCCCATCTTTCACCACTGGAGGATCAATGATAAGAAGTTCGGGCTAACGTTCCAGAGCCCTGCTGATGCCCGCGCCTTTGACCGGGGCATACGCCGAGCCATTGAAGACATAAACCAAGGTGTGTTTCAGGGTTATAATTATTTACTGGAAGGTGTTTTGAAGTGGCAAAAAGTTCTTCCATCTTAAAACTTCTTTTTATCTTGAAACATTAATTTAAAAAAGGTCAATCAGTAAAATTTTTAATCATCTTCTAGTCAAACAGTCATCAGATATGTTTGACTTCTCTAAGAGTTTGGACCAAACTCCTGCAGTATGTCTGTATGCTGCCAAATTAGCTTCGCGACTGTATGTAGGATGAATGGTGGACAACACAGCTCTTGATTTTTGCTTGTTTATCTCTGCGTTTTTATAGCTGACCTAAACTCTTTTCTAGGAGAGATGGACTGTGTTGATTAGTGCTGATGAATCCTCCACTACTACCTGCTCACTGAACCCAAGCATGACCCCTCCTGTATTATCTTATCAGTCCCACCTGCACAGATAATCTCGCTTCTTCCTGTAGAGACCGGCTATGCAACATTTTACCCAGACAGTGACAGGGTTGGAAACACCGTGTGCATGTGCAAGTTGTGCATGTAAAGTTGAAGCAGTGCACCTGATTTTCATTGCATGTGCACCTTTGTGTTGAAAAGCCAGTAACCTGCAGTGTTGCCAACTTACTCATTCTTTCACTATATATTGTGAGTTACAGACCCCTTTAGGGGTTTTTTGGTTAAAAAAAAAACAAACAAACATACTAGCAACATATCTAGCAATCATTTTTCCTCCCAGCAGTCAGAAGGAGATACCGTGTCTGACGAAAAATTAAATGCATGTACTGCAAAGTTGCTCTTGGCTGGTTTACTCTGGCTTATGGTCAGATATTAATGTTCATTAATGTAAATAGTAGACAGAAGCATTTTTACAGTTAAAACTGTTCTACTTTAAGATGTTGTAGATTCTATTATAAATGGATCTGGGCATGTTGACGCATCATCGCTTTAAAGCATTAATTATTTACTATTATTTATTTAACGCTGACAACTATTTTACTGTACATTAGCACAGTAAAAAAAAAAAAAAAATCAAAGTACGTTCCTCACAGAGGGGGTGCACTGGCAGGGTATAGCCTCTCTCGGTCGTTGAGATAATTTATAGATGTGGTGCTGCAGTGTTTACCTGAACTGGTCTCTGTCAACGGATTAAGCTGGCACCCCACTCCATGTAAAACTCCATCAAAATACTTTTCTGGTTTTTGCTAAAAAAAAATGTTGGTCTGTGCTGCTTTAAATTTTATTTCAAGATATTAAATAATATTTTAAAGGGTCAATCAAAAGTTTACACATTACCACCTATCTCCAAGATTGTTCAGACGGAACACAGCAAGTCTTAATTGTGCTGTGTTAGTGTTAGTTTGTACTAAAAAATAGTTTGTGCTGCTTTAGTTTATAAGATATGACAAGTTTATATTGAGACAATGACATCAGGCAGCTAGCACCCCGAGAGCCCCAGAAAATCAGTGGCCACCTGATATTGGACCTAGATTGAAGTCAGAAAACTTGACCGGGCTGTGGTCTTTTTCAGTCTTTAGTGTTTATAGGACTGGCTTGAATATTTTTTTAAAAATGAAGAGGGGTTTGTTTTAGCAATGGGATATGCATATTTTGTATGGCTTTAAAAAATGATTTCATGTTTCTTGTGAATATTGTAGAGCTGCAAGTGAACCAGAAAGAGTGGGAAGGGTTCAGAGAATTGTGGTGTCATACAGCAAAAAGTCTTAGTCTTAGAACTGTAGTCTCTATGGGTCCGCTGCTGTACCAGTTCATCTTAATGCCAGTCATTACACAGCTTTTTCTCAAAGGCCATAGTAGATTTTATGTAGGTGTGGAGTTAATGTGGCAGCTTTCAGTCCTTACAAGCAGTAATCCTTTCATTTCTTTTAGAGGCAAAGTTATTCAATTAGTAGAAGAATTGTCAAGTCATCAATCTGCCACAAGACCCCTTGGTGCAAAAAGACTGGCTGATTATACAGCTATCTGTTTTACTCTCTAGACTTGGGAACTCTGAGGAGCATAGAGGAGGTACAGCAGAAATTTTCATGAATGGGTATCAATACTGTAAATCGGTTGTTCCACAAACATTTATCAGCACCTCCTGGACACAAGTCCACACGCTGTCTAGGTAAAAGATACTCTTATAGCATTAGTTTTTATTCTGCTTTTCTGGCTAATTTAACACACAGCAAGGAAGAAAGAATAATGTCCATCTAACAATATAACAACAGTGTTGAGGCCCATTAATGTTCCCTAACATATATAAATGTGTATATCCGCTCCAAGTGTTCACACCCTCATACTCCCACGTTTCTTTTACATTGCCATGGTTAAGTCACTCATTCACTAGTGGACGGTACTGTTTCATAGTTTACATCCACATTCTAACACGTCTGACCCCTTTTCACGGGGGTAGTGCACCTCTGTAAAGTTGTTTGCAACTGCTCAACACGCTTGACAATACGCCGCAAGTTTTCTTCAAAAGGGGGTAAAAGAAATAACTGGATAAGTAATGATTCTGATAATTACTTAGTTATTTTGAAGTAAAATAACCAAAGATGTACCTTTTTGTTTTTCAGATAGTTTGAAAAATGAACAAGCAGTATGAAGTCATGTTGCACTAAACAGACAAATAAAAAAAAGTAGTGGTAGCAATTTTACTTCTGATATTGTTTGTAGATAGATCTTAACTTAATTTCGATAGTTATGGACCATTAGAATAGAAGATTAAACATTTATGGTATGATGTGTAATTCTCAACACAAGGAAGCTGCCCAGCGTTAATCTGCCTTTTCTGTAAATGTGAACTACTGCAGATTACGTTGGGTATGGACTCTTCAGTGCCTGCACTTTCTCTTTGTTACCTTTGCTGTAATTGTCTTCGTCCGCCTGGCATCCTCTGTATGCTGCCAGTGTTGTGTAATGCCTCCCCTCAGCACAGGCGAGCAAGTTCTTCAGTATTCCTGTTGCATCGCTGTGCTGCTGGACTGCTGCGTGAATATGTGTGTGGGAGGGGAGACGAGGCAGCAAGAGAGAATATGTTTTTGCCCGCGCGTGTGTGCGCACGTGTGCATATCAGTCTTGCAGTCCTCTGTTGCTATAGCAACGGAGGGCACATGGCTCAGGCAGCTTCACGGCCCGCACTGACAGAGTCGTGCTGCAGGAGGCCTCTTTCTCTCAGTTCTGGAGAAATTCATGCACACGCAAACCTTTCTCTGTGATTCAGAGATGCACAGACTGAATGTCTGTGTGACACAAGCCCAATGAATGCGTCTGTCCTCACTGAGACAGTAATGACATTAAAATGTTGTACTGTGTTCTTTTATCAGGCAGGAATACACATAATGGCACCGTGTTTAAAATTAGGCATCCGTGCTACTAATTAAATTGACTATAGTTTTGAAAGATCAGCTCAGTGTATCAGATTTTACCTAAACCTTCAGTGGAAGTGTGTCAGTTTAATTTTCTCTTCTTTCAAATTTCTTTAGAAGTATATGAAACTGAATATTCACACAAAAAAGATGGAAAAGGAGAATGTGGAGGTGAAGTTTGACAATCCTGTTCCCTGTAGAGAGACAGTGCTGGTAGTTTTCCTTGTATATTCTGATTTAGAGTTTCTTTAGGTGCTGCCTGTGCGTGAAGAGTGTGTATACCCCAGCAAATAATAGATGGGGTGTGACGAGTAAAAAACAGTGATTAGTTCAAGTTTCTTTCACAAGGACACTTTGTCAGCAGAAAATTAACTCTGAATATTAGGAACACTTTGAGAAGTTTCTTTGAAAGTCGGCTGGGATTGTTGTAGAAGTGTGGACATTTTTTTGTTTCATTTTAGCATGAAACTCTAAGAGCATCAGTAAATTACACGGTACTTCTCTGTACTTTTCTGTGGACTTTTTAAAAAATTTTCCTAGTCTGTGACTAAGGCAACATTTCTTCTAAAAGACAAGGTACAAACCAAGGAATTGTGTTTCTGTTTATCTTTACCCAGATGCAAAGGTAGCCTAACGGTTTTTTTTTTTGTTTGTTTGTTTGTTTTGTTGGAGCGTGTCAGCTCAATTTTCTTAAAGTATTTAATACAGTATTACATTAGCTAAAAAGAGGGCAAGTTAAATTTCAGTGGCTGCGTTCAGACAGTAACAATCAACATAAACATAATAAGTTTTCTCTAGTTAGTTAAAGACAGCTACTATAATCTTTAATCTGCGAGGTTAAAACCAAGTGTTAATGCTGCCGTGTTTTACTTTTTACCATGTTTATGGATTTAACAAGAAGTGGGTGGAAATATGACGGGCATTATTGGGATTGAAACTAAAACCACAAATATTAGCTGTCCTCATTTAATTTCTTTGTTTAAATTCCAGATACGTGCAAACATTGATAGCTTGTTTAATTGAGAATGCAGCACCATTTTTGTATTTAAAACCCAGCTTCATTACTTAAAGAAAATAAAACTAAGCAGAAATCGACTAAACATCAGAGTACATATCTTTTGAACAACTATGATGAGTTAGAACTACTTGTTTTTTGTGTTTGTGTTTGCTAAATCATCTGCAAACCACATTTATTCCTCATGACAAAAACTGTATGGCCGCTGGGATAACTGAAACAACTACTTCTTACCCCGACATAAGCAAGAGAAGAGGAAGATGTGGAAATTGCACATGGCATTTTAACCGAGGTCGAGGTTACATTATTCCAACCATGCGTATTAGATTTACTAATGTGTGCCCCACTAACACAAAGCAGCTTTCGTTTCCCCATTAGGTGACAGGCGGAGAAAAGCAGAAGTCTTGAAAGAAACTGCTCTGTAAATTTCAAACTAGTTTAGCAGACTAGATGTCATCCCTTGATAGTGAAATAGCTTAAAAAGATAACTAGCTGCAATGTTCCTGTCCACAAATAGGTAAGTTAAAATATAACTGGAGGATTGATGTTGATTGTTACCGATACAGGATTGCACTGTCATTTCCCCTCTGGCAGAAAAATTTCAGTCTAAGACAATAAATCATGCTATACTGTATGTGTTCTGTTACAAAGGCTTTGCAAAGTTCAAAACACACTATAACTATGTGGTTTGAAGTGGCAAAATAATCCCATCAATCTTTTCTTTCTCGTTTCCTTTCCACTTTCCAGTGTGTCGTCCATTTGGAGAAGCGGATATTCCAGAAGAAGGACTACCGGTAAGTGAGATCAAAGTTGAGAGTTTATGGATAACAATGGATTAAATCTGTCTGGGTGCCCATACTGGGACATATTTGTCTTGCTGACTTTAAGAAGTGACGCTTAGACTCATTTTATGAATAGAAAACAGGTCGCTGTTTGAAACTGAGCTGTGTGTTTTGGAACTGATGTGCTCCATCCAGGTGCTGACAACCTGCTTTTATCTTCTAAACAATGCTCGCCATGACCTGAAAAAGTGGGTGTTGGCCAGTGAATCAAAGAAATCAAGAAAAGTTATCTCTGTGAATCTAACTTAAGCTGTTTGTCTTAACAAGTTCTGAATGGAGTCCGTTCAGAACAGATAAATGAGAACTTTAGTGAAAATTCACTTTGTGTGAGGCTTTGTAACACTCCTTCCACTATAAAGCACCACCAGCAGTCCATTGGCTTTGAAAATAATTAGAACATATGGTATAAATTTAAATTGAATTTTAATTTAAATAAAAAGTTTATGAATTTAGGTGTCCTCACTAATTTGTGACGTTACATGTAAGAATTGACTGTTTCCTTGATATAAACATTGTCATGATGTGAGAAGGGTTGTTGTGATGGTGCAGTTCCTCTCAACTTTCATGGTTCTTTCTTTACTCTGTCTCTATGGTTGAGGTTTTCATGGCAAGATTCAGAATATATTTGTGACTTCTACTTGATTTTTGTTAGTTTTGTGCAGTGCATGATGCACAGTGCTGTACATGCACAATGTTCAGAGATGAGAGTGTTTAGGAATGCTGACTTATCTTTAGCAAAGAGAGGCAGTAGGTTGCTAGTTGAAGCCAACACACCAATGTTAATTTAAGATATAAGTCCGTTCCTGTAGCCAGTCACCTGTTCTACTTACAATTGTAAAGTGAGTAGGAAAGGATAGATCTTGCAGTGTGGATTTAGTGACTAGAAACATAAACTACATTGTAACACCCACACTGTAGTGTAACCAGTGCAACCATTCTGTTGTAATCACCACCTTTTTTTTAAACATAAATAATTTTACTTTGTCTTAATGAAACACATATATTGATTTTATCAATGGTTTGTGCATAAGTGTGGGCTCAACTTTTACAACAGAACTGAGTGAACATGCAAACCATTATATAATGGGATGGTGTTCTAATTGAAATTGTTCCTTGAGTTCAACAAGCTGGACTTATTTTGATGCCATGCAGCACCACCTGTGATTTTAAATAAGAGTATATTTTACTCTTCAAAAGCCTGTAATGTGGTCTGACCTGCATCCAACATGGTATCCGACTCTCCTTTTGTTATGTTGACAATGTGGACTAGAAGTGTTGCTGTTCTTGTAGCAAAGTTCCTCTTTAAGGAATCAGCTTGAGCATACAGGAAATCCAATGGCACCACTGTTGCTAGGCAGCAGAGGGGGGTGCATCTAGAGAGTGGTGGAAGGGGGTGTTCACGGGGTTCAGTGAGCCTCTTAGGGTGTCACCATGGTGATTTGGCATCCAAATGTTGCGGTTGGAGACCCGGGCCACAGAGAGAAAAAGTAAACCAAGTGCTGTAGCCAGAAAAAATACCAATGCACAACAAGGTGTGACATTCGCTGTTTTATACGCCTATGAAGCATAATGCAAAAATATAAAACATGCTATGATCAGGTCCTTGCTTTTGTCATTGGGATGCTATTTTAGAAGCAGCGGATCTGTATAGAGTAGCCGTGGCCTTGTTGAAAAATAGCAGTGTAATCAGCATGTGAGGTCACAGTTGAGCTTTGTTTTTGCTTAGCCTTGGACATTTCTAAAGATGATGGTATCTAAAACTTACAGGAATTTTTTGATAACCTCGCATCGTTTAAATCGTTTGACTAGCGCGCATCATATTTGTTTGCATAGTATCCACTAGTATGTATGTGTGTTGGGGAGGGGGGCGGACATGCACTGGAGATGGTCTTCTTCCTCCACATCCTGCCCATTGAGGCCAAGCACCCACATGTATGCCCTTACCACATTCTTCCTCTCAC
>JBAMHX010000022.1:13733343-13759278 GCA_037177515.1 Pseudomugil tenellus
GTTTGACTAGCGCGCATCATATTTGTTTGCATAGTATCCACTAGTATGTATGTGTGTTGGGGAGGGGGGCGGACATGGTCTTCTTCCTCCACATCCTGCCCATTGAGGCCAAGCACCCACATGTATGCCCTTACCACATTCTTCCTCTCACTTAACACTTCACACACACACACGTGCATGTAACATATTTTAGCCATAAAGTAGTTGCACAACTTGACTCGGCTGTGATGACCCACTTCCAGGAATTATGCTGCACAGTCCTTCCGCCAGCACAAAGTAAATTTGTGTGCTTTTTCTTTTTTGTTTTTGTTTGTTTTTTTCTGTTGCCACAGGAAAACATCCACATCCAATTTAGTACTGGCAGGAAGTTTTCTCTTATCAGTTTTGTACACATGCAGTTTATTGGTCAGTGGACTTTTACAGCCTCCCCCTTGGAGCAGGCAGACAAACTGCCTTTCTGTTTTTGGGAAGCAGGAAGAAGGACTGCTTCAAGTTGGACAATATTCTTTTTACTGAGTTGATCAGATACATCAGCTACCAGTTCAGTAGAAGATTTATGAAATGCAATAATATATTGAAACCAGGAAGGATGTTTCAAATGGTTCTTGTAAATGTCTTGTAATGTGAAACATAGGTTAACATTCCTCAATGATGTTTTTACAGTGCCAGTTATCCAATTTAATTTTATTTAGACATTAGATTGTTAGAAAAAATATATAAAAAAAGATTGGACAAATGAGGACCTACTTGGCTTTTAGTGGTTCTTTGACTTCGTGTCACCCTTAGATTGTTTTTTTTTTTTTTGTTTGTTTTTTTTCCAAATCTTGGCTATATGAGGTAATTACCCCCCTGACATAGGTGATTTCTTTGTTTCTGGTCCAACATGGAGTTGGTGCTGCTCTAAAATTTGTCTTTGTGGCTAAGAGCCAGTTTTTTTTTGTTGTTTTTTTTTACTGCTGAAATGTGAATAGCTAGTTTAAGATGAAACACAGACTCTCAACAAACACACAAACTTTGTCCGTGTGTCTGTAATGCAGAGCTAAAGCTGTAAGTACGGGTTTTGAATGTAGCCCGAACTCAGCCTACCCTGTCCTGAACCCCTGTGCCTTTGAGGGCGGAAGTACAAGCATCCTTGATGTTGGTGCGGAGCCATGTTGCCCCTGGCTCCCACCACCTCCCCTCTCCTCCCCTCCTCTCTCACCCCTCCACATCTCCAGGGTCAGATCAGCTCCAGATTGGCCCCCACACATGCCTTTGAATGGTGGGGCTTAAGCAAGCGCTTTAAAGGAAGCCCAAGTCTGTTTCCCATTTTGCCCCCCACCTCTCCACCCCCTCGCTCCTTCCCCCTCTGTCTCAAACACACACACAGCTGTCATCTGGCTTTTTAAGTTCTGTGCTGCATTTCTCCAGCTGGAGCTAGTTTATGACATTCCCTCGGCAGACTCTTGGCCTATCGTGCTCTCAGTGTTTCTTCTCTTGCTCTCACACACAAACGCACTCATGAATACAAACACAATCTCATTTTTTCCTGTTCTGTTCTTTCTCTTCTCTCTCCCTCCTCTGTCTGCTGTTCTTTGCATTCCCTTGCAGACACCACTTGATATGTTTGGAGGCAAAGAAAGAGCAAAGTCACACATACACAGACCATGTGTCGTCTGACAAGGGTTTTGGGGAGGGTGCAAGTGGATTGGGGGAGGAGAGGGGAAGGAAGCATCTCTTAGCAACCACAGGACAGTAATTACTGTAGCAGCAGCTGGGAGCAAACCAGATTTCCGCTGTGCGTTAAAGCACTGGCGTGGGCTCCTTTACACACAGCACTGACTAACCAGAGCCAGCCGCCTCCTCCTCATGCAGAGAGGAGTGAGGGTGGGAGAAGGAGAAGTGAGGAGGACTAACCCTGCATTGATGAGGTCAGGATGTGTGTGGGGGGGAGAAGGACAGTTAGTCAGTGTGTACAGTGCTAGAATATGGTTGTCTCTGCATGTGTTGATGCTCAGCTCAGGAACAAGCTGAAAGTTGTGAAGACAGTTGTACAGAATATTATGAGGCTCTTCATATAACTATCCGCCCCCTTATCTATCGTCCAAACATGATCGTGAAATCACCATTGATACTATTTTTGTTGCCATGAATACTGAAGTATGAAGCTTACTTATTGTAGTTTTGCAGATGATAAGAAGTGCTGTATTTGATGTCATCTGCTCTGTTCATATGATGGTATTTATAGATATCACATTTTGATTCATTTCAACACTGACTTTTCTTATTATAGTCATGAGATTAATTGTCAAGAGAGGGAGGGAATATTTACTTTCATCTCTCTCTTCACATTTCTAAAGGCTTTTTTTTTATGTTTGTGGAAACACATGCAAGCCTGATGGGAACTCAGAGTTCTCAACAGAAGGGCCTTGAGTCATCGCCACACCAGTCATTTGTGGAAGCGTGGGTGTAGGATGCCCCCTGGTGGTTAAAGTGGAACACATACACTCAGCCTACACACTTCAAGTCAAAGCTGTTCTGTTCATGAAAACCAAACCAGTGGACAAATCGCCACATATGACATGTTCATTTATTTAATCCTAAATCCTATTCAAGTACACTTCACCAGAAATCTTACTCAGAAAAAAACTAAGGATATTCAACTTCTGGGTGGAATATACAGAACATAAAGAGTTCATGTTACACTGATTTTACATCATAAGTGGAAAAAATATTTTAGTATAATCGTGGTAATCTTATTTTATTATTTCAGACAATAGCAGGTTTACCACAACATAAAAATAACAATGTGTTTATAACTTGTCATGTGAAAGGTGTTATTTGATCTGATTTAGTCTAAATGTGAATGGGATTGTTTAGATACAAGCTGTAATTGGATTAGAACATTTAGTGGACAATTTATTTGTTTGTTTTGTTTATTTTTTTGTGGTTAATTACCTTGTCAGAGAACAGCTTGATTAGCAATTAGTACTTTTTAAGAACATTAAATAGTTGTACACTTTCAAAATAGTAAAGGAATTTAATTAAGTTCCCCTGTAAAGATTATAGTCAATTTCATGTTCATTCTGACACAGTTCAACAAGTCAAGTAATCTTAGTATTTGTGAGTATCATGGGATGAGACCACAGCAGCTGTAAATGACATGTCAGGAAGGGCATATCAGTGAGGCTCCTGCATAAAAACATCAGTCATTTTTTGTAAAAGTTGTAAATGTTTTGTAAGCTTACCTGATTTTGTATGTTTCCAGGCGTGTGATGAACCTCCATCGATTTGTACCCCAATGAAAGAGCCTTTCTCTCCCCTGAGCAATGTCGTCTCCACCGAGCCATTCAGGGGCTGCTATGTCCGCACTCAGCCCTTCGACGACAGCCGCCGCTACTTGCCTCCGCAGGTGTGCTTCTCATATAGCTTGTGATATCTTAACTTTCTAGTTTATTGTTATAACTAAATATGTAAGCAATGCGTCATGTGCTCAGTAAAAGCACATTCTCACTTTATGCTTTCTTGATGATTCCTTTCAAGTCGACTCGCCGTGTCAGTTTTCGAATGGATGAAGAGGAGATTGTTCGCATCAATCCACGCAAAGATGTGCTCATCAGAGGCTATGAAGACTACCGCCACCCCGTCATGGGCCGACGTGACACAGACCTTGAGGATTTTGACTTTCCCACCTCTTTTCACAAACTGGACAGTAAGAAATGTGAGTATCTCTTCCCTGATGGCCCTGGAGGCGACTCCCACTCCGGCTCTGGTATGGGCATAGGAACTGGTATGGGCCTGGGTCTGGGCAAGGACACAGCCATTAAGACTCAGCCGTCACCCCTGCTGAAGTCAAAGAAGGGCCGGAGGCGAAGAGAAGATGGAGAGCGTTCCCGCTGCATTTACTGTCGAGAAATGTTCAACCACGAAGACAACTGGAGAGGACAGTGCCAAGATGCCCCCGACCCGATCAAGCAGTGCATCTACAAAGTCAGCTGCATGCTGTGTGCCGAGAGCATGCTGTATCACTGTATGTCTGACTCGGAGGGCGACTTTTCAGACCCCTGCTCGTGTGACACATCTGACGAGCAGTTCTGTCTGCGCTGGCTGGCCCTGGTGGCGCTCTCCTTCATTGCACCCTGCATGTGCTGCTACCTGCCTCTGCGTGCCTGCCACCACTGTGGCGAGGCGTGTCACTGCTGCGGAGGCAAGCACAAAGCCGCAGGGTGACCGGACGCCGGACACTGGGACACCCTCAAAGCTAGCTAACAAAGGCAGTGAATAAAAGCGGAAAATTAATAGCCGGCATCCTTTTTTCATTCCCCTCTCAGACGGGGTGATATGTTGTTGATCCCTGGCTCTGAGGGCTTTTGGAGATTTCAGTTTGTGTTTGTCGCCGACAAGCAGCTGTGGAGGACAAATCTTATGCTTTGTGGGGGCTCTGAGCATCAAGCTAAGTGCAAGAGCTTAATGTGAGGAGAAGAGGAGATGGAGACATCAAGATTAACAGACTTGGAGATGTTATTACACACACCTGTACACACAAGCACACACATCTGTCTCACACTCAACTCTCATACATCGATGGAGCCAGGCCTCAAATATCAGAACTCAGCCACAAGTAATCTGTAACTTTATGAAGGATAAATGTCTTGTACAGACAACAACATGATGAGAAAGAACAAACACATCTATACTGTGTTGAGAAAAATGACTTGGTGTTTGAGTCTGCTAAAAGGGATATGCTCTTGCTTCTTTGTAAATTTGCAGTTGGGTAACGGTAGCCTTTCCTTCATTGCTTAAACATTTGCAGACAATGTAATTATTAGACAAAGATAAATGCACTAAATGGTATCCCCTGAGTTAAGGCAAGCTCAAATTCTTATATAATCTGCCATTTATAGTCTAATTTTGACATTAGGGAGATGTTTCCTTGGTGGATTTAAGGCCAACAATTCTTTTATTTTAAAGAAGAAATAGCAAACGGACACTTACTTAAGGTACATCCTGGTAAAACATTTAAATTATGACAACATGCTTTCCTGAGGTGTTTCAGGCCATTTGATCGCATTCCATAAGAAAGGGATTGATTCCATAATTAGAAGGGAAAAATGGTAACGTTACCATGTCGATGTCCCCAAAATGGTTTCTGTAGTTTCCACCTCTGAAAATCTTTTGACCCATTTAAATAAAAACCAACACATTACAGTTTCATTAACACTGAAATCTTTTACCCCACTTATTTACTACCGTAGTGAAGTTGTTTTTTTTTTCTATTTTGAGTTTGTTTTTGTAATTAGTTGTGAATCAAAGGCTGAAATGTTGCTCAACCAGCAAGTTTTGTTTTGGTTAAACAAGGGGGGGCACAGTACTCCTTGGTTAAATGATGAGGCACTTAAATTAGGATGTTATTTGATTAAGGAAACCCTCTGATTGTGGAAATAATCTAACACCCAAATCATAATTGGGGATGGGGGGACCCCCTTCTTTTAAAGCACTGCTCTCTAAGCTTTGGTTGCAGCACCCTCTCCAAAGTTCCATGTTTGTCCTCTGACTTAGTTTTTTCCTTCGTTGTTCTGTCCCTCCACATGCTGTGCAAATATAGAACTACATTATAAACCCTTTACAGTCCATCCACTCCTCCTTTCTTGTGTTTTCATTTTACAGGCCCTGAATGAATGAACGCATTGTTTGCTGCAGATTAGTATTTTAGCTATTACAAACCTGTATCTATGTAGGTTCGATCACCTCTGTGTGCATGTCTTCATGTGCACGTTTCTTCATGTAACATCACCATTGATTAAGTTTAAAGCTTTGACTCTGCATTAAAACATGTTTGTTTACTGGACGGAAACCGAATAAACATTAAAGTTGATGCCACCCTCTTTCCTTTGTGGCACAAGAGTGGCATCATCCAAGACAGAAGCAGCTTTCCGAGCTCAAGAGTCTGATGGGTCTGCTCATCTAATTCTGCATAAAAGCAGATTTCTCCCCCAAATCTTGAAATACTCCATTTAAGTGCAGTGGACAAACGGGGGTTTAGCCACACTGTATTGCAGTTTTTATGTGCTTATTATTTCCTCTCAGAATAGCAGAAAATTCCCAACTGAATGTTATTATTACAAAAGCCTCTAGAAGAATAACCTTTGAGTTTTTATGCCTGTCTACAATGACTGAATACTTTCCTAACTATTACACCGGCACATTAACGCCGACTGTGCATCCAAATGCAGTTACAAACAGACATGCATCTTTCCTCATCTCCTTACACTCCTTGTTAAAAATGTGGTGTTGCTTTGGTCTCAACACCACAACAGGAGGATCATCCACCTCCCTAATTCCACGCTGACGGATACTCCCTTTACTTTCTATGCAAACTCTTCAACATGGGAAACGCATTGACCTCTGCAGACTTGAGTCAGTGACTGGACTGGACACTTTAATGCTAAATAGGTAGTCAATGAACCCCTGGTACCAAACTAAACGCCTGTAAATACGTAACACTATATTTAAAAACTGAAGATAATCCCAGCTCTTTTTTTTGTCTTTAAATTTTAAAGATAGAGTTGTATTTATCGTTGCTGTCAACATATATTGTAGCTTCTATTGACAGCATTTTGTATATAGGTCACCTTTTTAGTATTATTTCACATTGAAAAGTAGAGGGCTTTGTGATGGATATGACTATTGAGCTTCTAATAGTCTCTCTCTAGTTTTGTATGGTAGATGGAAAGATAGTGCTAACATGGTACAGTAGTGGCAGTCCACTCGTTTCTAAAGTTTGATATAAATATATATAAATATACATAAAGCTGCTAGATACAATCACTAATTTTATTGTTGACTGAAAATCAGCTATGAGCGACTGTTAAATCTAATTCTCAAACAGCATATAACAGCGGTCATTTTGAGATGTTTGATTGGTCCATGTGACTACACTTGTGCATGTGAGTGGGTCTGTTTGCGTGTGCGTGTACGCGTGTGTGTGCGTGTAATTTCTGCGTGCTCAGGTTGCTGGCAGTGTGCATGTGGGGTTGGTGTGTAACCAAATGTTTGGTTGCTTGTCACATTCTCCCATCGTAACTGGATCTCCCTGCATTATCGCAAGCTGAATTGGTGTTTGAAGAACCTGATTAAAACTTGCTGGCTGAGAAGCAAAATTTAGGATGTGCGTTATACAAAGTGTAGAGGATCCTGAGATAACACTTGTCATTCTGCATTAACCAGCGCAGTGCAACTTCCTGTCATGTACTGTATTATATATATGCAACATGTGTCTGTCCGCTTTAACACAAACACACACACACACAAACATATATATATATATATATATATATATATATATATATATATAATGTTTGTGTGGGTTTTTTAATTTTTTAATTTGTTAATTTGACCTGGATTATATAAGACTTCAGTTTTAACCACTTTGCTGCTAGTCTTTTATCCTCTTTCAATCTTGGAAATTGTGCATATCTTTGGGAATGCATACAAGTGTACATTTTTGACATTGTGTAGATTTTAAAAAAAAGAAAAAAAAGAAAGAAGCTATATAAACCTGTTTCTCTTCAGTGTATGGTTTAAAAAAGGTTACTTTTCACCGCAGTTGAGTGGTTATGTTTCAATTCTCTGATGCTTTAGTGCACTGATGATGATATGTGTAAGCTTTTTTCACCTAACAGCGCTTGATGTAACTTTTATGTGATTAGTTCTAAATAGTGGAAGACATTTGTGTTTTGAAACTTGCAGTATAAATGGTACTACTCTTAACTATTCTGTAAACACTGCCTGTTTCCTTTCTTTCTTGCTCTCTGTGCTTCTTTCCTTCCCTGTGCATCTGTTTTTCTTCCTTTTTTAAGTTTCTTAGTGCCATCAGCTTTCACATCTTGACAACCTCAAAAAAGTGCCTCACGTCCATCCTAGTTTTCATCTTATAACTTAACATCTCTGATTCTGGATTTATTGGTTTCTATGCGTCTAGGTATTTATTCTCATGGTTTGAGAATGTCAAGTATCTGATGTAAAATTTATAGTACCAATAACTCATGTCATAGTTGTATTTCCTTTATACAGATGTAGCTTGTTACTTTTCATAAATATATAATGTAAATATGCATACATATGTTTGTAACTGTTTTTATGTTACATCATACACTTGTAATTTGACATATCAAATAACATTATCATAATAAAATGGTGAGTTTTAAAATCTTTTGTGGTGTAAACATCATTGTGTTACTTTCCATTAAGATAAGATATTGACGAATTGTCAGACTCCTTGTTTTAAACACCAACAACTTGGATATTAAACTTTATCTAAACAAAAGATTTGGATAATGATGCATACGTTCCAGATGTGACATTCTATCTGCACTCCTGCTCACATGGTGTAATAAAAGAAAAAAGTCATTAAACATGAACTTGTGCCCTCATTGGTTACTTTTGCATTTGCTATAGTTGCAGCCATTCAAACCTATATGTCAGAACACAAACCTGATCTGCTGGAGTTTCTCACATTTCTCACCTAAAAACTAGTTGTTCTCTAAACTCTGCAGGAGATGGTGTCACATTTATGATGGCAATAAGCCTAAAGTCACTCATGACCAGGCAACTCTGGAACCAAGACAATCAACTCTGTTGTGACATAATATCACTATTATAGTGGTAAAATATTTCAATAAAGAATATTGATTGATTTAGATTATTTCAGTGTCACACACATATGTGCCCAACCCACATAGGCTATTCAATGACGGCAAACAAAATAAAACAGGAGCATGTCTCGTTTGTCTGCCAACTTGTACACCAAAAGTGAAAATATACAGATGATTGTATTCTAATGTAGGTTACTGTGTTTTGTCTCCGCCAAGGAGGTTATGACTGCATTTATCTGTCTGTCTGTGTACAACATAACTCATAAAGTTATGGACAGATTTCCATGACATTTTCAGGATATATCCAGAATGGGAAGATGAACAAGTGATTACATTTTGGAGGTGATCTGGATCCAGGAAGGATTTTACGGATTCTTTAACATTGTGAGATGGGCAATCATGTGATGCCAGCTGACGCCTCCTACAGGCCGGTTCTGTCTGCTACTTTTCACTCTCACAAAGATCATGTGTGACTGAGCTCTGGCCTTAAAATAAGTCCAAATAATAAGCTTGGCAGAGGTCTGCGCTCTCAGAGTGCATTCCTAGTTGTTGATGTGTTTTAAATAAATCTAAAACATGAATGTCCTTAAAGAACCAACTCGGCATATCATCCTTACAAATCTATTCTACACTATTCTATTCTACAGTCATTTAGGAGACGCTTTTCTCCAAAGCAACTTACATCTGAGAATAAGAAGAACACAAGCAAGAAATCAAACAAGCATAGGTAAGTGCCAGTCAGACTGTTGTAAGTCTAGTTAGACGCAGGTTTTACATGCTGGGCTGTTTTTTTTTCTTTGAACTTTTCCAAACAGTTCATACAGTGGATATTACAACAAAAAGTAAAGTTAATCTTCAATAACTTCCAGATCAGATATAATGTACAGGCTGTTCTTCAGGTATATTCGTATAAATTACCACTTCAGTCACTTTTGTTTTACATTACCTATCAATATGCATAAGGTTATTATTTTGGTTGCACTTAACATGATCATATTTTGTTTGAAGAAATCAGAAAATGTTGCTCATGTGGTGGTGTCTTATTCAGAGCAAGGTCTAATGTCAGCATATTGCTGTCCTGTATGTTTAGCCCCTGTTAGGTTGAGAGAACAACCCAAGTAAAATGGGACAAATGTGTATAAACTAAGAGTTATACTTTTTCATGTGTTATTATTATCTTGTTAATCTTATCTTTTAAGTTTTAGAATTGCTAGTCACACTTTGTTGTTCAATAAGCAAATGAAAATGGTTGCTGTATTTCTTTAGTCAGAAACCATATTTTACCTGTTTTTTTTTTTTTTTTAAGTTTCAGTGCAATTACTTTTAGCTCTTTGTACGCACCAGTACTTAAACAATGCACTTTATACTTTCACATGTCTGAAAAATACTGTAATTCTCATGTCTAATCAATTATTTTAAAAGTTTATCTTACAAATAAATACACAGGTGTATTGATGATCATACAAAGATAAAAGCTTATGGAAAAATATAGCATAAAACATTGTACATTCAAAGAACAAAAAAAGATCCTCTTTTTTCATCAATGTCAGAATAGCTGAATTTAACGGTCTCAGTCAAATTTGCAAATTTGCTGTATAGCAATTCAAGCAAATGTTAGTTGGAGCTGTTTACTTTTATTGATTTAATAATGTTTTCACATTTCCTACATTATCACATGTAATTATTATAATAATTTCCCAGTAAAATAAACCTTTCATTACATTTCTGCTTGTCCCTTCAGCCTGAAGTTCTCCATCATTGTGTCTCCGCCTAAAAAATGAGATGTAACCTGTCTGAATGTTCATCATTATGTTGCTCTGACTCCAGTACTCATGAAGTGTTTTTGAAAATATTTACAGCCGGACAGCCTTCAGTTTTCTGTAGTCCTGCATCAGGAACTCTCAACAAAAGGTGGTCAGATGAAGTCTCTGGTCCTGAACACGGGTATGGTACACCGATGGTTTTGTGCTTAGCATAGCGCTCTTTGATCTTTTCACATGCAACTGTTCTGCTGTCCATGCCACAAAGTTTGTGGACAGCTCTCTCCTGCCACACTCGGACAACTTTATTGTCCATTTCATTCTCGAAATGGAAACTTGTCCATGGCTCTAAAGAGAGGACAACCACAAAGATCCACAAAAAGGTGACCCGGCATCTTACACAGTGCTGCTCAGCCAACAACCTGGTCTTGAGCATAATCAAGACCAATGAGGTTATTGTGGATAACATCAAGTTCCTGGGTCTCCACACTACATCCGACTCAGGTCACTGGATGAGGTGTGTTCAACACAGGCTCGTCTTCCTCAGAAAGTAAAACAGGCTGGACTCTGCTTATACTTTAACAAAGTCACGGAGCATCTTCCATCCAGCAGTTTCATAAGAGAGAAGACTTGGCTTTTGTGGATAAAATACCCCCAGGGGGATTTTGGGACTGGTTTGGATTAATATGTTTTGGTTGGGTCCAGAAAAAACTAGACTCATTGCTGCGTATTCGACCCACTCCATCAAAGAACTGTTTGTACTGCTTGAAATGGTACAGTAGCATAAGATCTTGCACCACCGAACCCAAAGAACCCTTTCCCATGAGCTGAGTACATCTCCTCACCTGCAAGTTCACAAGAACCCATTTAAGAAACATGTCTGCAGTCTGAAAGTTGGCCATATTCTGCATACTCTGCATATTATTGCTTGCACACTTGCGGAGCACAATTGGACACATTTAAGTTGCATATATTGGTTGTTTATTGTAAGTATATTGTTTATTAGGTGTGTATTTTGTATATTCTTTCATTCTCTTTAGTACAGAGAATCAAATGTATTTCTTTTAATTATATAATGATAATAAAGTATTCTTGAATTTAACACTTTACAACATAGCTTTATGTAATTAAGGGGTTCAAACTACAAAGAGCCTCTCAATACTGTTTCCCCTACAGTCATAAAATTAGTTCTGAAAATCGTTCAAATAAGCACCTTACTTAACTAATAATATATTCCAGAAAAAAACTAAGTTTGAATAAGTGGAAAGTACCACGGAGAAGGAGAAAAAAAAACCATCGCGGAACCATATCATTGACAGTGTTTCACTCCGGCTCTTCATGTAGTCGGAACACCTAGGAGGTACCGTACCGTTGTAGAAATGAATGGGTGCCATA
This sequence comes from Pseudomugil tenellus, assembly GCA_037177515.1. Lineage (NCBI taxonomy): Eukaryota > Metazoa > Chordata > Actinopteri > Atheriniformes > Pseudomugilidae > Pseudomugil > Pseudomugil tenellus. Next base: position 13,745,132 of record JBAMHX010000022.1, read on the forward strand.
ACTGCTTGTGCTAATACATAATTATACGTAACGCTGTCATGTTTTAGGAAATAATCATAGTTTGCTTTTTTTAAGCACACATTAAGCGATGGAGTGTGACATTTTGGACTCTTTAGAGCAGCTCGGGTAAGCTAATCCACTGTTAGCATGCTGGGTAGCTTTGTATTTTCCGTTAGGCTTCTTTTTTTTATTCACATGTGTTGTTAGTGTGTGTTTGTAGAGGTCCCAAGACGAGGGTTAATGTTTTAAATATATCTTCATTCAACGTTTCGTTCCCCAGTTATGATGGCCCTCTGCTGGAGGAGAAAGCGCTGATCCGAGCCGCAGAAGGAGGCCTGTCTTCCCCTGAGTATGTGCAGCTCTGCAGGTGGTTCGTATCCAAACTAAAGCCGCTGTGTGACCTGGAGGAAAGCATTACCTCCGGACCAGGTAGACTACGTCACATAGACTATAAAACATCCAAATTTATTTTATTTATAAAGCACATTTTTAAAACATAACGTCTACAAAGTGCTGCACAGCAAGAGTGAATAAAATAAAATATTGATGTCATTAAAATAATAAAAACAAGTTAAAAATGTGTTTTAACTTGTTTTTATTATTATAATGAAAACAAGTTAAAAATTTAAAAGAAATAATAAAATAGCTAAAAAGAACAAATAAAATAAATGAAAATATATATAGGACCACATAACTTGCAGTGGTAAAAAAGAATAAAGAATAAAAGTGGACATTTAGATAAGACTTGAAGCCACTGTGGGGACAGCTCGGACGTGGAGAGGACTGACTACAGAGAAAGCCATGTCAACGTGGGACTGGCCCCCAGACCTCAAAGAAGACACTGGAGTGTAAATTAGGAGGAATTCAGTGATGTATTAGAGGGGCGATAGTTTAGACTTTTTAAAAACCTGCATTTGTTTATGGCAGTGGGAAAAGAATTTCTAATTCGCTTTAAAAGATGATGGCTCATTTTCATTATTATTATTATTAAAATTGTTGTTATTTTTAATATAATATTATTTTTACATCACCAACCTCATAGTTCCAGTTTGGAAATGTGCAAACTATCTTCTTTTTGTGAATATGTGGGTTGTTGCTTGACAACTCATATGTTGAAATGTTTTTATTTTGAAGCTCTTAAACTGTTTAATCAATTTTTACATCATTTAAAAATATTTTGATCGTAGTTTCATCAATTACAGCACTAAGTCATTTATTAGCAAAGCTTTAAACTCAGTTAAACTGATGTGTATACTTTACTAATTATTCTAACAGTCCGCTACTTGGTTACTACTTGACTTTTAATGTAGGGTATTTTTTTTAAACACACACAAAAAGATCCCTCTTCTCTGTGTTCTTCATGCAGATGACACAGACAGCCTCCAGGTGGAGGTGAGTGGCTTGCTGAAGGAGTTGCATTGTCCCTATGAAGAAGAAATTTCATTGATTCTCAAGGGCAGTGTGCGAAACACGAAAGACTATCTGAAGTTTGTCTGTATGTAGTCATCCTGCTCCAAATTCTGTGTTATTATTGCACGATCTAAGAATTAAAACATGTGTCCTTTCTTAGTGTTTCTCAGCTCTGAGCTTCAGGCATCCCAAATTTTGAGAAGCAGGGAAGTCTCTGATAAACACCAAGACAGGAGTCCGGTTCATCAGGAACTTTCAGCGATTTGTGAAACACTGGAGGTCCCCGAGCCCCGAGGACAGGAGGCAGCAGAAGTTTTCTCTCTATTACAAAACAAGGTGAGGCAGTTAGTTTGATTAAATTGCTGACAGGAGCTACTTCTGCGCAGTTGACATGGCAACTTATTGGAAAAGATAATGCCAGGCCGACTTCATTTCTTTTAATTTATGTGTTTAAACAGTTGCGACCCCTGACCAAAGTACTGAACACAAAAATAAAATATCTTAGTAATTAGTAAAATGTTGAGCACTATGGCTTTACAGCCAGTCACAGGTTTAAGCCATGCGTCTTTTTGTTGGCCCTGGCAACCTGTGGAGTCCTCTTCCTCTGATAGGTTCCAGCTTATCTATGACCTTGTATTGGATTAAATGGTATACAAATGAATGTAAGATTGAAAAGTACAGCAAATTAATAAAACAAAAGACAAGGTCAAACCATCAAGTCAATAAAGAACCACAAACACTAGTTGCTAATGATTGTGGCCATTATTTTTGATCTGGAGTTAGACAGACGGACAAACAAGCCGATGCTGCCGAATGCATGACCCCCGGCTTGGTGGAGGTGACAGCAATTTGCACAAAGTCGATACCATAGACAGTATATAATTACTGGACAGAGCATACGTCACGTGACCCATAGGTTTCTGGTAGCGAAAATGAAGCCAATAGGCGCCATCTTGCTGTTTCGCCGTTATCAGAAAATCCCAAAATGGATGAAAAGGTAGAGCTGAGATGGCTCCGTCACGGTGGCGCCAGCAGGAAGTACGCAGCTATAACCAGTGGTCGCGCTCTAACACATATCAATCAAAAGGACACGCTTCTAAATTTAAGATTAAAATAACATCGAAACCGAAGCGTTAGAAAAAAAATTCACCTCCCCCCAGAGTTTACATGACGGAAAATTGGACCTATTAAACCGGAAAAAGTTTTTGGAGCCACTCTATAAACATGTTTATTTCAGCTGTGAAATCAGACATTTTAACATGGTAGTCTATGGGCATTGCTCTCTATTGCAGCCAGTCATCCAGCGGTGAGGGCTGAACTGCAATTAATCTTACTTCCGCATTAGCGTCACCATCGGCAGCCAGAGATTGCCGCCTGGTCGATACCCAAAGAAAACAAAGTCTTAATTAAAAAAAAACAAAAAAAAAACACCAATAATTTTGAACTGAAAAAAAGATTAATTCTAACAACTGCATTGTGAAATCTGGGGTTTAAAATATAATACCAATGCAAATGAAGACAAAGTCTGGGATGTTATTGTAGGTGTGCTGCTTTCATCTTCTGCAAAAACAGTCAAATCTTTAAATGTGTGTGTGATGGAGACATATGTTTCTGATTGTTTTATTTTGTTTTATAAAGAATAAAATACATTTATAAATAAAAGTAGAAAAAAAAACCTTAAATCCAAACATGAATTTAGAAAATTTTCCTTAAGACTGTTGCATGTCTGTATATCCATCAACGCATTGAGAGCTTCAGAAGCTGATGTTTATGCTTGTCAGAGCAACTTTTATAAACGTACAGTTGAGACCTCATGTTCTCCTCCTGTCATCACCGTAGAACTTTTTTTGTTGGACTATAATTGCATCCACATACTCAACTACAGCAGCGTGCTAGTTACCACATATTGAGCTGTTTCTCAATAAGGTTTGAATATATTTTTGAGCACGCATGCTTCTTCATAGGACTCCAATCTGCTGTTATAGGTTGAAGAAATACTCCAAGATCTTCCCAAGGCCTACATCGGAAAGCCGGTGTTGAAGAAAGGTCTCAGCAGTGAGCAGTGGGTATGTAGATGAATCTCATTGAGTTTGTTTTACATGAACATCTGCATCAAGTTCCGCTTGGTACAGTTTTTAACTCTGCTGTGAACTCGCTGTGTCTGCAGGAGAAGCTGGAAGACATCAATAAAGTTTTGATGTCCGAGTACGAGTGTCGCCGTAGGATGCTGATCAAACGACTGGATGTCACTGTTCAGTCATTTGGGTGGTCAGACAGAGCCAAGGCATGTTCACGCGATCATCAAACTGATGTCTGCTGGTTTGTTTTTTAACTGGTGAATGTCTTTTCAGGAGAAAGTGGACAGTATGGCGAGAGCCTACCAACCTAGGAGACACTCTCTGAGACCACAGTCCACAGTGGGCATGGCTGAGCTGCTGGCTGCCAGAGAGGAAATCTGCAACGTCGTGAAGACCAGCAGCGGTTCAAGCAGGGAGAAGACTGTGTGTGCTGTCAACAAGGTGCAGTAAAGGAGCAAAAACGTCCTTATTTAAAACAACAGGCTCATGTTTGATAGTTGCACTCATACGAAAAGCTTCTGCCGCAGATCCTGATGGGAAGAGTACCCGACCGAGGAGGGCGCCCATCCGAGATAGAAGCCCCGCCTCCTGAGATGCCACCGTGGCAGAAAAGACAAGATGGAGGAGGAGGACGTGGCAGAGGTGGTGGAGGCTGGAGTCAAGGAGGACGTGGAGGGGGAGGCTGGGGAGGGGGAGGTGGTAGTTGGGGCAGTGGGGGAGGAGGTAGTGGAAGCTGGAAAGGAGGGGGACGGAACCATGGGGGACACAGTAGACATGGAGATTATGGACATGGAGGAAAAAAGGGACGGTACCAGTATTAGTGGAGATTGTTTTGTACATATACACTAACGTTTTACTCGACCTCAGTTCAGCAGACTGGAAAACCTTCTTTTATAGGATTTTTATAAACCCTTGCAGGTTTTTTTAAATCAGTATTTCAGATTTTGTTTCCAGTTTTTCCCCATGTGTTTTTTAAAAGCTGCTGTTATGATTACAAGAACTGTTGCAAATGATTTATAATGTGCTTGGAGCTACGGTAGCCATGTCCTATTTTCAGCTGACTACGTGTAAACTGTAGTTTATCAGTCAAAACTTTGAACAGTTGTATTTTGCAATGCACTTAAAAGATTGTGTTTAAGTGATAAAGGTTTTTTTTTAGACTGTGTGAACACAAACCTGTCAATTCAGCACGAACATTTAACAGTTGAGGCCAAACATTCATGAGGTTTTTGCATCAGGACATATCACCTGACCCTGAGAAGGTCAGGGTTTGTACAGCTTTTAGCTGAAACCAGTCCGTAATCATTCTGCATGGTGTTGTCAGTGTTTGTGTGGAGGCATTTTTGCAAACTCCTCCCTCCATTGTTTTAATGAGCGTTTGTTTCTACGCAAGTCCTGCTGCCATTTCAGTCACGTTTAGGTCCGGACTGAATGGACCATTACAGCATACTTATTTTCTCCCTGCTGTAGATGTGCAGCCTGATGGCCACACATCTCCACTTTGGTTCTGTTTATTGGTCCATTTCAAATGTCACTTCCTAAACCTATGTTGTCCTGGTATATTCTATTAAAGAGATCAGTATAATTGCCTTTCCACAATGACATCTATTGATACACAAAAGCAGCTTTACATAATGGCAGTGTAATGTGTTGGCCATCTGTAGTTAACATATTTAAAAACCTGATACATTAAAACGCAGGAAAATGATTATTGCATGTAGCAGGACACACTTCTGCTTTTGCATCCTGACACACTAATTATGCTATTCTAACTAAATAAATGCGGCCGATGGAGACTACAACCTCATAGGAAACTGTTTAAGGAATATTTATAAAGACTGACCACTATATCCAGCTGTGGGACAGAAGTATGATCTTCGAGTGCATTTTGTGATTTAAAGCACAGGAAAGTACTTTTTCAGTAACACTTTATAATACGCAAAATTTCCTCAGTTACTGAAGAGTTACTAAGGAACTAATGTGGATAATGGTGCAAAAAATGTGCTTATTTACTAAAGAACTAATAAGGAACCAATGGTTAGAAACACTACTTATTGGTGAACACACACTGTAGCCTTAATAGTTGACTGCTGATCAATTAGACAGAAATTCTTCAGGTGAATTCTGGATTTACTCTGGATAGTAATACTAACTCATTCATTTTCCATACCACTTCATCCAGTTCAGGGTAGCGGGGATGCTGGAGCCAATCCCAGCAAACATCCAGTTTCCCTGCAACCATGAATTGGATGAAGTGGTGTGGAATATTATTAGTTCCCCCTTTCCGACTGTTAGAACCTTTTTCCGTTCCTATAATTAGAAGCGTTTCAGCTCCTGCACAGTAGCCGGGCCTTTCCATGGTTCTATAGAACTATATCTGGTGTAGGTGGTAGCTCCACCCTTTACCAGCATAACATCTGATACGTTTACATGCGAGTACAATCTGCACATTTTTAATAAACTTAGTCATCTCTTTTTTCTGTGGCGCTGCGCTCTTTCTTAATCCATGAAATGAAGAAATAGAATATCGCCTTCTGCTTAATTATTTTCCTCCTGGCTCTTTCTGTAAGCCGCCTGATGTGATCATCCATAATTAATAATCCCGTCATGCAGAAAAACATGCGGATTTTCTTTTGTTTTGGAGCGGTGCGGAGTACACACCACCATGTCAGCCCCTAGCAAGGTCTGCGTCGCATGTGTGAATGCAAAGTAAACTGGTTCTCCTGGGGAAGAATAGTTACAGAACTATAGTTCCTAGAATTGTGTTCCTAAAACTCATCTGTTGAAAAGCACCTGGACAAATCTTGTGCACCATTAGTTCCTCATAAGTTTTTTCACTATGGAAGTGTGTAGCATTACTTCCTGGTTAGTTGCTTAGTAGTTCCTCACTAATTTTTTTGAAAAATTAGTATTTTACATTTTAGCTTGAAAAACATGCATCTTGTTTTGTCTAGAGAAGATACATTTTTTACTAAATATTTATATCTTTTCACTCCTGATCTAAATTAATGAACATCTTAAGGGATACCATAGCTTATTGATCCTTAACATCTACCACAAGGTGACAGTAGAAAACAGATTATCCCCAAATACTTCTCGGCTAAATATTTTAACGTTTTCATTCACTAGCAATACATGGTTTGTTCAGGATATTTTATACAGTTTGTACTGTAACCAGAATACATTAAAGAAGAATTTTACATTGTGTACATTGTCAACAACATACCTGTACAAAGATAAAATGTTTACATGTTGGAAACAAAAGGCTCTTTTCAGTTTTCAGACACCATTATAACACAAAAACACAAAATCTGATGCAAATGATGGATTTTAAAACAAGTTTGTAAAATTTTAGGAGCAGATAAAAAGCATTTTACTCTTGCTTAAAAAAGTCCCCAAAAAACAGGGCTTGAAAAACAAAGATCACCTCAAATTGGCACCTTCAAAAAAAAAAAAGACTTCAAGTTGTTGCTACTTGTTGTGGCTGCGGATTCCACACACACGCTTACAGCTGCAGTAAGAAACACAATGACTCTAGTCAGACATGAGCGAAGTGTTAATTAATAGTTTGATTCGTTAAGGTGGGAACCGTCTGCTGAGACATTCCTGGACTGAAAAGAAACATGGCAGCCATAGTGTTGAAACTGGAGACGGCGTGTCCATTAGACAATGAGTGCGACACTTGGCTTGGACACATCAACTCACTGCATCCACACTGTGGCATGTCCTCGTCTTTAGCAGGTCAGTGTTTTATACATTGACAATAAAACAAAGCCTCGGTAGTGATAACTATGGGGACGACTCATATTGGTTTAGCAAAAGTCTTCATCACTGCAACAAATGACAACAAATAAGAAAAACGTCCCAATTATATTAAAATAAGAAAAGAACTGTCTGAAGATTTTGGCACTTTGTCATGACATACCAACTTATAAAGTTTATAACTTGCTCTGATATGCAGTATTTTTAAAGATATTTTTTCCAGTTTTACCCAAAGTCCTGAGGACATTTCATTCAAATACATGTCCTATAAATGTGCAATGCATCTCTATCCGTCGTCTCCTTTCAGCAGGTGTTTGTTTCAGATTGAGGTCCTTTTTTTCCTTCAAAACACAAATTGTTTCTATTGCAGACAGATAAGTTACACTGAGCTAAGTTCCAAAGCTCAATCTCAGAGGTAATTTAAGTTAATATATTGTAATGTGGGACGACGTAATGTCCATCCTATTTCTCTGCACCGTATTTATACTTCAGATAACATTTTCTTTTACCATATTTCCTACCATACAAAGTCTCTCAGAACATTTAAAGTAACAGCACTTCAAATGATATATTTCGGAAGTCTCCTTAGATAAATTAAGTCAATTCTTTGACACATCTATATTATCTTCTTTAATTATGCAGCTTAATATTGGTTCAGTATGTAGAGAATGATACCCTGAAAGTGCTGGTTTTATTCATTTTGATTAAAAAATCTGTAGATAATACTGTTCAGAGGCAGGCCAGTGTTTCTGCTTTTCATGTGCATGTATCTTTCCTGCACTTTCGCACATCCACCCTCATTTAATACTTTGCCAAAACACAATCCAAATTTTGGCCTCAATATTTCGAACAGAATCAGCAAGTAGCATTAATGCTGCACAATGTCCACCTTGCCAATATCTGCAATATCATGTCCATGATCAAATCAGCCTGGAATTTCTGAGGTACTGGATGAGGACCTTGTAGATGAAGGTGTACTGACACAACATCTGAACCATCATCATCCTCTTAGCACGCAGCGCCCTCAGAACTTTTGGGACATCCAGTGTCTGAAAGAGACAGCATTCATTTTTGTTGTAAAATAAACAGCTATGCCACAGGTTTTACCTTCTTAAACCTTCCCCGTGTGAAGGTAAGTACCTCATTGTACTCCAGAGAAGCAATCATGATCTCAGACAGGATAACGACACCAGTTCGGCCCACTCCAGCACTGCAGTGAACCAGCACAGGTTGGTTGGTATTTTTCGGGTCGCTGATGCTGTTTGTGTGTCTCCTCACAGATTGGATCTCCTCCAGATATGCTGAGACGCAACACATACATACATTTAACCGTGTTCCCAAAATGTGCACGTTCTAAAAATATGTTGCGTATTTAAAGTGAAGATTTGATCATTAAAACTAAAACTTGCAACTCACTGAGGAATCCTTTGAAATCCTCAGGACAGCCATGGTCAGGCCAGTCTGTATACTGCAGGTGCCAGACGGTCCTCTCTTGTCCCGTCACGAGGTGTTTAATCTTTAGGCCTGTAGTGGCGTAGCAGCCAGACTCTGTGCGAAAGCGCGTGGTGATCTTGAAGCGGCCATACGTCACCGTGTTGTGACGCGAACCAAGTCGGGGCCAGTAGCGGAAGCTTTTCTCTCGCCCACTCTCCTTCAGAAGATATGATGTAAAGGTTAGTAAGGTTATGATGAGACATAAAAAATGAGGTTTAAAAGGTCAAATCAGTGCACCTCTTCAGCAGTAACCATGGCAATGATGGAGACACCCTGTTCCCACACCATCTGCCAGAAATCCTGACACGTGTTTGACAGAGGGCCTTGTGTGGCAATGTAATTCCAGTCCTGTCCCCCTACTGTTACCTAATGAGAGAAGAATATAATAAATACATGTTTTTAAAAGATATCATGAATACCCCACAAGTATTCTGAAAAAGAAATACAGTTTATGGTCTTGGAGAAATGTCACTCTTGCAGATGAGGTTTTTCACAAAGATTTAAATCCATATGGTTTGTAAAAAGATGCATGTTTTGTCCAACTTTGTGCGTCTTACTTGAATATGTGATGCGTTGATGTAGCCAGTATTGTTCTCTTTAGTAGGAACTAGCTCCACTCGGGTGTCATCATAAGGTAGGACATCATGGAAGCGGTTTTTGTCATTGTTTTCTGGTAGTTGAGCAATGGTGTACTCCTTTCCTGGATGGCGGACTGGGATACTCTCATACTCCTTTAAGATCTCCCCGCTATGCATGTGCTGCTCCAGCAATTTACACTGACATACACAAAAAAGACAAATACATCACTTTCATAAGCAATGTTGTTGTGATTCATCAACAACTTCATCCCACACAGACTTGAAAACTAAACCCAGTATTTTGTAGTCACGAATATGTTGATTAAGAAACAAGTTAAAAAGCATTTTTACATGCCGATGTGAAAACAGGACTACAAAATGTACCCATACAACAAAGATACACATCCAACCAGTACATGAACACAATCATTTGCACTTTTGCTTTCAGAACAGTAAAAATAATGGCGCTAGCTTTAAGAATAATTTACTGTAAACTGTGGCTCATGGTGCTGCAGCACATTCAACCTCACTATGAAAACAAGGTCAGGACCGACATTTTACTCCGATCAGCTGCTTAAAAATCCCAAAATAAAACTGGAATTCACAAATATTAAGAGTACCAAACATAATCTTTTAAATGTGAAGAATCACAACATGAACTGCATTATTTTTTATCTTTGATCTGCAGCGGAGTGATTTTAGCCAAATAAATGCATTATAAAATTATTATAAAACTATTAAATTCACACACAAAGAACTGCCATGTACAGTCATATCAATGACCTTTGACCTGATAATAACAGGTAAATATATGGTTAACAACTCTCGTCTTGGAGACCTCTAGAAATCTACTGTGAACTATCAGATAATATCAGAAGGCACTTTTATAGACTGAAAATGCTGGAAATTTACAATCCCTTTGAAAACAACATCAAGAGGAACAAAACTGCAATTCATACATTTGTAAGTCAGGAAGTAAACATGAAACCTGTACCTAATGTATTCCTCACAAAAAATGTCAAGATTCCTAATCAACACACCTTAAAGATTCCAATAAACCTGTTTTAAAAACAGCAAAAAAGTAATGCGTATGATTTATTTCTTATGTTCTGACTTTATAAACATACGTTTTTAAAGCTACAGATGTAATTATTCATAAAAAGGTTTGAACAATTCACTTAAATGTCTTACCCTCTCATCGTTGGTCGTTTCCTCAGGCTCATCTTTGACCTCATCATGGATTGGCTGCCTGGACACTGACAGGCCATTAAGATGGGCAACTTTTAGAGGGCCCATCTTCTTCACTTCTGACCTAACTCCTTTCTTCATCCCCTTTAGTGAACGCAAAGAGAGAAACAGTGTGATGAATGAGAATGAATCCTGGCCAAACTGTAGAGTGACTAGAGGGGAGGGACAGAGCAGCTTCAATGGGTGTTTCCTTTAAGAATGTTGTATTTCTTGTTTATCAAGGATGTGGAACTGCATTCTTTTAGCATGTTTAGATTGTAAACCTGTTTGCGTCATTAAGTGCTAGCCACTGAAACTTCTTTCAATCTTTCCTAAAAGAGAGCCATTGATATGAAAACAAAGTAAAAGAAAAAAAACGCTATCTACTCTCATACAATGCAATATGAGATAACCCTTTGCCTGAAGTGTAAACATCCCTACTGCCATCACTTGATCCTAGTAATGTACGTCTGTACGCAGGTGCACCTTAATCACTCGATCAAAGCATTTCTTCTGTGATCCATTATCTTTTAATTTAGTTCTTTAAGGCATCATTAGCTGACTCCAAAACTCTGTACACACACACACACTTTATGTACAACGAAAAATGAAACTAACAGTGTGTTTTCTCATGCAATCAACACAAGTAGTTTTATTGTGTTGCTGGAAACATCCACACAAAGTAATGAGGAGGAGCAAAGAACTCAGGTCATGAGGACAAAATTACTAGTCGACAGACACAAGACGACTTCTTTATGTAAAAAAAATTATGTAATAACATTCAACGTGCTAAATACATAAACTGCCTTTTAAATGGTAATCCTTGCATTAATACACATTTAAAGTGAAATGTGACTAAAAATCTAACTTTTGGGAGGGAGATTTTTACTAAATGTACAAGTTACCAATGTACTATGCTAATATTATCAAGACAACTTGCAATTGCTGAGTTATAAAGCTCATCATTAAAATAGTTGCAAGCGTAGACACAGATTTAGGAGCAGGACTCACCGGAGGGGGCAAACCCTCCACTGTTTTCTTGCCAAGAGGAACATCAGACACAGGCCTTTTCTTTAGGTCTTTTTTAGACTTTTGCTTGGCAGGCTCACTCATGTCCCCCTCTGAAACTGAGGGCATTATCCTGGTCTGTCTTAAATCTGACAGCAGGGACAGAGGCTCGTCTTCTTGGATGCGGGGATGAACTTTGTAGACCAAAGAATTGGCTATGGAGGGATCGAGGGCAGAGCCTATAGGATAAGCAGGAGGAGGATCAATGGGAGTCTGCTGCTGAGTTATAAAAGATGTTAAGTTGTGATGCTGCTGTTGTGGCTGCTCAGATACGATGGTTGAAATTGCCTCCTGCGACAGTGGAGTGTGGCGTCCACCATCATCCTCAAACTCCTCCTCTTCTCCACTACTGTGAATCAGCATTGTTGCATCAGACAGGGACTTTTTATGTCCATAGTGCACATCATCTTTATTATCTTCCCTCTCTTCGGTGTTTGTATGATCCAAAAACACATTTAACTGCGATCCCTGGGAGCGACCACCAAACAACACTGGAGGCGGGGTGACTATTTCTACAGCTGAAGAAGACACTGCTCGCTCTTTGACCCTCATCCCCTCAAAACTATGTGCCAAGCCAGCAATTTCAATGGAGTTACGCTTCTGAGCATGGTATGGCTGTCTGTGTGGGGGTCCACTGACAAGAGGCTCTGAAACTTCTTGCAACGAATGTGCAACCGGCAGGCTGTCTTCTTGAAAAGTCTGGACTGAGTGATGCACACGTCTTGTGATGATCAGGTCTGGATTGCTACTGCTGACATATAGATGACGTGACAGATCAGGTGTGCTATTAGCAGGTCGAGGGTGGGCATATGGATATGGTGGCGGGGGTCGATAGACTTGTGTTCTCATTATGTTGGGCGCCGGATAGTCCTGTGCGTGCTGTAACTGCACATTTGTGAGTTCTGGGACACTGACTGCCCCCACAACAGGCCTCCGCTCTGCAGGGTAGGGGTACGGAGAGGGGCTGTGGAAGCTAGAGCCTAAATGAAAGGGATACTGGTGGTATTGGGATGGTTCTCCCCTTATCTCTGGTTGGCTGTATACTAATGGGTCTGGTCTACTGTAGGCGTATGAGTTTCCAATGTTTAAGTTTCTCATGGAGTGGCTCTGTCTGTGATCTTGAGATAAAACCATTCCCCCCCCTATACCTCGGTTCTTCTGGCGCATCACTGTCTCATAATCAGGAGTTGCACGATAAGATGGTGGGATAAGAGCGCTGTGGCGATGAGAGGGGACATAATCTGGTCTGGCGATGTCACTAGTAATAGATGGGTTGGAGGACATAGGTGAAGGCTGAAGGTAGTGCTTGGGATTGGTCAGAGAGCTTGTGCTGTGGGCGCTGTAGACACTTCCGTTGCGCAAACGTCCTCCACTGCTGTATTCCAGAGGAGAGCAATCGAGGCTTGTCTGAGAGTGGTAATAATAACCATTCTGACTGTTCATGTACAGGTTGTCTATAAGAAAGTGAGAACATAACAATATGGATGTTGAATCAGAATTACAGAACTATTTATACACAGCAGCAATCATACTTGACTTATTCCATACAACACTTTTTCATGTTGTTTGCTTGAACAAAATGTTTTGGCAGTGCTTACCCTGAGATGATGTGTAATGATCTGAGAAATGGCCATTGTAGTGCAATTGCGGAGGAGGCATCATGTAGCCTTGTGGCTTTGGCTGTAAATAAAATATTCACATTTAATCAAAGGCAAAGTTGTAAATATAACTTTGAACTGAGATACAAATATAATTTTGCAATTCTAAATATTTTAACAAACATCTTGTGGTACAATGTTAATTAAAAATTTAACCGAATTACAACACAGTATGATATAAATAGTAATCCCTGTCCAAGAGAACACAAGCATACCAAAGATAACCTTGTAGAAGATCTTCGTCTTACAGGGTTGACTGCTGTCGGCTGGGTTTGGCTAGTGGGAAAACAGAAATAAAAATAATCAGGGAGTCCATCAGTATTGAAGCCAGCACCTTTTCTGAGACAGTAACTCCGTCTTATATATTTTCTGTTAAAAAAGATCAAGTCCATCAAAATACTTTAACACCATTTTTAAAACGACCTGAAATATATATTTTCTTTTATATTAACACCAACAAACAAAAGGCCTGCAGTTAAAAATAATACAAAGATGGTGTACAAAGCAAGAAAAAAAAACATTTTACTGTCTATTTGTCATTCCTTTTTCCAGAGGAATCCCTTCATTCACATACTAAAAAGCTACCTGTCTCACCACCTGCTAAAACCATTATTGGTTTTACGCTTTCAAAAGTGAGAAACTCACTACACATTAGATGCTGTGGCTGAGTCCCGTCTTTTGATCAAAACCGAAGTTAAAAAAAAAGGAGGGGGGGGGGGGGTGCAAAGTGTGGACATTGCTCTTAATGGTTTTGCATGTTCAAAAAGTCATGAAGACCCCCTATGCTCTTTGGGGGACCCCAGGTATGGCACCACTAGTAGACTGAACAAAGAGTTGGCCAAAATATAGTCATAGCTGTTACTTTATATATA
>JBAMHX010000022.1:13759378-13770908 GCA_037177515.1 Pseudomugil tenellus
TATTCTATCTCACCATGTTTAAATACATCTACCATTAAAAGTATAGAATGCTCATGTCTTTATAAGTGGGCAAACCAACGAAATTATCAAGGGATCAAATACTTTTTACTCTCACTGTATATACATAAATACACTAGATGCCATAGATGCCACTTGTGTCATTCTAGTCAGATCGGGAATGGATAATGATAGATACAGTGTAGGTGGTGGCTGACTGTGTTGCTCACCCCTTATTAGAAGGCAGAGAAGTACGAGAGAGCATTGGAAAACGAGGAAAGGATAGAGTAAGAAGGGACTTCTGGGAGCCCTCAGAAGGCAACGTGTCACACTCCTCTCTGAAGAGAGGAGGAAAGACATGAGACTACACCAAAGAGACTCATGCAGGAGACAGTGACAAACAAAGAGAAGGAAATAAGCTAAAAATGTTAAAAACACTTACGAGGTACTCTTGTTAATCTTATAAAACTTGAGCCTGGCCAGACACATCCGGCACACATATTTAGAAGTTTCCATGTCTTCCTACACATAGAGGAAAAAAGAAACATTAGATGGCGAGAGAGTTGGTACAGAGGTAGTGCTTGCTTAGTCATGTTTAAATAGAAACATGTATGCCCCCATTTACTACTACATTGTTTCAGGTAATGGTATGCGACATAATGATCCAAACACACCCAAACAAACAATCTCCCACCCCCTCCACCCACACGCTCATACACAGGCTTTGTTAAAGCAGGCTAGAGTCATGAGTGTAAAATGTCAATTTACGCTAAATCAAATAAAAGACAGCAATGTCGCCAGATATGTGAGGAGAGAAGGTGCAGCGACAGCAGACTTACGGTCTGGAACTGAACACTCTCCTCTCTGTTGGCCAGCTCCAGCGCAAAGAAAGACCTATTGTGACTCATGTTGTTAATTTCATGCCACCTACACAGCCAATTAGCACAGTGACAAAAATGGAGGAGATAAAAGGAGATGAAAAGAAATAAAATAAATTAAACACAAGATGATGCAACAGGTCATAAAATCCTGCACATATACATACATAACATTTTAAACACCATTTCAGAATATCTGAAGATATTTTTACAACTTGTATACAAAGCATTTAAATGGTAGCATTTTTTTAAGAAAAACTGAAAAAAAAGTATCTTATGACTCATACTTGCAATTTACTAAATGTTTTTAATGTTTCACATATAGAACTCTTTAAAGGCTTTTTATTGTTATGCTGGGAGAAGGAAAACCACAAAAAAGAAAAAGCAAGAAATACTTTCTAGACTCACCTATATATTAAAGGGGGATGTCCATTCTTGTGCTTGACAAAAATGCCATCAAGACAGGATCCCAGGGTTACATCTGTACCTGCACTGTCCTGAGAAAGAAAAGATCAACGCTTGCTTTTCCTGATGCTAGTAAATCAGTGCTGTGGTTCTTTAGGATTTGAGCCAGGGATCTCAAACTCCACCTCTTCAGGGTCATTGTCCTGCAGGTTTAGATCATTTGCTGCTCCAACTGATTTAACTTAAATGGATCCTACTGCTTGCTGTCAAGTTCTACATAACAACCTTGTACGAATCAAGTTGGTTGATTCAGAAAACATCTATAAACCTGCAGGACATGGGCCTTCTTGAGTTTGAGATTCCTGGTTTGAGTTGTATAGGACAAGAGACTGGACATCACAGACCTACCTTGGCTTGATAGCTTTCCTGGCCATAGCCTTCCATTTTCTCCACTTCCTGCATGTACAGCATTTCCACCTCTGGGGCTGACAGACCTCTGAAAGGAAACAATACAAAAAAATCACATGACACGAGAGAAAAAACAAACCCTGAAACCATTTTCTAATTCAAGGGGTAGTTTTATTCCCCAGATCTTGCCCTCAATTCATCAGTTCTGCTTCCTGCGATTTTCAGTGAAATTTATCCAGTGCTTTTTAAGCATCAGTAATGGTGTCAAATCTTCAGTCTGATGCTGAGGAGTAGTGGTTGCAAAGAATTAGTTCATGGCTTGACATGTCGTAGGATTTCTACAAATTCTATGGAGTCAGTTAAGACATAAAAAGTTAATGAAAATTTCAGACTTCACAAATTAAACTTCAACTTCTGCACAGTTTTGTTTAAACTGATTCCTATTTCTACAAATTACATTTGTAGAAGTGACGAGTACAATTTTAGGCAGTTTGATGCTTTGAAAACATGCTCACCTGAGGGACTGATAAAGAAGTGCCACTTTCTGGGTGGCTTCTTCCAGCACTCGCTCATCCTGAATCCAGTCCTGCACAGAAAGTTTGAATGTCACAATTACACAAATATTTACAAACAAATATTTTGTCATAAGAAAAATTTGCTTAACAGAATTCTTACAATCGGAAACAGTGCAAATTTCTGAAGGAACTCCTGGGAATCATATTGATTGAAGTCGCCAAAATCAGCTGTGCAAGAAAAGAGACAATGAAGCTAATGACAAATATAAAGAATAATGCATACACCATGAAATAGCACTTATTACATTTATCTCTGCATTTAGTACAAGGTAAATAGTCATGGAAGAATAGAGTGGTGTAATGTCTTTTGAGAGGTTGTGGTGCATGATGACATGATGAACTAATTTTAGCAGAAGAGAGGTTGGTTTATTGATGCAGCATCTAACAGCGCAAAGGTCTTAAAATGTTACAGCTTCTGGTTGTCTTTTGGCAACAGGCATGGCTATGACAAGTATCCCAAGTATGAGAAATGCCTAAAAGCTACATCTGTCCTTCCCAACAAACTGCATGCTAAACAAACAGGAAGCTAAACAAAAGCACAGCTTACAAGTTTTCATATCAAATTAAACCATGAATAATCATACAGGACACTTGGGTGAAGTTTCATTGAGCTTTTCTTCAGCATACATACTTAATGTTGGCTAGGCATACGAACATAACTCCAACAGCAAGTGATCTCAGTGACTTTGCTATGCTGACATCCAGGCCAGTAAGTTGCAATGCCTGATATAACTTTGCCAGCAGTGTTTGAGATTCTTCCAACAGGCAACGCTTGCAGGACATGACAGAGTTGAAAGTCACACAAAAATGTCTTCACAATCACATACAAATCTGACCAATTTAACTAGCGAGTTTAATATAACAGTGCTCCTTATTTGTTGCATAGTATGAGAATTAAAACAATTTCTTGATGAACTGCAAGCAGCAGCAGCAAACATTAAAATAGTTATAAATACATGCACATTTTCTGCCTTTTCAGAAAGTATCAAAATCAATAAACTGTGATTGACATTGAACACCGAGTTTGTCATAAGGCAGCAATAATAAATAGATTTTACCTTGCACGGCAAAGCTAGCTAAGCGTATAGCTTGGTCTAGTGTGCATGAAATCTTTCCTTCCAGAACATCCTTCTTCAGCTGCAGATAATACTGATATCTGAGGAGAGAGGGAATGTTTGTTGAGAGCAGAGAAAAGAAAAAGACAAATACAGGAGACAAATAAATATAACTTTCAGCTTTGCTAAAACAGATGCAAAGTAATTCCCAAGTGAAATATGCAATTGTTTCACAATATTAAAACAAAATTTTAACAAATCCCAAACAAAATTGTACAAATAATTTTACATGTTGTTTCTTCATTATGCATTAACCAATAAAATATGTAGATGGGACAAATAAGAGGCAATTAGAAAGTTGGACTTGGCTGAACTGTTCTAACACCACACTAAAACTAGGGCTATAATATTCAGATTAATCAGAATGGATAGATATTTAAGCAAAATAGTTCCCAAATTTGTGAATGTTTTTCTGGACACGTTCTGTCACCTTGTTATTTCTTGTTGCAGCTGAGTGACACTGGGTATGTAAAACACCACTCCAAAGTAAACAGTGGGCTCCAGCCCATACTTGTCTAGCTGCTTCTTCAACGCCTTTTCCCCGTCGATCCATCTCTGCTGGTTCTGCTTATTAAAGTACCACAAACTGAAGAATGTTATCTAAGAAACAAAAAGAGTGAGAAAAAGCATTACATTTGTATCACACAGTAAACAAGAACATTTTGGTTGCATGGAAAGCCGACAGATCAATTCAGGATTTGCTGTCTTAAAAGCACACACAACCATCTTAAAAGTTCCTCAGAGTTAAAAACTGACTAAATGAAAAATGTAGACAGAAACATAATAATTAGCTCTGACTAATAACAGATTGCAAGATACCCTGTAATCAATAAATGTTTCCTGGAGCCATCGAAAAATGTTTTCTGACAACATAACACAGGGCGACACAATCAACTAATTTACGACACGACGAAAATATGATTCACTGGCTAATTCCAGTTAGGGTATTTCACTATAAACTTAGTTATTTTAGAATTCAATTTTTAATTAAAGGTATTATATTTAACCTAAACAAAAAGAGCTAATAAGTTTGTGTGCAACAAATTTCATTGTATTTCTTTTTAAAAAAATAATAATTGGCATTTGGCTTCTATATTGTCATAATAGAGCGGTTTCATCTGTTTTTGTATCAGAATATATTATAAATTGAACTTAAGTGACTTTTGTTAATAGTTATTTTCAGAACTAAAGCATAGCTGGATACAATTTACTCTGGAAATCAATTCACTTTTTAAACACACCACATCCTATTAAGAGTCATGAAACTTGGATCCGACTCAATTCATGAATAAGGAGTGATGTTACAGTATGACAAAAATGTCCAAATGCAGACATGACGGTATGTCATGTCCAATGCTGACTTACTGCTACATTTTTAACCAGATTGTTGATAAAGTTGACATTTGAGTTTGAATACAATTTTCAGGAAAATAGACCATTTCCTAGGTTGCGTGACTATTTATTTACAAATGCATATAAATGCATATGTAAAGCAAATTATTAACAAATTCCTAATGTTATGAAGGGAGCAAAGATTAGGAGAAATCACATGAAAAAACATTGACATACAGCTTATCTTATTCTGTTTTCCTACTGACCAGTTTCAGAAAGGAATGTGAGCAGAGAACAGCCCTAATCAAAATACTTTCTTGCTGAGATGGCAAGTCCTAAAAAGAGACAACAATCAGCACTTGTATTGAATAAAAACACATGCATACCTCTCTTAACTTCAGTCTCTGGGCTACTGCTTCCAAACATTCTTGTCCAGTGCTTTCCACTGACAGTGTAAACTCAACAAACTCTCCATTAAGAAGCTGAATCCGAGTGACAAGACAGCTCTTGCTTGAAACAGTATACCTTCTAGTCCTTTTGAGCTTTATGCCAAATGGCAAGGGCATGTTTCAGTTGTGTCAAAGGGAGAGTCTTTGCTTAGTCCACAGAAAATATTCTCCACTCGAAAATTGGGAGAATGTTGCAAGTCATTAGGTTCATCATTGGGTGTTAGATCTGAAATGCAAGAAGAAAAACCTCTTACAAACCGACCTTTTATGTCACAACACTAAACCACCATCAGAATAAAATTATGACAGGACTTCGGTCTGGTCTGTTCGTCGCTAAAGTTTACATTACAATGCATTCAATGACACAGGCCAAAACAGACAAACACCTGGCTTCAAGCAATCCTCTAATGCTGTATTTGTTGCGGGTTGCGTTTACGGCTACTTTCCTCAAAGAGGGGGTTCTTTTGGCTGAATACTGTACGCAAATGTATGGACGTAAAGATTTTGGAGTAGAATGCCAGATCTAGGTAACCCCGACAATTCTGAAAGGAATTTTGCAAAGCTTCTGGTTGAATCTCTTTCCGGAGAATAGTCTGCTTCAAACAGTATTGGAGTGACCTGCTTTGATACGCAGCAAGCTACTAGAAATGTCTATGCTCATTTTCTAAACCTCAACTATCCGTTTATCTTACTACAAATCACCAATAATATCATTACCCTTTCCATCTGCTACACATATGTAGAGAAGTTTTAGCTGACGTCTACCACTATCAGAGAACGCAAAGTACTTTTCGACCTTACTTTTAATATACCATTGAGTTAGCTTTGAAACTAGCCTGCTAACTCATGCTCCAGCAAATAGACGACACCACCAGGAGGCTGACGTCGCCCGGTAAATATTTTGGAAGGAAAAAAACGTTAACTTTACCGTTAGTCACCTGTTGCTTTTCAGTAATCCAGCTAAAATAAGGTCCGTAAAGATGATGTCTTTTAAGTCACTGTATAACTACCATACATATATTTACTGGAATTTGAGGTAGTTTAATTGATTTTCTTTCCGTATCTAAACTAACGAAGCAGCCCATGCCTCTTGGTCCAACAGTTAACTCAAGTTCCTAGCGTGTTTTGCTGCTTCCTCGGATTGGAAGAGCAACAAGTGTTTTTCGTGTTCATGCGCGGTGCTATATTTTTTAGTAGTGCTTCACGTATTAGTTAACAACCAAGTTAAAAGGGGTACCTCTTCAATTCTGCTGTAAATGAGTTTTTTAAAAAATACGAGTTCCCGTAATCTATGGAAAAGAGCGTTTCAAATATAGTGTAGTACCCCTCTTTGCGGAAGAATATTTGGCTTTCAGTGCTATGACATCAGACAGCTGGAATGCTGAACGGTGAAAATGCCAGAAATGAGACAGCTGTCACGCACTGCTGGCCGCAGACCTGTTTGTTTACTTTTTGCATACACTTAGATACCCAACAGCTGTAATTACATACAAATAAGATTGTGCAATTCATCATTTGTTTGCAAAATGACCCTTGGCATGATCTTCAAAGTGACCATGAGGTACTCTAAAGTGCTGCTTGGTTGCTGATTTAGTGATTTGTTGTACTTTTTCTTAGAAATAAGATGAAAGATTTCAATAAGCAGAATAAAAAGGTTTATTGCTATTCAAAGACACTTCTTGGTTACAGTCCGTTTTAAGCTTCCACACTAATGAGTCAAATACTTCACATTACTTTATATCTCTAGAAATCTTAAAATGTTAACAGAAACAACAGCAGATGGGCTAATAAATGACACAACTAAAGGTTTCAGCGAATTTATGTTTTAAAAATAAGATCATTATAATGAAACTATTAAAGACTAAATAATCCAATAGTAAAAGTCAGTTGCAGTTAAACCACTTCTAGACCCATTTTTCATTTCTGGGCCAGAACAATTCAGTTTTTTTTCTTTTTAATAAAGAAAGATAAACTAAGAACAAACAAACAAAAAAAGAACAATCAAACAAAAGCATCTTGTCAGAGTTAAAGAACAAAACCAGTACTTAATTATTTATTTTAGCAAAATCTTTAACATGTTTAAAATATGTTTAAAAAAAGAAAGAAATCTAAACCCTACTGCAAACTCAGAACTCATCGTCACTAACAGAACTACCTGTATCTATGTGTTGCTTGGTGACAGCTTCCTTGTTGTCAGTGTGTGTGTTAATGGACACATGTAACAGTTCTGACAAATGTCTTCCCAGATCCTCAGCATCTTCAGACTGTTCATCAAAATGGATGCCTGCTTGATCGTTGTCCAGATGACTTTTTGTATTGGTGTGTTTGTGTTCACCATTGTAGACATCATTTGTTGTAGTTGTGTCTCCATGATGGGAATCACCCTGACTATTGTCTGCATTACTGATAACATTCTCAGTGACTAATGGAGAGTGTATGCTTTTTTCTTCATTGTCACTCTCTTTGTCTTTTTCATTTGTGTTAAATGAGGTAGTTCTTTCAGGTGAACGTGTGGGTGTTGAAGCTACAAGAGGATCAGGACAGTCAGGTGAGTTACTGTTATTTAGTGGCGTGTAAGAGAACGGCTCGATGTCTTCGTTGGTCTTCACTTTTTTTTCCCCAGATTTAAGATGTAAAAATATTGTATCAAAAAGACTGTTTTCCTTTTTTTCAAACTCTTTTTCAGAGGTGGATATGTTGGTTGGCTCTTCAAGTTCATGACGCAACAATTCCAGAAGGTGGCGCATTTTACTCTGAATACAAGCAAAAGATGTTATTTTAAAAAAGACTTGTTCCGTACAGATGAGCATTATTTGTGATATTATACACTGACCTCCTCAAGCTGATGCAGATTCATGTCAATGTGCCTTTCCATCACTCGGTTTAGGACCCTTACACAGAATATATATATTTACACACTGACTTTAACTCATACATGAGATTATTTTATGAAAATAACACACTTGAATAAAGGAGACACGTGTTAAGATTTCAAATAAGCAATTAAGGAAAATGAACCTTTCAGAGACGTGCCCCCTGGACAAGATATCCTCTGTGACAGCAGAGATGAATTCCAGGTACATTAATTCTTCTTCCCTTTTGAAAAACAATTGAAATATTTTAGATAAAAGCAAATACACTCGTTTAACTTGTTCTTAAGATTTAATTGCAACTCAGATTGTCAAATCTGTACACAAATACTGATTAAATATCAAGGGCAACTTACTCTGCAGATACACGTCTCATAAAGGGGGACTTCCAGCCTTCTGGCAAGCTTCTAATGAGTTAGAGACAAACTCTATTAGAAATTTACTTAAAAAAACTCATGCACACACAAAATAAAACACCAATAATGCGATGCAACATGATCTCTCCATTGCATTTTCACCTGGATGAGGAAATGAAGAAATCTTTTTCTCCTTTAGCTGTTCGACTCTGCTGTCTTGATGATGATAAATACGTGTCATTGACCTCAGCATCAGACCAAACATCCTTTGTAGAACATTCCTGTAAAAATGTGTCAAGGCTTTAAGATAAACAAAAACATATTGCGACTGTAGTGACAAATAGCGGTAAATTATTTAATTCTATTAATTTACATTTAAATGTAAATTAAACCCTCTCAGGGTAAGCGGGCAAGACATTAGTAAAATATCTCAGTTAGGCAGGATTTACGATTATGAAAATCACATAAAATCTTTCAAATAACCTGAGATGGCTGATGAAGCTCTTGTGTGTCTTCTTTGTGTTTTGTGCTGAACAAAAAACAAAAAAGTTCGATAAATATTGAGACACTGTAAAAGCTAACTTAATTAACAAGTGACACATCACTATTGGTGTACTTTGGAAACACCTTCCAACATCTGGGAAATACCTTTTGTGATACGTGTCCTGTCGCATCAGTACTGAGCTGCTACAATCCTGAGTAGGTTTCCTTCTTGGTGCCCTGTAGTAGCGATAATTTGACAAGTATGAACTCTTATCTGACTTCAGTGTCTTGGGAGTGAATGGTTTGTCTTGTGTAAAGTGTTGTGAATGTTTCTGGAGCAAATCTCCACTATATGTCTTCTGGACAGGGTCCTGGAAGGTCTTGTAGCAACCATGATCTCTCAAAGCTGTCAGTGAGCATGCGGACTGCTTTCTTTGCAAAGCTGCTCCAGAGCTGCCGTAGTTTATCGCTGATGCTGGGCGAGGGTGACGGGAACTGATCTTACACGATGGATAAACTATGTCCTTGGGGTTAAAAGAGGTAGTGAACCTCGGGCTGGAGACAATGGAGCTCCTTGAGCCGAGGTATGGACTTTCATCAAATTGTCCAGATGATCTACTCTAAAAAGTAAACATGAATTCAATAAAAAATTGTGAGCAAGGAAAATCAAGTGAATGTCAAATGATATATTTTTCCAGGATGAATTAGCAAAACATGAAGCTCACAAAAAAAAGCTAATCAACTTCATTTCAAACCTGAATGGAGGATGTTCTGCTACTCCTCTGTAAGACAGAGTGGGCAGACTGAGGTCGACCCCCTTTTCTCAGTCGTGTCTGTCTGATCTGGTCATTGTCTGTAATTTGTATAGAACAAAACATTAATTCGGATAATTATCTACAGTGACAGGTTTTAAAAAGAAAACTGCTATATCCACACCCACCAATCATCCATAATCTGTTGTGTGAAATAACACTCTAACCCAGATTCATCTTCTTAACTTGCACTTTACTCATCCAGTGGTTAGCTTTAGCAAAATACTCACTGCACTTAACTGAGGCTTGTGTTTGGATCAATAAAAAAACTGTGGCAGCAGTGTTTTATGAAGAAGGTACAACCATCGAAACAGATGAGGATGAGAGTGGATAGATCCTATCCTCAAATGTAATTTGTAACTTAATTGTATTTTTGCTGAGGCTTCAGGCAGTTGAGCAGATGGCCTTACTTTCAATCTTATTTCTAAAATCATTGGGTAAAATGTAAACAAAAAAATACATTACTAATCATTTAAACCATTTGATTATTTGAAAATAACACAAAATTGTTATGATTTCTACATTTTTTTTTTTACGTTATTTAATTGATCAGACAAGAGAACAACTTCCCAATCCACTGCAGTGTAATTCAAATAAACTCAATCTCAAAGAATGCAGTGGCTTTTCTGGATTTGTTAACATTTTTCTTTTTGTTTTATGTGTGTGTTTAAATGAACAGTGGTTTCTTCACTGACTACTGTCAATTCTAAATCCTATACTTCTTATTTCTGCCTAAAGATCAAGCCAAAGAAGCTTGGATAATTTTATGGTGTGAAGCTTTTTTGTCTTTATTTTTTCTTCTTTTTAAATAGGTGAACTGGACAATCCTCTGAGATATTTGCTTTATAAACAATTGTGTTACCATCCTGTAGCCAATAAGTCAAATATTATGTAAGTTGTTCTTAAAGTTGTTGTTTTTGTTCC
This sequence comes from Pseudomugil tenellus, assembly GCA_037177515.1. NCBI lineage: Eukaryota > Metazoa > Chordata > Actinopteri > Atheriniformes > Pseudomugilidae > Pseudomugil > Pseudomugil tenellus. The sequence continues at coordinate 13,769,983 of JBAMHX010000022.1, forward strand.
AGTTGTGTAAACTTATATTTCTTTATCAAATACTAATCATTTTCCAGTTTTGCCATTTTCACTGTAGAACTGGAATGACTTGGGTACTTACATATCACACTCTGCAGCATGCTTTTGGGTACAGAATTATCAATGGCAGCTGTGGAACACAGTCAAAACGTGTGATTATGATTAATAAAAAATCAAAAACTACCCCTTCACAACTCTTAAATACTAACATCCCCATAACTGTAAGGACTGAGACTGAGTCACTAACCTTTAGCTGAGTAAACTTTTTTATAATGAGACACCATGTGGTCTTTAATCATGGACTGTGTTAACTTGCTGGAGGAGCGAGGACAGAAAGCTAAAAACAGAACAAAACATACAATTTTACAATTAAACCATCATTTCACAAATGACCACACTTAGTAATACATATTATGACTTACGACTACTTTGTAGAGCCTGCCGTCTCATTCCACAGCTGCTCCCCAGACCAGATGACACACTCCCTAAAAAGAACAGGCCGGCTTATTACTAAACTAAATGGACAACTCAATTAAGTAATTAAAAATCTAATTGATCATTCAAAGATGATAGAAATCAAACGAACAATTTTTAAACAACACAACAATTTTTAGGGAAGTTATTGAGAAAGGATTAGACACAAACAAATACAAAGCATCTCATGTATAACTCATTTCAGTATTCAAAAGTAAATTATTTTTAATTTACTTCACTCCAAGAAAACAGAAAAGGATCAGAGTATTATACAAATGACACTTCTCCCTCTTAATGATCATGTTTAATGATTTGACATAAGATATTGATTATTTACTTGTTATTTGTTGCAACTTGTCAGAATGGGTAGATTAAAAACTAAATCCAACGTTAGCTGCGTTAATTACGACAATAAAAGACTGACAAAAGATCCTGTGCTGTCT
>JBAMHX010000022.1:13781627-13795297 GCA_037177515.1 Pseudomugil tenellus
CTACATCACTCACATGTATGGAAGGAAAGATGACAACAGACCCCAGGTTAAAAAAAAAGCGAAGTTCTCCTTTAAGTGTGCAATATATAGCTTTTCTTTTTGTCTCTTTTACTTTGTCAGCAGCTATAACACACAGCATGGTGATCATTCACACTACTCTCTGGCATTGCAGCCATATTTATGGTATGAGATGTAAGGTCTCTATATCACGCTGACATGTACAAGAGGAAGCAGAATTGAAAAATGATTTGAGATGTGCAACTCCTTCTGTTGGCTGGGTGAAAACTGATTTGTGAAGGGGTGCAGAAATAGAAAAAAGTTGTACAAACATGAGCGAACTCCTTCACTGTACAGACTGTCAGTTAGTTTTCTGAAAGAAAAGAAAAGAATCATTCAGAGTCTCCAACAATGATTATAAACAAAGCAGCAAAGGAATTAAATATATACATACCTGATTAGCTTGAATCAATGAAACACTGCAAATAGCTTTGAACATGATATGATGTTAAATGAGCAAAATAAAACTGTTTGTCTCCATTGGTCATATAGAAGTAAAGATAAAACTTGGATCAGTGCTGAAGTGGGTCCCTCTGATTTGCTTTGGCTTGATACAAGCACATAGAAAGAACCACAAAAATGGCATTTGGTGTGCGCTACTTTCTACTAGAATAGCTTCATTTGATGCAAACACCTTGAGCACTGCTCCACTGCTCATCTGATTCTCTCCCTCTTCACGCCCACCAGTATGCTTTTTTGTCTTTCTTTTTGTTTCCTTGTGAGGCTCAACCTTTGAGCCACAATAGCATGATCACGAGTTTGTAAAAATCAATGACAGTATTTCCTTAGGAAACGTGTGGAAATTAAAACCTTTAGCATGAAGAGCTTGGGATACACAAAGAATCAATTATTCATTGCAGACCAGCAGTCAAACATCTCCTGGCTCTCTTAACAGAAAAGAGTCTGCATAACATATGATATCACGCCTTGAAAACTGATATATCTGAAAGCTTTAGTACTCTGTTATACTATTACATAATACAGAGGTATAGTGTGATATTAAAGGAAATTGTATTTATGCTGTTGTGATGTCTGTTTTGTGTTGCACAAACTATCCAATCGAAACAAACCAAACTAAACCTGCAGAAATATTTTCCAATGTTCATAAAAAGATATCCTTAAAGGAGAAAGCAGTGATTTTGTAATTACTCCACAAGTAATAGGACTTATTAGCATATCAACACAGTGAATTTCTTAATATATTGTTTTCAAAAAGTGAACATTTAATATTGCAAAAGTAATTAAATTAATTATTATTGTTATTATTAATAATAATTAAATTAATTAAATAATCATGTATGATGCAAAACCGGAAAATTAAGACTTGTTTCTGTTGACCAAAACAAACAAAGGCCTCAGCATGTGCTACTTCACTCATAACTCATCAAAAAGTCTGTCTGGTTCTCAAAAATTTCCCAATATTGGCTTTCTCTTGCCTTATCCCATCACTCAGTTGCTATTTTCTGTGGCGAAATAGCACCAGTGACTCACTGTTGTCAAACTGTTTGGGTGCAGAAGGTGCAAAAAAAATGGCAACCTTGGGAAGCGTGGGGTTGTGTTTGAGATTACTGAAGGAGACAATAAATGAAAGAGCAAAGTGTTGCGATGTGAAGATGTTGACCTCCGCGCGTCTGCTTCTGTATTTGTATTGTTCAAACTCCCACTGTGCTCCCATAGAGACAGCAGCCCTAATTGGCTTTCCTGGTGCTGTTTTGATGACTCACACAGTGGCAGGATGTGAAGCCATGCTGTCACTGGCAGCAGTCAGGCCTCGTTTATTGATGAGTCAATTATCAACAAATAAAGTTTGATTTTAACTGATGAAACTGCAGTGAGACTACAGCGGGATCTGCAGCCAGTGTCATCCTGAAATGATGATTTTCAATTATAAATAAAAACAAATTTGTTTTATAACAGATGGATTTAGTGTTTATGTGGTTTAGTTCCCTTTTGTTTCATTACTTATACATCCAAACTTGCTCTAAAACAACAAACCAACTCTTTACTCTTGTTGACCTCAGTTTTCCTGTAGCTGCAGGGCAATTTGGGTAAAACTGTACAGATAAAATTGTTGCAGAATATGTGCTTGGTATGTGATCAGAATCCAGTTGGGTGAAGGAGAACACGAGGCACCACACCGGCTGGATCAGTGCTGTCAGAGTCACCTGCTGTGGGGTAGAAAGTCACACCGTGAGGATAAAAATCTGCAGTGACTGTCTGTCTCTGTAGAGATCCTGCAGTGGAGAATATAAAAACAGATGAGCCCATTTGTGGTGGTCCTGGAAGAATGTCTGTTTGCTGACTGTAGTGAACTTGAAGGAAAAAAAGATTATGATTCTTAAAAATTATTAGACTAGCTGATTAACAACAATAAGTCAGCATCATTATGAGTCAGAGGTGTAAGTGCAGGAGACCTATTTTTTCCCCAATTTTCATGCTGCATGAGCTGGGCTCTGAAGAAGGCAAGGCAGATAAAAATAGACCTCATAAAATATTCACATGCATTGTGCAGCTATTTATAGCTCTCCTTTAAAACCAGAATTAGGTTATTTGTATATCATAATACAACAACAACTCAAATATTTTCCCATAAACAAGCCCTTTTTGTTAAAACCTACAAACGCATTACTGTGATTTAAACATTTTAGGTAAAAAAGGTGTCTCCTTTGAGTGGCTATGATGATGAAGCTGAGGTAATCACATGCAAGATAGTGAGTAGGCATGTGCAGCGATGCGTGTAGAGGCAATGCCGCACTCCATCTGCTTTGAAATGTATGTCACGAGAGTTGTTAAATATTTTATTATATGGATGTTCAACTCTCTGAAAGCTTGCAAGGATAGATTGGGGGTTGCCCTGAAAGAAGACATGCTGCAGGAATGCCGATACTCACTCTGGAGTTATTTCTTACCAAAGACTTTCTTCACAGTTGATTTCCCGTCTGCAGAAATTTTGTTCATTTCAGAGGCTACATTTTAACCTATAGATAAGAATACAATTGTTTTTCTCATGAAATTCCCATCAAGCCAGAAATGAGAAAGAACACTACATAGTAGATTAACTTTTTATGGCGACATAATGAAGCACAGAGGGAGAGCCATGAGAATAATGATGGAGTTAATGTTTTGCATACACAAGACAGATTAGAGATCAGATTAAAACAAAAGTAGACTCTAAAGAAAATAAAATATGTGAATTTAGCCTTTTAACATGCAAATTAGATAGAGTGAACAAATAGCTGTGAAGAGACAGACACTGAATACTAATTTGAGCATAACTGGTGTTATATGTTTGTGCATGTTTATGTTCACAGAGAAAGTGAGAGTGAGTCATTTTAGTATGTTTTAGAAGTAGATAAAGAAGACTGCTCTGGGGGAGATTTGTGTGCAATACCAATAACGTTTTGTTAGAAAAACCAGAAGGGTTGTAAGAAAAACATTTTGCTTCACACAATTCAAGGCAATTTCACAGCAGATGCCGCCATGAAGTCTGTTCATCCTTGTTTTCGGACATGTTCTTTCCCATTTAGATGTATTTAGTCTGAAGGTGGATCCCACAACCTATTAGAGCTTTTTTGAAGCTTTTGAAGCTGGATCACCTCTGCGACGTAGTCATAAAAAACCCCCTGATTTAAAAAAACTTTTTACCTTTCATCCTGGCACCTTCTGTATCATCTCCTTGGTTGTGTACTGCAGTTGGAACCACTGAACGTGGGAGTTTGTCTGGTGTACCTGCTGAATGTCCAAAGTAGAGTTCAGCATAAGTGATAGCTCCACTTAGAACAGGTGTTCCTGTAGCTGCTAGACAGACTTTCTTTCGAACGCCTCTTTTATGTCAAAATACATATATTATTCCACTGACTTCGTCCTTTTAGGTCTGACAGTTTTATTTGGAAAAGCTGTTTTTGCGTGACTGAATAAATTAGTGCGTCTTTCATGACGGTGTTCCAGTATTCTTTGTGTCTCTGTGACTCAGGTCTCAGCTTCTTTGAGTTGCATCTTTTGTGTTACTAGCTTGATAACAATAAGAGATATTGGGGTTCAGTGTTTTTTTTCTTTTTCAATTTAGACATGGATTCGTACGATTATGCTGCCAGCTTCTCACTTCTTCAAATGTTTTATTTGGGATACCTCATCAGAATAGCTTACCGGACGTGCACATTTATTGGCTCAATACCTGTAGGGTTTAGGATTCTCTGTCACAATACCAATTACCACTAATAAAAGCCATGACGTAACACTAGGGATCCCAATATCGGCCCTTGAGGGGCTCTTTCCTGCAGATTTTTCAAGACTAAGAATAAGTTCAGCATAATGACTGTTTTACTTGAGTCAGCTGTGTTGGATCAGAGATACATGGAAAACCTGCAGCATTGTGGCCCTCAAAGATACAGTTCTATAAATGTTCAGCATAGTTGTGATAATTAGTTGAATGTGGCTGAATCAGTGCGTCAATTTTGGCACATGCACAGTTTTGCCATGTTCTGTGGTACCCATGCGCATTAACCAAAGGTATGCTAGTCCAATGAGTATGTCAAGACACCTGAACTCATTCTGCCACTTGACCTTTTCTTATGTCTTTTTTTCCTTTCATCATTGAGAAATACAGGCCTTCACGTTAATACTTATGTGGTCACAGTTGATCTGTTCCCACTATGGCAAAGATCCAACGTAAATGCTTGAGCAACAGATACACAGAAATATTGGTGGGAGGTTGGTGAATTAGCTCCTCTGTTGCAGCCATCCATCAGAATTTTCCTTTGTGAAATCAGAGCAGATGCATCATGTTGCTGTCAGCTGAGGTGCTGTTTCTTTTGTCCATATACCAGACATATTTCCATATACATTGCCATGTTTAGTACAATAGCTTATATTTGAGTGCTGTGATTATAACTATTACATCCTCCTCTTTCCAGAGTGCCATAGAGGCAGTGAGGAGCGCAGGAGTGTGGCCTGTTGGAAACACATCATACAAATCCAGTCACTGGGACATGGGCAGTGCCTTTTTTTTCGCTGGGACAGTCATCACAACCATCGGTAAAATGCTCATAAATGTATTTCCTTAGTACTTTATCAAATGGAACATTAATCAACAACTACTTATGTATAAAGCTTTCACAGTAAAGGCGTTTTTATTTGTTTTTATTGTTTCCAAAATATTAAGAACTCCCAAAAGCTTTGAAAAAGAAACACATTTTCAATTAGTCTTAAATATATTTATGGGATCTGAGACTTTGGCTGAAGTAGGAGGGCTGTTCCATTGCTTTTGAGGTATTATGGTCCTGTTATGATCCCCATTATCAATCTTTTATATTTTTTAATTAAATCAATTAAATACACTAGTTTCTAATAAGCTATTTATACTAAGATGTAACAGTCAAACAAGAATGGAAAGTAATGACTAAATGTAACAACATATTAATCCTTTTTCTGTTGTGGTTTAATCCACTTAAGGTATGCGGTTAAGGTATTATCCCAGCTACTTTCAAATGATAAGCGTGGCATTGGTGAACTTTCCTTTAGTTTTTATCTAGTTATCTAAGTTTTTTATTTTCCAACTTTTCTATTTGAAAATGTGCTTAGACATCTGAAAACAGTCAATTAGTTTAACACCGAGCCCATAATTATCTTGTAAGTTGTCCAGTGAAATATTTTATTTCTTAGTTGGAATGAAGGAGATTAATTCATTTCACCATATGTGGGCATATTTGGATATTTACTGGTCACACAAACATGTTGTTACAGTATGCAGCAACTCTTAGAGTTCACTTTGATAAATATTAGCAATATGAACTTCAAAAGTGATAAAATAATAGTATTAGAAGCACTTTATTTATTTAATGTATCCATTGAGTAGTATGATAATATGTAATAAAAAGAATACAAAACATAAATGAATATTAAATACCGAAAAAATATTTCAGCACATAGTTTCTTACAAACATTTTGTATTTTAAGAGAATACTAAAATTCAGCTATATTTCTGAAAGAGATTAATTTTAACTCTGTAAATTGTTGTTATTATTGCTGCTTCCAGATTAATTTTACAATTTACTTTCCCGTCACAGAGTAAAGCTCAGTGATGCAGAACCTAACCACTTCGGGACTTAAAAACCTGTGTAGCTCAGCATCTCATAAATGCTTACAGACACTGCTGACATAAACATGCAGTGTACAACAACATTCTTCATTTCCTTGTGCAGCCTTTATTGCTTATGCAAGGCAAATAATATCCTGTGACTGATAAACATTTTTAAAAGATAAAAAGAAAAATAAATACAGGTGCCTGAAAAGCTTTACTCAAATAAAACCATTTAATGAATCTGTTTCTAGTTAGGATCCATAACTGCAACATCAAAGCTAATGAAAGAAAGTTTGTTTTTTTCTGGGAACTGCAGTCACCATCATGTAAATGACTGGAAAAACACAATGTCCCTGCCCTTTTATTATGGTGTTATACTTAGATTTAATTAACCCCAACCACTGCGGTTGAGCAGAAGCTATCAGATGTCTCACTTACCTTAATGCCACAAGTGAAATAAACTAGAAATATTCTTGATAAGACTTTTTAGGTGTCATCAACTGATGGTTAGAAGGAGAAGACTCAAGTAAATCCTTCTCCATTTGTCTATTGCCTCACTTACTTCTTCATTTTACCTATTGAAAGTCACCATAGGGTCATTATTAATGCAATTTTCTTTAAGGGGAATTGAATTATTGTTTCTGGAGGAGCTTCTCCACTACTAAAGGGTATTACATAAGAGCTCCAATTGATTAGGTTACATAAGAGAGTCTTGATTGGCTTTTGCTTCTCGTCTTACTCTCCACGTCCTCTTTGCCCTTCTTTGTATCTTAGTGTTTTTTGTCACTAATGCAATCAGTGGCTTTAAGCCCAATTTCCCTCCTTTTCTCTTCTTTCCTCCTAATTGTACTTATAATGTTTCAACAGGTTATGGAAACACAGCTCCAAGCACCCAAGGTGGGAAAATTTTTTGCATACTTTATGCCATATTTGGCATCCCGCTCTTTGGCTTCCTGTTGGCGGGCATTGGAGATCAGCTGGGAACCATCTTTGTGAAAAGCATTTTGCGAGTCGAAAAGATATTCAAGGTGAGCTCCAAGCATGAAAATGAATCCTTTTATGGGGGGGTAGAAATTGTGTTGTAGGTTATAGTCCTACTTTGAAAAAACAGCAGACTACCTTCACGCTTCATTCTAATCCCACTCTCTGCCAGTACGATACATTCTGCCATGTCTTCTTAGCGTTATCTAAGTGTTAGCTCCTTGGTGATTGCTTCTAATTGTAACTAGTTGAATCACTTTCTTGTTTTTTCAGCAAAAACACAAACAGATCAGCCAAACAAAAATAAGAGTGACTTCTGCTATTCTTTTCATCCTGGCTGGCTGCATTGTCTTCGTCACCATCCCTGCTGTCATCTTCAAATACATTGAGAACTGGAGCACCCTGGAAGCCATTTACTTTGTTGTGATTACACTAACTACAGTGGGAATAGGAGACTATGTGGCAGGTAGAGCCATACAGCAAAACATGTACTATTTTAAAGAAGTAGCATGGCATCCTTCTTTTCACTGTACTTGTGTTTTCCCTCTTCTTCAGGTGGCGATCGGACAATTGACTATATGCGCTGGTACAAGCCTCTGGTGTGGTTCTGGATTCTTGTTGGTTTGGCATACTTTGCAGCTGTCCTTAGCATGATTGGAGACTTTCTTCGAGTGCTTTCTAAAAAGACCAAAGAAGAGGTGGGGTTTGATTACACTGGCCAATATTATATTAGAATAGAATACAGCTACAGTTTCCCCTCTCCTTTCTGTCCGCTCTTTGATTAATTACTGATGATAAGCCATTGTGAAAAGGTTGAAAGGGAGGGAAATTGCACTAAATGGAAATCATAAAGGTTCTAAAATGATTAATTCCTATAATCACAAAGAAAATTATTGAGGTTAAGAGTGTGAATAGAATTGTAACTAATATTTCTGACATTATTTTCTATAAAGACCCTTGATTTATATAAAAAGGAAATGTTTAATACATATTTTCCTTAGTAAATACCACCATCAGCATGTTCATAGTGGATAAATGAAAATATTAAATGCGAGGCAGAGTTTTATTCAGTATGTAATACTGGAATTGTTTTTTTTACTCTTTTTTTTTAACTAAAGATAAAGATCACATATTAATCTCTAACACTTACTTAATCCTTGTGCACTATTGTCATAGGTTGGAGAGTTTAAAGCTCAGGCAGCTGAGTGGAAGGCTAATGTACGAGCAGAGTTACGTGAGACACGGCGACGTCTCAGTGTAGAGATTCATGACAAGCTGCAGCGGGCTGCCACCATCCGCAGCATGGAGCGCCGTCAGCTCGGCCTGGAGCAGCGAGCCCACTCGCTTGACATGCTGTCACCAGAGAAACGAGCCATGTTTGCTAGCCTGGATACTGGACGTTTCAAGACTTCTTCCCAGGAGAGCATCGACACCAAACTGAATAACCTGAGGCTGAAGGGAGCCTGTGAGCCATATGACCAACGGGGGGTTGAGCAAGCGCAACAGACAGCATCTTCCTCAGAAGAGAATCTCTTTAATCTACGTTTTGGATCTCTCACCAAGCTAGCCAGGCGCAACAAGAACCGTGAGCTGCGCAGGAACATTCCCGGAGACTCTCGACGGTCGAGCATGGGCATAAACAATGGCAACGCAATGCTGGGAGAAGAGAGGACGGCGGAAGAGGATGGAGAGATAGATGAAGAAAACAGAGAAAAGAAGGAGGAAAATATCAGTCTGACAAACCTGTCACAGTATGCAGTGGAGCGCTCTAAGTTGAATGGGTTCATACCAGCACAGGCCAAAGACAGAGACAACGATTAGGTATCAAATGCATGAACACTTAAGCTGCAGACAGGGAGTGTAGAGACAGACAGAATGATACTCAGACTGAGTCACAAGGAGAGTGCACAGTCCTTTGAGATGTCAAGAAATGTGCCTTTCTGTTTCCTATGCTTAGACTGGAACTGCTCCCAGGAAACTCAGTCATCGTGCCATAGCCATGGGAAGAAAACACGTTGCCAAAAATAAATGAAACTGATTATACACAAGAGCCTGTTAGAATACCTCATTCTGTTTGTTGCTGGAAAATGGACTACCTGTGATGTATATCAGAGCTGTCTTACCCAGCTCTGTTGTCTTTCAGCTCCCGAGGCTCTTATGAAATGCTTGGGACAAGACCATCTGTTCATGCTGAATCTTATTTTTTTTTTTTCACATTGTGAGCACAGCAGCGAGAGAGCTGGAGTCATGTCATTCATCCTCAGAGAGATTATCAATCATTTTGTCATCTCATACCGTGGTGGCTTTTCTTCTTTTTTTAGTTCAACAACCTGCTATGAAAAGACTTCAAAGTTTAATGACCGGAAGGTGCAAGGTTATGTTTCTGCTGGATCAATAGACAATGCTAGTAGTTACCTAGTAGACATGTACAATTATCCCTACATTGTATGTGGCTTTTGAATATGTAACCTAAAGGTAAACTCAACTACATACTATGAGCTATTAACAAAACAAACTATACACAGTGCATGGTTATTAAAACACAGCCATAAACTAACCTGAAAATTCACTTTTTTTGTCATAAAGAAATTAAATGTTCAACTTTCACTTTCAGTTTTTGTTTTTTTCACAGTATGATGTTTCAGTCATTATTCATCAAGGCACACTGGCATACAGAAAATACTGACATAATAAGTGTCAGTAGTGGTTCACACAGATGAGTTTTAAGCATTTATATCTTTCAATCACATCACAAACATGCCTGTTTTAATCGATGAATGTGATGCTGTTGATTTTGTACTCACCGAGCATGTTTGCATCTGTTTCTCCTTTTTCTATCAGTCTAGCACCTGAGTTGTATGTATTTTTCATTAAACTGTAAAATATGAATAAGTTATACCTGATTTGTGTGTTTCTTATTTCCCATACTTTCGGCCTTAAGACAGAAATGTGTTTTTTTTTAAGTGTTATGGTTTTATGTAACACGTGTCAGAGCATTTTTCTATCACAAACAATGTCAAACTTATTGTTTGACCTCTTCTGCAAATATACAAACTTTAAAAACTTTTGTAGATCATTTTGTGAAGTCACATTTCTTGCGTCAGATTAATTTTCTTCTTCCTCTTCAGTAATTTGAGTCATCAGATGCTAAACCGCCTGGGTAGTCTATTGATTACTAGAGTCAAAATAAAGTTAATTTTGGATATTCAGGTTTGGCGGGTCAGTATGAAGCTGTTTGGATTTTACATTCAAACATTCTTGTTTTCATTAGTTTTATATCCTGCCAAAAAACAATTTTTTTTTTAAATAAAATTGAGTTTGCTGGTAAGAAATTATGCCCCAAAATGCCTTAGTTATTATTAAGCCATTTTATCTGATATCATCACTACTTGGATGCATGAGATGGCTCCTGTAACACATCTATCATGTTTATATTGAGGGTTTTTTCCTTGCAGGATGGGCTGCATTTCGTAATTGATACACTGCATTCCCAAATATTGTGACTTACAGTATATTTTCTTTGTCCATCAATCATCTAAAGGAAACAGGTTTTTCTTTTTTGGGGGTAATTTTTTTTTGGAATACATATTTAAAATCTTCCTTTCTTTTCTTAAACAATCCAGACCTCCTTGACATGCTTAACATACTGCTCTCAGTGACTTGTCAGGTTGTCATTTTTTAAGTTACTTTATAATTTGTGACAGTATAAGTTGATCATTTTACTAACAAAGGAAACAGAAAAATCAATCGAATGGAAGCTACTATTTTTAAGACAATACTGTGTTTTTCCTTTTTCCTATAAATACATTTGCATAGACTTTTAGTGATGCAAATCATTAAAATATTGTGACAATAAAATCAAAGCTTCAGTGACCAGTCCTATCTTGCTGTTTACACTAGAGGGAGGGGGATTAGAGTCCCTCCCAAACAAACAAATTGTAAATTATAACATGCAACCTATATTGTAATATCTTTAAATTTTGATTAACAGAATAGGCTTAGTAATTACTTTAACTCCAGAATTATTGCCAGTGGGACACATTCCAGTCTGTATATCATTTTTTAACAATATGCCTAAACACAGTAAATTGTCTGTGATTTAGGTAATGACAAAGATACTACTTAACTTTTGGCCAGGAGAAACCCGCAACGTCATATGTGCCACACAAAACTGTTGAACAGTTTCCATTAAATAGCAAATGAAATCCACAAAACCTAGCCAGACCAGTTGCTAAATGTTCTAAATATACTTTTTTGATATTTACATAAATTACAGGAAGAATATTTATTGCATGCAAACCAGCTACACTTGAATAAATGTTTTTCGAGTCATGTTAGTTTTGGTCTGCAGCTGATTAACTTCAACTTGCAGCATTTAGCTTCTATTAAATAGTAAAAAAAAAAAAAAAGAAAAGAAAAAAGAAGTAGACAGATGTGTACTGCAACCTCCTGCTGATCATCGGGCACTTACTGCCATTGTTTTGAATAAAAACTGACTGAAAGATGTGAAAAAGTTCATCACATTTTACTGTTTGCAGAACAGACAAAGAGCTAACATGGTATCCCTTTAAATGACAGAATTTGTTGTGATTTTACTAATCCCAAAAAGACTCTATGAAAACTTGTCTGCTTCTGAGTTGCAGTCTTATCTGTATGAAGGATATTCTGCTGACACCATCATTAAGGAAATTTACCAACAAAGTAAGGCTTTAAAGAGACATAAATTGCATGTAATAATATGCACCCCTCATGCTTGATTAATCACCAGTAGTTTATTTTTCCTGATTTTAAATCCTTTTCTCTAGAAATATTATTGTCTATCCATTTGTAAAATTTTAACGCTATTAAAACTTATCAGTTATTTACATGAAAAGGACTGATAGAGATACATTTCTGAGCAGCTCATTAGCCAACATTTCTAAAAAGGATTAAGCTCTAAATTGAAAAAAGTAATAAGTTTCTTTCATACCCTGCCTCTAATCTAATAAAATTCAGTTAGGTTTTATGTAATCGAGGTGTCAAAAAAAAGAAAGAAAGAAAACAGTGCTGATCACATGACTTAGCCTTGGCTCCCACCTTGTCAGCAGAACATCACATCACTGACAGTGTAAGTAAAAACTGTGAGAAAAAGAAAAAACTGTTGCAATGGGTTGTTCAGATATAATTGGAGCTTTGATCCAACTACTTTTAGGTTCATAAAACAGTTCAATACACATGACCCTAAAGGAAAAGGGTGTACCCTCCCTTGTCTCCTCGCTTTTCAATAAAAGAGGTTTTTGTAAGAAAGACATTTTCCTTCCTCTGACTCCTTTCCCATTGCATTTAGCCTTTTCTTGACCTTCTCCTTTGTCACTATTTATATCCCGATAGCTAAGTGTCGAGGATATAACATCATGACCGCCGCCACCAGATATCCTTCGTATGAGTGTGATAACTTGAACAATTTTCACCATTGGATTTTGATACAGGCTGCACGGTGGCAAGGTGGCTAGCCTTGCAGCCTCACAGCAAGCAGGTTGCCAGTTCAATCCCCGGCTTGGGCGGTGGCATATCTGTATGGAGTTTGCATGTTCTCCCCGGCGTGGGTTCTCACCGGATACTCCGGCTCCCTCCCACAGTCCAAAGACATGCAGCTTGGGGGTTGACTGATTGGGGACTCTAAATTGCCGTTAGGAGTGTGAGTGTGCATGGCTGTGTGTGTGGCCCTGAGATAGCCTGGCGACCTGTCCAGGGTGTACCCCGCCTTTCACCCATTGTAAGCTGGGATTGGCTCCAGCCCCGCCGCGACCCCGTTCGGGAATAATCGGTAGAAAATGGATGGATGGATTTTAATACATACTATACTGTTTTAGGTCCCCAAGAGGAAGATCAGTATTGAATTTTACGATTAGTGGATTTAGAGCCGAATTTACTAAGATTTCATTTTGCGTGTACTAATTTGCGTGTGGCATCTAGAATTTAGTGTGTGAGGCAGGGCCGTGATTAGTATGTGATCTACTAAGATTGCTCACCCAAATGACAGCGGGTGCAAAGTGTTGGAGACACGCCTATATAAATGAGGATTTAGCGTGTCATGGTTTTCATGATAACAACTTTACGAATCCGCAAGCGAAAATACAAGTTTGATCCGATGGAATTAGAGTTGTTGGTGGAAGAAGCCAATAAAATGTCCAAAGAGCTACAGCAAATAAAACTGACATCACCTCAACGTTATTTATGATGCCAAAGGCATCTCATACGCTCTGCACATTCAAAAAATAGGTGTGTTTTCAGTTTCTGTATATATGCTCTTCCAGGAGTTTGCGGGAGGCATAAGCTGCACATGAGTGCAGTCAATTGCTCCTATAAAACAGAGAAATACAGCCACCTCAAAAAAACCTTGTTTTGTCTTATTCAAAGAATCTCGAGTGCCTGGAAACCTAATAAACTTTGCGATCCAGTGCAATATTGCATTTAGGAATTCAGTCAACACATGGGAAAGACGTGACTGAGAGATCGCTGCTGTGTTGGCTACTGTACGCTGGAATGACCCAGATGCCAAAAACTCTAGACT
>JBAMHX010000022.1:13799677-13810204 GCA_037177515.1 Pseudomugil tenellus
GTATGTATAGATCCATTCTTTTTCTGCTTCGGTATACTCCAGAAAAATACTGTCCACCCTCTACATATTTTTTTCCTAAAATTCTCACAAAAACTCTTGAAAATCTTAAATTCTTTTGCGCCTGCAGTCTTTTAGGATTATAATATTTTATATGTTTATATTGCATGGTTTTTAGACCTTTTTTATGATGATTATCTGTAATGGAATTTGGATGCCACTGTGTTGGGCATCCTTTTAAAAAGGGATTTTGCTATCTAAATGAGCATTGCCTTGTGAAATGAGATGTAAATAAAAACAATGATATAAATGATATAAATGATATAAAAAAAAGAAATGAAAAATAAAAATAAATAATATATATATATATATGTAATATATATATAATTCTTTATTGTTTTATTTGTCCACTTTAATATACTCTTGGATTTTATTTGTTTTAAGGGCTTTTGTAACTCAACTAGTTGGAGCAGCTCTCTCAGTTTCAGCGTACAAACATAAAATGACAATAAAGGCTTTGACCTGACTTTGAGCTGTTGAGAGTATAAGCAAACGGTAAATGCCAAGTTTTGATGAGCAAAGCAGATAAACACATTCTTAAAACATAGCATTATTTTGTTGCACAATCTAAAACTATTTTTATAGTCAGATATTTGCAACAGTTAATGACCATGATGCTTCTGATGCTCTTCACTTCTCCCTTTAATGACCCTTGGCACTGCTTTTTATGAATGAGTCAAACTGTGCACATCTGGAGAGCCAGAAACAAACTAGTGGGGAATTGTGACTCGTTTGGAGAGATGACACTA
Source organism: Pseudomugil tenellus (assembly GCA_037177515.1). Classification (NCBI taxonomy): domain Eukaryota; kingdom Metazoa; phylum Chordata; class Actinopteri; order Atheriniformes; family Pseudomugilidae; genus Pseudomugil; species Pseudomugil tenellus. The sequence continues at coordinate 13,800,484 of JBAMHX010000022.1, forward strand.
CAAGGAGAATGGTTGCATAACAAAAATATATCATCCTAAGGAGTCACTCAAGAAAGAAATATGGCTTTTCTAATACTCTGACTACAATGAATCCAATTTAGAGTAAAAAAATTGCTTGATGCAATAAGCTACAATCAAGTTCAGATGTAAATCCAATTAATTAATCCCTCTTATTCATGTTAACATTGCAATATGGATGTGTAAAGTCCCGACTTTCTTTTGTGTTATTGAGTTTATTGCATTATAATGTGAATAACTGGTTGCAATGGGTTGTGATGAGTGGGTGACAACGGGGTTGAAGTGTTGCTTCATCCATCCCCTTTTCAAACCATGCATTTGTGCCTGAAATGTTTCAATTATATGTGCAGGTTTGAAATAAACAATACAAACTATTTTCATCTGTTTTCTTTATTATTTCAGCTTACGTGTGTTTTTAGTTTTTATTTTCCTTGCACCATGCACATCTTTACATCACCTTGAGCATCCCCACAGATTGTCTCCCAGCATCCAATCCTAGGCACATCTGTCAGATTCTTCTTTTCCTCCATGCTTGTCTCAAATGACTCACAACATTATTAATTTAATATCTTCTCCAGTGCTGTGTCAGTTTGCACCTTTTTAATTTCTGAGAATATTTTTCTTTTAATTTTTACACGCATACAGTCAGATCATCAGTGTACATTTAAAATTGATGCATCCAATTCCTGGATGTATTGTGCCTATAGTTTCAATCCCGCACCCTGGCTCTAACATGTGCCTCTGCAAAGACATGCCAAGATCCAGGCAGAATGATTCACCAAGGTACATCTATCTTCTGAAAGCTTGTATAAAGAAGCCTTTCTGTGTATATTCAAAAACAATGGAAGGTGAAAAGGTGAGCATTTAGGTGGACACTGTAGCCGACCGGTTCTGCTGATGTAGGCTATTGAGTATTAGGTGAAGCACATCATATTTAATAGAAGACATAGACAATGACTCACAGCAAGCAGCACATGTTCTTTCCAGCCTGTCTTGTTATGATGGCAATGTGAGAATCATCAAATATCGTAAAAACACCTGAGCAAAATAGTTTGGGAGGCAAAAGCTTGCAAGGTTGACATTCTTTAAAGTGGTATATTTCCCTATCAACAAAAATATCAAAGTAATTATTTTTTACATTCTTACACTGACATTGTGGGGTCTTTACTGCCATCTGGGGCACATAGGCCTGGTCCCAAAATGTTAACTTGTCTTTTTGTTTCCTTATAAAAACAACCTGAAGCTAAAGAAATGTGGGAGGGTGTTTATTTGTTCCCTTTTCTGTCTTCCAGTAACCAACAGACAAGTAAAGACCTTTAGACACTAAGTTTATTTAGTTATGAGAAAAAAAAATAATGACAAGATTATATAAACAAAAGGTAAGAAAAAGAAAAAAAACCTGTATGCTGCAATATCTCAGCAATCCACTAGAGGGCTCTAGATATCCATATTTGCATTACCAGCTTGGAGATCGTCAACTCAAAATGTACAAGTAGATAAATATACTTAAAACTGACTTTAATAGTAATTTCTTTTAAGAAGTTAGTAGGCTTTTTATGGAAAAATATCATCATGCATTTGTTTATTCATATTTTGTTAAAAAATCAGCAAAACCAAAATTTAATTAATTTCCTTTTGACAATCAAACACAAAAATTCACATAAACTTCATTCTAATGATTAAAATGGTGCATGAGCTTTTTATTTACATATCATGTAGATTTCAACCCTTTTGTTTGTACAGTTTCACTTTTTCCCTGCAGACCACAGTGCATTCAGAAAATTTATAAACTGATGTTTCCTCCCACGTGTTGGCTGGAAAAAAAAACAATTATAGTCATCTTTCGAGATTAACACGAATTCTTCCACTGGTACCTTTTATTTCACTTGTTTGTGAAAAAAAATGATATTTTGACTAAATAAAAAGTAAAGATAAAAAGCTGAAGTGAAACCAGACAGATGTGTCTCCACACAGCTCAGTGATTTTTATCATTGCTGGGAAACAAACTAAAAAGCAAAATAATATTTCCCTACTAAAACAATTTACTCTCTGTGATGGACTGGCGACCTGTCCACAATGTAACATGCCTCTTGCTCAATGATTGCTGAGATAGTCTCCAGCTACCCCCAACCCTTCATTGGAAAGAGCAGTACAGATGGACGGAAGGAAATAACTTACACAAGGCATGGTGAATATAAAAAATATCATTTTCAATGATTTTTTAAACTTTTAAAAAATATTTTCAGAAAACACAAACAAGAGAAGCTAACCCTATAAAAACCTAGAGTGACATATATAATACAGCTAGTTTCTCAGACATTTTGCATCATTTTATGGTAAAAACTTTGCTTAAAACAAACTATGTTGATCAAAATCTGATTTTTTTTCTGCTCCTTCAAGGACACCAGAAAGCAATAGATTATACAATAAGAATTATTACATATCACATGGTTATAAATGGAAAATATTTCTAAAAATTGTATCCTTTAAGCTGAAGGGAAACCAGACAGATGTGTCTACACATAGCTCATTGATTTTTATCACTGCTGGGAAACAAACTAAAAAGCAAAATAATATTTCCCTACAAAAACAAATAAAGACCTTGTATTAAAAACTACATTTCTTACTGCTTTTTCATGGGTTGGGTTTTTGGGGGCTAATCTGACACCGAAGACCAAACAATTATAACTAAGTACCTTCACAGCAAATTTCTGTAGTTCACAAGTTGTAGACATTCACTAACTTTTATTTCCAAGTTATTAATGTTGAAATTACTAGACGTGTCTTTGCATGCTTGCTTTGGTTATTTCTCACTGCTTTGCCTTATGTCGACTCGTTCAGTTTTGTTTTATATCATTTGGGTTGATAATCAAATAATATACAAAGATCTACATGGTTTGCTTTTCATATTGCAATAGATTCATACTGTTTTTATTAATATTGGAATTTTAGATGTCACATAATCAATTTAATCATTTATGTACCTGTTTCAACCGTTTTATTTCTTCCTTTTCCTTTCCTTTCCAGAAAGAAAATAATGACCTGTTTCACACTTGCCTTTCCTGTTCTAGTTATAAAACAGTAAAGCAGTGGGTACATTAATGTGTTGAGAAATGTCAGAGCTGTACTGATCCTATAGCTATAGAGGAACCATTTGTGACTCTTGCGGTCGGTCAACAGTACGCGTGCCACCATTATCACATGGATAGGTCCAAAGCAGAACAAAAGACATAATAGAACTACTATCAGTAGCTTCGAAATACGTGTACGCTCCTCTTCCTTTGTGGCCTGATTGTATTTAACTGCCAGACAAGTCCCCCAGGTTGTATACAAAACAAGGATAACTGGAAAAATAAATCCCAATATGAAGCGTGCTATGCTAATATAAACCAGGTTCTCTGTAAGTGGAATGCAGACGTCAGAACACATTGAAACGGTCTTGCTTTCATAGTATGAGTCCTCCCAGGTGATTGTGGTGGCATTGAAGGAAATCACTAACACCCAGATGGCAATACTGACCACCACTGCAGTGCTGACCTTCCTCAAGGATGCATATCTTAAGGGATGAACCACAGCCAAGTAGCGGTTAACAGCAATACAGCAGAGGAGGGCCTCGCTGATATAAAAGTTGGTGTAGAGAGAGTATACGGACAGCATACAAATGTAGCCTCCATGGATCCAAAACCCTCGCCACAGGAAGTCCAGCCACAATGAAAAACCAGCGGCAAAAGTCAGGTCACTCAAGGCCATGTTGAACAGGTACACACCAAAATCGTTTTTCTGTCTGATGTGCTGCCAGGACACATAGAGGGAGAAGGTGTTCAGTGGGATGGCAATGATCATGACACCCAGGTAGTAGAACAGAAACACTCTCCTCCTGGATGGACTGTCACCTGAGTAGCATTCTGAAAAGTTGGCTCCCAGGGTAATGTTTTCCATGTGTGTGGTGTTTGTGTATCAATGCCTAGTGATGAATATAAACAGAAAAGAGAAGAAAAACAGAACTTTATTGGGCAATAACTTAAACTTGTAAAAAATAAAATGGGTCACAAACAATTTGAAAAATGTACATTTTATACACCGAGCCTCTTAAAGCTTTTATTCTGTTTTATATCCAGAAATGCTGGTGACATGTTGCATAATGTAATCAGTCATAAAATGCTCCATCAGGTGTTTTTTTATTTTTAAAGGTCTGTTCAAACAGGAATTGTCACAACCTTTTAGAAGAAACTTCATAAAAATCCTCACTTTTTTGCAGTTTTGTACTTGCAAAAGTTTTTGAATCCTTTTTCATTTTTTTAGAAATATTTGGAAATTTTAGAGGAGACTGAAATATTTTTATCAGAATGTCCAATGTTTTGATGGTATTGGAACAAAAGTAAAACTATCTATTCCCATAACTTCTCACAGTATTGCTAAGTATATAACCAAGTAAAAGTAAAGTATTATGATCAATTTTTGAAATAAATAAATAAATAATAGCATGACTGATAATAAAAAGAGTCTAAAATTACTTATTAGACAAGTTATCTTGTTCACTTTATCTCTTTTATCTTGTCTTGGACATAAACCTAATAATATAAACAGAACATGTTGTAATGAAATGACTCCAGTATAAGGAAAACAACGGCAAACGAGTGTTTACTCTGATGTAAATGTATCATTTCAGTTTCAAGATGAAGACCTGCACAGCAACAATTTTTCTACAGTAATATTAACAAAATAAAGGCTTTAGTGGTGCGTTATAAATACATCAAGTACTTGAGAAAGTTCCTTTTAGGTGAAAAAGTAAAAAAAAAAAAACTTGACATACTTACTCTTTATTCAGCTGTATTTACTCTTTTAACTCCGTTCATAAAATTCATTCTTATTAAAGTGAAATCCAAATAGATGCAGAGTTTATACATTTAGATGTCTCTTCCTCTGTGTCTTTATCATTGTGCAAAGGTCATCAGGTTCTTCTTTGGGATCCCTGACTACTGTTTCCTCCACTGGGTGACAGGACAAGACAAACAAGCACAAGGCCGATTTAATTTGCTTTTAATATGGGACTGTGTGCTTAAAGTGTTTGCTCTATCAATACAGACTTGCACTTAAGAAAGCGTGATGCAAATTATTGCCTGATAAAGATACATTTGAGCAGCTGTTTCCATAGCACAGCTAGGACAACATGGCTGGTTGCCATGATATACAATATGATGGATATCGCTCCTGGGTAGTGTGGATGGCCGGTCCTCTACCAGAGTGGTGGGAGCGTAAGGTACCTACACAGTATTCTAGGTGATTATAGAGCTGAGCTATTCTGGATTAAGGTGTGTGGTTTTTCTCCATGTGAAAGCTGCTTTCCCAGGTTAGCTAACATAGCCCCCAGTGCTCCAGTAACTGTGCATACTGCAGTTGCCTTCACCTTTCAGGCTTTCTCCAGTTCTTCCCATAGTCTTTGGTATTTCTGCAGTTTATTGTGTTCTTTTTTATATATATTGCTATTGTTGGGGATGGCTATATTGATTAGAACAGCTTTCTTTTGTTGCTTATGCATGATCACCATGACCAGTTAATTGGTCTGTACCTGGAAGTCCCACAAGATGTTTGCTCCGATATTCTCTACCACCTTGGGTGGTATTTTCAATACATAGGGGCTCCAGTCCTTATTTTGAACAGATGTTTCTGTGCACTATACCTATACACCATGCTGGTTACGCCATTTGATGTTTTCATTGCCTGTCCGTATGTGCTGCAAAGTGGGGTGTGCAGTAAGTAAACAAATTGAGCTCTGATTCATTAAAAAACAATCTTTATTTCTTCTTCAGAAATACTATTTTTTTTTTGCTCCCCAGCAACAGTAGATACAGAAAAGTATATGTTATAAAGTATAAAGATATGAATATGAAGAGGTTATCACTTCGACTGAGGAGGTTATGTTTTTCCCATGTTTATCATTCTGTCTGCGCTTCTGTCTGTTTGTTAGCAATTTCATGCAAGACCTACAGCACAGATTTTTGTCAGTTTTAATTTTTTTGTGTATGGGTTTTGGTCTAACTTACATCTCATTAAATGTTGGGATTGAACTGGAAGGAATTTTGGACACAGGAGTTTTAAAACGATTTTTTATCACTGCAAAACAGAAATTGTGCAATGTTGTTGTTGATTCAAAATGATCTATACCTTTGAAAAGTAAGCAACAGACCAAGGGAATCTTTCGTAGAGTAAATTTATCTTACAATGACTCCACTTTCAGCACATATACAAAATGTGAACCAAATGTGAGCAAAGAGGAACTGAAGAACAAATCAGCACAAATCTTCATTAATGGTCATGTTCAGCTTTCCCATGACAAAAATGAGCTATGTGTCTTCTGACAATATGTTCTCACACACATGCAATTACAATGTAACACACAGTACAGAATACAATTCACATAACATGGTTGCAGATATTCAGAAGTAAATTATCAGCATTATAATTATGAAACTATGACAGCTATGATAGTTTTTCGAATATTTATTTTTACACAATGTTCTTAATCTAATAGTAAATGTAAAATAAATATACAACTATAACATTAGGTGGAAGTCACAACATGGGTGCAGATTTGTATTCTTCAACCTAAACATGAACCTAAACTATGTAAATGAATCAAGCTATTTTACATTTACAGTTTGCATGACACGACTGTTTTATTAAAAAGTTCTATGTTAACAGGATATTTCTACTTTTCCAACTCACAGCCTCAGAGAATGTTTTGTTTTCAGTTTTACAGGTTAGGAAATTGTTTGAATTATATTAGACTCTTTTGAGCTGTTCCTCCTTATAAAAAATCTTTTCCATGTCCTTACAACATTCCTAATCTCTCTCTTGGCACTTTCACTGATTAAACAGTATATTATAGGATCAAGTGTACTGTTCAGAGTTGTGGTAGCCAGTGTGACCAGGTATGGATCTTGTAGCTTTTTGGCCCAAGTGCTTTCCATTGGTTCCAGTATGGCCTTGAGAAACATAACAATCTGGTAGGGCACAAAGGCCACTAGGTAGGTTAGAAGAAGGAACAACAGCAGGAATCCAACTTTCCTGCGCTCTTCTGTGTGGATGGAAGTACTCTGTTTGAGTGATCGCATAATTGTGTGATAGCAGGAAGTCATGATAAAGGCAGGAACCAAGAAACCCAGGACGATCCGAGTCAAAGCAACAAGGACATCTTCATTTGCCATGGGTGTTCGCAGCTCACACAACAGTTCAGAATCTTTCAGTGCTCCCATGTGGTAAAGTAACAAAATGTGGATGATAATCTCCAGAATCCAAACAGCGTTGTTCACAATTACTGCTGTTCTCACCTCTCTGATCCTGTGGAAGTAGAGAGGATAGACCACTGCTAGATAGCGATCCACAGAGATGCAGCAAAGGAGACCAGAGCCAACGTAAAAACTGTTGTACATGATCAAATTCACCACAGCACAGAGGCCTTCACCTACATCCTTCTGCCGTGCAAGTTCAATCCAAACAGGCAGAGAAATCGTGTAGAGGAGATCAGAAACGGAAAGGCTAACGAGGTAGACTGCCATGCTGTTTCCTTTCATCGTTAACCTCCAGGCTACATACAGAGACAAGCAGTTGGCTGGAAAACTCACGATAAAGAATAAAGAATACAAAACTGGAAGTACATAGAGTTCCACTGGGGAGGTAGTGCAGGGTGTATTTGTCTGGTTCAGGCAGTCCATCCTGACACGATAAGGTCCGATCCTAAATGTGAATGGATAGCTTTCTGTTGTGGACTAAAATAAGGTATGACATGCAAATAACTGGGCGGAAATGCCATGGTTAGATTCAAAACAGTATCCAGTAAGTTTAATTAAGATTACATTTAAATTTCAACTGATCCAGTTATTCTGTGCTGAATTGTAACAGCAAAAGTCTAGAAATGTCTGAAGATACATCATAGTAATTTCTTTAAAACCTTCTATCCAGTAAATTTTATAGAGTGAAGAAATAAACATTAATATAAACTAAAGTTGTTGATTAGCATTTTCATAATTTTTCAAACTAATTCTCATATTTAAGCAAATCAAGAAATAGTTTTAAGTCTGTAAACACATTACACTTTGCTATGCAGGAACAACAGGCATTTTGTATCATCCTAAAAAGCTGATAGTGCAGATGTTAACTGGGAGTGTTGTTAGCTCATCTGCATTTCATCAAGCTGAAAGAGAGCATCGCTGACACAAACCAGGCACACGTGGGCTGCTATAGTAACACACAAAGTTTCCATAACAATGTGTTTTTCATTATATTTCCACCAACATCTGTTAACACTACAAAGCTGATCCTCTAAACTGAGAAGAAAATCTTACAATCCCTACATTAATAAAAATTTACCATATAAAGGATTGTTTGAGGTTATTATTTGTGATTCTGTTAGTATTCTGTTGTAGTTTAAAAGAAAAACATAAAGTTAGCCACTCTGTTATGTTGGATAGTGTTAGGTTGTACATTTTTGTTCAGGCTCCCTTTGAGGGCCATTCAAAGAAAACAACAGAAAAGCCTTTTTATTAAGAGATTTATTGATTATTTCATCGTCAACTATGAAGACCAGGTTTTAACATGACTTAAACTTGTCATTGTGCGATTCAGTTTTATTTCTCATAGTTAGCCACTTTCCAGGTATTTATAGTTCAGAGCCTGACTTTTTTTCCAAGTGTCCATTGACTTAACACTGTATACATGTGGAAAAACATTTGTTGCTGTATACCCTCATGTCAGTGCCTTGGCGGAAGCAGGAATGTGTAATATTTTCCAACAGGTTTGCATACTCATGTAGTTTATGGAAAAAAGGTCACCCCATTTACATTTTTCACAAACATTATAAATGAATGTAATGATAAACCATTTAAACAATTAATTAGCATCTAAATATTAATGGGCAAATTCCAAAAACACAAATCTATTTTCTACAAATCCTACCCACATATAAATCTTTTTCCTGTCAATTTAAATACTTATATATGTCTCTAAGGATTTCTTTTTATCATACTTGATTATATTGTATGTATTTCTTCTTTATTTGCACTGATTAACTTAAATAGATACATTGTAATTTTATAATAATTTATTTTAACATTGTTTCAATAATATGCAATATGAGATAGTAATGATGAAGACATTAGCTGCTTACAGTCATTATATATATGAAATTAGCTGATCATTACATATGTTTTCAGCTTTTTTTCCATCAGCAGGCAGTGTTACAAGACAACAGAAAATACTGCTCAGTTGCGGACAAGCTTGTTGAAATCTTGGTTAAATTAATTTATGGATGTCGTTAATGATTATGTAAATCTGTAAAATTAATTTTCATGGAAAATGGGGTGGGCTGCACGGTGGCGAGGTGGTTAGCACTTGCCTCACAGCAAGCAGGTTGCCGGTTCGATCCCCGGCTCGGGCGGTGGCCTATCTGTGGAGTTTGCATATTCTCCCTGTGTTAGCGTGGATTCTCACTGGGTTCTCCGGCTTCCTTTCACAGTTCAAAGTAGGTGTGAGTGTGTGTGCATGGTTGTTTGTCTATGTATGTGGCCCTGTGATAGGCTGGCGACCTGTCCAGGGTGTACTCTGCTTCTCGCCCTGTGTAGCTGGGATTGGCTCCAGACCGAAAAAAAAAAAAAAAAAAAAAAAAAAAAAAAAAGAAGGAAGAGAGAGAAAAAAAGGAAGAGGG
>JBAMHX010000022.1:13810304-13824386 GCA_037177515.1 Pseudomugil tenellus
TTATTAAATTTATATTCTTCTCAATCTAAAGAAACCAGTGTCCTCGTCCTTGACAGGAAAAACGGTCTCCTACAGCTGCAATCCCTGAGGTTCTTACAGAGGTTTTGACTTTCAGTTAAAAGGAGGTTTTCCTTTCCACTATCGTCTCATGCATGCTGTGGATGTGAGATTGGATCAAAGTTGATTGAATCTTTTGGTTTCCCTTAGCTAGGCTATTTATTATGAATTGACTCAAAGTGATTTCTGTGAAGGGCCCTGAGATGACATTGTCGTGAAACGGCGCTATGCAAATAAAGCTGAAATGAACTTACTCATTGTTCCTTCTGGTAAATTTCTACATTAGAGTCTTTCCAGTCAGAAATACATTCTTACTAGTCAGAACTCTAATTGAAAATATACTCAAGCACATATGCAGGGAGATAAACACTAAAGCATTTACTTCTCACGTGGCTGGAAAGGCGTGGACCCAAATGCATGCAAGGGAGGTAGCAGGAATGCAGATAAAACTTGTTTTATTAGTCAAGACTTGAAAAAACACATGACTTAACCAAACAGAAGCTAATACAGGCAGACACAGACAACACATGACTTAACCAAACAGAAAAACCAAGGAACCTAAATACACTGAGAATATAACAAGACACAAGTGGAAATGAAGAGAACATGAAGCCGAACAGAAAACACATAATGACAAACAAAAACCAACTAAAACCCACAAAGTCCAAACCGTGACATTGTTCATATGAAAAGATCTGTTCATACCTGGAGGTTTGTACTGTAATGAGATGGCGTCCAAATTTATTTCTAAACAAAATGCAGAGAGACAGATTCCTGCAACGAGTCGGGCTCCTGCAAAAATGTTGATTTTCAAGTTAAAATGACATAGATGAAATTTCACAGATCTGGGCACATAATCATTTAGTGTCAATGGGTCAAGGGTGAGAAAATTATTACTCATTTATTACTCATCAGACACCAGGTTCACCTTCATTGTGAAGCCCTGCAATCCAAAGCTTGTGATTATTGGAATGAATGTTCTCATCAACGCAGCCAGTAAATGCGTTTTCTGTTGTTAATTTAAGTCATGTTGACACTCAAATATCAACAGAAAGTATCATCAAGCTCTACAGTTTCCCAATTTAATGTTATCAATTTATCTAATACAACCAAATAATAGTTTCAAATATCAAAGCAGGTAGTTCATTGACAAATACTTCTGTAAGTAAAAATAAAATGAATATATGATATAAAACATCCACACAAGTAATATCAAGTGGATGCAGCAGTGCTGATTTATGCTCAATGTAGTCATCTTCAAAAGCAACTTTATAAACACACTGTTAGGACACTCAATAGGGACTTGTTACAGGGAACGTGTTTTACATAGATGCAAGCAATAGTTTGGAAAAACACAAGATTAACAATTTACAGATCGAACAAGAAGCCCTAATATTTGACCCTGATTTTGTTTGATTGTTCACCCAGCATGGGACTCCTTTCTCCTCCTTTCTGGGCCCAGTTTTAAATTGTATGTCGCTCTCTTAGGAGAAGCAAAAATACAATAATAAGAAAAAATCATTTGCTGAGTCTGGTTTTATGGGGATGTAGGGAGTATTTTGGGATTGGGGTGCTGTCTGAGGTGGGGATGTCTGAAGTGCAGCAACTGCTCCAACTCAATTACCCTACCATAAATGGTTTATTATTATTATTATTATTATTATTATTAGTAGTAGTAGTAGTATCACCATTGATATTTTTGATATTTTGATTGGTATTATTAATATTTTTGTTGCTTATGTACTTTTAACTATAAATAGTTTATTATATGAATATTTTTTCTCTCACTCTGTCATTTACCTGGTCACCTTTATGTTGTGCTTTGCTTCCTTCACCCCCCCGTAGTAAATATTATAATAAATTTCCTCACCCTCTCTTATTTCTTGTAAATGCAAATACATTGGGATCTTCTTAAAAAAACATGAAAAGAAATAAAACAATCACTTTCAAAAAAGAATTGCACAAGTCTGGAGAGTTAATAAATATCTTCATTTTTGTATCTTGCAAAAAATAAAAAATGAACTTTTTCACCACAGTGCTGCATGACATTACATTTATTATGCATATAAAGTTAATAACTGATCAACAAATATTAAGGATAATTAGGAAATATTGGCTATGAGCCACTGTCAGCTGACTTTGAACAGTAAACACATAAAGTGCACAAAGCATCAAATATGAAACTGTGTGCACAGTAGCCATATTCTTGTATACAAATTTCATTTTAGAATCAAAGAAAAGAAAATGCAAAAGATTTTACAATATCAAAGAGATTACATATATTCATCATTACCTTGTAATAAGTTTATATCAGCAGAACTATGACTTGATAAACATATTCAAAGACATATATGCAGACAAGGACTACGTACATGACTAAAATGCTGTTACAGTGATACAGTGTATTCTCCCATCTCCATTATTACTTCCATTATTTATTTGACTCCATTTGTTCTGCATCATAAATCACACATTGTAATGCTGTTTAATTATGTAGCAGTGTTTATGTTTTGGTTAAATCTGAAAGCATTTATTATGTAAGAGCTTTTTAGATGTGAGTGGTGAAGTGAAATTATCAGTAATTGGAAACACATCCCGTAAAGCTGCATCAAATATAAACTGGATCTGTAAGGACTACACCCATAATTCCAACTACTTGTCATTTCATATACAATCACTAGGCATTCATAGTATACATTTTTATATAATTTGGGTTAAAAAACCCAAAATAAATAAATGTACATGAAACACAGCAAAGAAAGATACAGAAACCCAAGTGGGCTTATTTGATGCCTCTACATGTTAATGAATAAAGTTGACAAAATATTAAATGAGCATACATTTAGGACTTGACCATTTAATAGAGATGGTCAATATGCTAAATAAAACATTTATTCAGAATACTCAAACATATTTTTCTCATATTCCATATAGGTAAATAACATTCACTTCATGATACCAATACATTTAGGGATGCATTTCAAAATAAAAACATAAAATAAAATGGAAGAAAAAAATCACCCATCTGCCGATCTGGACAAAGTGTCTTGAGCTTTTACATTTCTTAAAAAGTATGAGCTTGAGGTGTAGCTGAGACTGAAGGCTGATTCTCCGGTAGGACCCCACTGCTTGAAAAGCTCCACAACTTTCTTCCGGAAAGTTTTTCCCACAATGACATAGAGAATGGGATTAAGGACACTGTTGAAGAATGCAAAATAGACAAAGAACTGTTGGCAGACGTGGAGAACTTCGAGAAGGTAACACTGTTTCAGAACACCAGCCAGTTTGAGCATTTCTGGAATCTTCACGAGGTGAAATGGGATCCAGCAGATCTGGAACGCCAGGAGGACTGCCAAGACCAGAGTGGTGGCCTTATTGTCCACTTTCTGAACATTTACACCTTCAGCTAACCTGTTTCTCAGAGCTTTTAGAATTCTGAGAGTGCAGAATGATATAATAACAATGGGGATGACGAAGCCTAAGATGAAGATAGGTGAATCAAACATCAGTTTTGTTAAAAACTTTTCATTTTGAGCAGTCATATTTGAAAACACATTTGGATATTTAAGATAGCAACTGGTACGGTTTGAATTTTCTTTTATTTCTCGATAGATAAGTGTAGGAACACTCATAAGGAAGCCCAGAATCCACACAAATACACATCGTATTTTGGCATGGAAATTCCGCCTCGTTTTCTCTGGGGTCAGCGGGTGCACCAGAGCCAAATAACGATCTATGCTAACCAGAACCAGAAAGTAGATGCTGCTGTACACATTCATATAGATTCCCATGTTGACAACTTTGCACAAGGTTCGGCCAAAAGGCCAGTGGAAATGTTTGGCAACATGGACAGCCCAGAAAGGCAAACAGGACACCAGAAGAAGGTCTGCAGCAGCAAGGTTGCTTAAGTAGATCTCAGGAACATTGCAGACTTTTTTATGAAGGCAGAAAACCATCAACACAAACAGATTCAAGACAATTCCCACCACTGCAATGAATAGGATATAAACTGGAATTACGCTGAAGGTCCAATTGTCTTGTCGAAGGGGACACTTCTTTGTTACATTTAGCTCTCCAGTCACAGGGTCAGGAATACTGCAGAGAAACAGAAGGATAAACCAGGTATTACTAAAACAATGTGAAGCAAACTTTTACCAGTAAATAATCATTCTTATAAACTGATTTAGCAGATTGTGGTAAAAAATTATTATGGACATCAATCTGTGATAAAATGTTCAACAGGTCCAATATGACTCATTTTTACAGCTTAACGTTGCAATAAATCAATGTTTCATCTTATGTTGCATCCCCCCTCTATATGTGTTTTAAACTCTCATTAACAGACATCTTACAAATGTTATAAATGACTAAACTATTATCCTTCATTTATTTGCCATCCCCTTAAACCAAGTTCAGGTTCTTTTGCGGGGCTCGAACCTATCCCAGCTATGAGGAAGGTTACACCCTAGACAGGACGCCAGCACATCACTGGGTCAACTAAAGTATTTGTGATGGGCTAAACAACACTTTTCATTAAAAATGGTTAATACTGCTCATTATGTGCTAATGCCAGATAAACTGGTTGAGATCATAAACAATAACAAGATTATTGTTAATTTAAACACTTATTTCTGTAAATGGTTGCTATTATTTAGCAAATAAGAAACACACAGCTTAAAAAACATGTTTTTATAATTGCATTGCATGAGAATGTGTCAACAATGTTTCATCATTATAGTGTTGAAGAGGACGTATTCAGCAGAACCCTGCTGGCATAAGAAGTATCTGGTCAGACATCAGTTTCTTCTTTCTTTGACTCAAAAATTCTTACTTGTTGAATTTATGATAACTTGTCCTGCAATTCCATTTGCATAATATTATGCATTTAAATTGATCTTTTTTCAAGTTAATGTTTTAATACTCTTTGTTTACCCTCCAAAAAAGTTTTTTATTCTTGGCAATTTCCTTTCATCAGTAAATGATGCAAATAATCAGCATGAACAAATTTCTAACTGTGCACAAAGTTTTCTGTGTCTGTCCTAAAGTTCAATACCTAGTTCACAACATAGTGTCAAAAGCAGCTGCAGTAAAGGCTGATTATTGTTCCCAATATAACCTAAAGAGCCTTTTCCAGATGTTTGTAAGCATGTTATTAGTTTTGACAATGCATCCATGCATACTGAATTTAACATGCATAATTGCATATTGTTTTCATGTTAATGGTTGAGAATATTAGCTGTAGCTTCTCAAAAGATTACTGCAACCTATGAAGCAATATGGAAAATATCTTTGGATTGGTGGAAATACTTAGCAGACTGTTGTAAGAACATGTCTCACTGAAAATAATTGGTTGGGTTCAGTCACAATTGCCCATAACAGAGTTTTTAATTATAAAGAATAAAGGTAAATGAAATAAAAGTAAACCATAAAAGCTCACACGTACCTTGTGGTCAAAAAAGCCATTCTTCCTCAGAGAAAAATACCCAATAAACCACGAAGCAACACTCCTCCAGGACCTACTTAACTTGTCTTATCATTCAGTCTGACTTGCTTTCTTGAAGACGAAAGTAGACTCATATTGAATAAATATCAGTTGTGTTTGAAAATATCCGATTACTCTCCAATACCCTCCCCTTTCTTTATTCTGCCCCTCCTCTGTTTTCCATCTACCAGTAAGAACAGTAAGAACAGCGGTTGCTGTAACTCCTTTGTGCCTAGGGCACACCACAAGTCTCAATCTGGATGCACACTGTTGTTCAAATCTGGGCAACACATGTTCTTGTAAATATTATTACCCTAAAAAACACTGCAAACTATTCATATATGTACTATTTAATCAATAGAAAGTCATACTACTCCAAAAGGACTTGTTCAGGAAAAAAATATTAGAATAATTAAATAATTTGACACTTTGTACATCAAATTAGATAAACATATTAATTATATATGTCATGAATAAAATGCAAAAGTAGCCACAGAAAAGTAAGTGAGTCGAAAATTTCTATTTATTCAAAGTTGCCTACAAATCTGGAACTTATTTGTTTATATAATTATAAAATGCTGCTGGATAATGTGCCATCTTGTAATCTTTGAATGAATGACTTATATTTTCTTTTTAAATAAACTAAAAAGACACATATCAGTTTGCACAGATCTAAAGAGAGAAGTAGCAGATTCACGTTGCATAAGAGGGCTCACAGATACCAACCCAAAACTAACCTGTCGTCATATCTGTAGTGAGACTGATTTTCAGAACATGGATGGCTTCTGCCTGCATTTAATCAGATTATGCCCAGGGTAAGTTGACACTTAATCATATTTCCTGGTAGCTCAACTTGTTTAGCTGTAGTCATAAGTAGCAACACATACTGAGAGCACACAGTTACCACAAACTTAGTTTCAAAGAGACTTCTGGAAAGTCATAATGCAATAACAGAATCTTGTTTCAACATGTTATATCATCTTAAAATACAGGAAACCACACGTGATTGCCTTCAAGACTAATTCAGAAAGCTGAAATGCTGTGTGTAAAATGCTAATTAAAACAGGATGACCTGCAGCTCTTATGAGAGAACACGTTACGAGAAATGGTAGTATTTTATGAGAAGTATTAGCCTTAATTTGATTGCAATAACATGTCCAAAAATGTTGGGATGAGACACAAAATGATGGGGAAGTAAATGCAAAGACAGTGCTATGTCTCTGCTAAACATTGTTTAAAGCTTAAATAAAAAAGAAACAGTTAAAGAGACTTAATAATACTACCTTGCAACAGGTCAGTTATTTGACTGGGAATAAGAAGACCACTTTTGAGAGGCATAATCTCTCAGAAGTAAAGGTGAGTTTCAACTCTGTCTACAAATAATAAAGCTCTGGTATCTTGCCAAGTTGGAGACAAACTGTCAATGTTGAAGGAAATATACTGGTTTTAGCTGATTATATGTGCAAATTCTGACATTGTTTCTTTTTGAGGAAAGATTTGCATATTATAGTAAAACAATACTGAGCCACATATTGTATTTATAACAACACCATGGCTTTAAAATAGGATCTGTGTGCTGGACAGGTCCGTCTGCAGTCTGTGTCTTTTACCAGCTCTAAGCACTCGAAGAACTCTGAACTACTGAGCATCCAGAATCCTGTCAGACAGAAATAAAACAACATTCCTCACAAGGTCCAACAAGGGGTGTCGCCAGTCCACAGAGGTTCTGAAACATTATTTGAGTTAAAAATGAAGTTGCAACATCAGTAAACATGGTCCTGTCACATTATTATGGTGAGAATTTTATTTAGTTTCAAATAATCTGATAATGCAGCTACTTAGACAATCTTAATTCTGTGTCAAACAGTGAATCATGAATCAAACAAGCAAATATACATACAGTGTGTTGACTGACACATTCTTCCATTCAAATCTGAAATGGGACTGAAAACTAAAACACGGACTGATGATTGAATCCTTCTTTATAATATTGTAAAGGTTTGAGTGGATAAATGAAGTATATTACGATTGTACCAAGTCCTGTGGAGTTTGGCTCATCATGTTTTGGTTATTTCTTTCTTGATAAATTTGCTTTTTGCATTTTATTTTTAACCTGTTTTCAGTCAAGCTTCATTGTGGTCAGTTATCATAATTACTGTGCTTTAAGCTACTGGTTTCTACATGTTTCAGTGCATTTAGGGGTCTGCAATCACAGTATGACCTTTTCTTCCATGCCATCCGGCCAAAGACAATAAACAAAATGTTTCCTGTGGTTTCCAGTGTGCGTGCAGGGAATGGTTCCAGGAAAGCACGTACAAAGGTGTGGTATGGAAGTCTGCCACATATGCTAAACATAGTTCTGATAGACCTGAAAATATTTATCTCTAATCTTTATTTATTTATTTATTTATTTATTTGATAGGGACAATGCACATTAATGAACATCTATTCAGACAACAATAGACGTAAATATGCAGGATTATAGCAAAAATGCTAATTTGCATCCATAGTCCCTAGGCAGTCAAAGAACAAAAACATAAGACAAGTGACAGAAAAATCTCATCTCATCTTCCTCAGACAAATTCCCAGAGTGCAAAAATCTTAAAAAAAAAAAAACCTCAACACTTCAGTTTTGTACATGTATGCTGGCCATTTGTGAAATGATGACTCCACAGTCTGTCTGTGCAGTTATCAAAGCTCTGGTGTGTGTAAGTAGAAATTTAGCCTAAGATGAGGCTAAAAATGAGCAACTGAAGAAATATTTGAGCTATTTTAGACAGTCTGAAAAACACATCCAGTGCTGCATATTTTTTTATCAGGTAGCATTTTATCAATTAACCACATTTAATTTAAGCATCTCTGTAAGGTTCAATACTTTATGTTGGCTGCACAATGTAGCTTTAAGGAGAGTAAAATTCTATAAGAATACTTGAATATGTTATTGAAACATATAGTGCAAAAAGGGACAAAGAAAAGCACTTGTTACAAACAAATAATGGATAATAATGCTTCATTTTCAACTCATACTAGCTTAATGCTAAATGATGGCTAATTGTATTTCTGCCCACTTTATTTGATCTAAATCTGATGTCTGAACACGAAGATCTCATCAGAATCAATAGCGTATCAAACAGGAAATGTGATGTCAGATCTTGGGTTTTTTAGCTCTTTTCAGTCATAACCGTATGCCAAGACATAAAGAACCAATTGTTTGAAATTGCTCCATTAAACACATAAGCACACAATTTGTTTACAGAGCAGAGACTAGATGTGATTGAAGAACCTGTGAATTGAAATTGGCTTCCATTTCTTCCTTGTGACATACATTATTTCTATTTGTGTCCATTATTTTACCAAACCATAAAAAAACATCCTCTCAGAGTGCTGCTTAACTACATAATAGCAGAAATATTGATTTAAGTCTGATGAAGTGACAGTATGAGAGCAATATCCTCGATTTTTCGTCCATAAGCACTGAAGGAAGATGAGAGCAGGATGTAATCAGAGTCACATTTAACTTTTGGCATTAAAAATGACCACTGGCTTAAGTTTGTCTGTTTTGTTGAAGTAAGTAGAAACAACTGAACGTTGGCATGTAGTCATGTCGGATCCTTTGTGCTGGCGTCTAGCTCTTCTGTAGATTGCACGGAACTTCTTCCAAAAGTACTGCCCATAAAAGACATACAGCAGAGGGTTCAGAGTACTGTTGAGAAAACCCAGATACACTGAAACCTGTCCTCCTACATCGAGAGTGTGGAACCACAGTGCTTCATCCAGCACTTGAATATCACAGAGTGTATCAAGGAAGGTAAAAACATGGAAAGGACCCCAGCATAGTAAAAACAGTATTGTGACAGCACACAATAGTGAGATGGTTTTTGTGTCATTGGTGTCATGAAAATCTCGATTTAGCTTCCTCTCACCTAGAGCCTTGATTATATTGTAACTGCTGAAAACAATGACCAGAACAGGAAGCACAAAGCCAAAGACATTCAACAGAATCTGATGGGAAAGCTTCCAACAGCTGCCATGCGAGTAGTCCAGAACACACGTTGTTATTTCATACTCCTCAATGTATTTCTCCTTCCTGTGAACAGTACTTGGCATGCTCAGCAAAAGCCCTAAAATCCAAATGATGAGGCAGCACACCTTGGCATACACTGTCCGTCTTAACCACCTGGCCTTCATGGGCTTCACAAGGGCAAAGTAGCGGTCAATGCTAATTGCCACCAAGGTATAGATGCCGGTGTAGAAATTGATCATAATGAAAAAGTTGACAATTTTGCATAATATATCTCCGTATACCCAGTTATATCCATTGAGTATGTACATTCCCCAGAGAGGGAGGCCACACAAAAGAATAAAATCAGCCAGAGCCAGGTTGTTCAGGTAGATCTCAGCTACAGTCAGCTGGTCCTTGTGAATTGCAAAAACAGCCAGAACAAAGCCGTTAAAAAAAAGTCCCAACAGGGATAAGGTGAATATGTAAGGGGGAATGATGATGTGGATAAGGTCCCAATCTGCAGAAACAGAGAAGTCTGAGGAGTTGAAAAGGAGCGATGTGGTGTTGTTTCTAGACCAGAGTGATGCTGCATTTACTGACTGCATGTCCTACAAAAAAAAAAAAATATTATACATAATTCCTCAGTTAAATGTTTTGTGGGTTTTTAAATGCACAAATTATTCAGCAATAAATAAAATTAACTCATGGAACTTATGGAAAAGAAGATATGAAGTTATAAACTTTGCAAAACATATGAAAATATATGCTGCAAATGACATTCATTTATCTTTATTTAAACTGTAACAGCAAACACACACATATACACACACACACACACACGGTTATATAATTTTATCCTATTAAACAAATTCCTATATATTTCCCAATGTTTTATATATTTTTTCTGTTTACTGTTTTTATGCATCGCTTCCAAATCTCACTTTGCCTTAACAAACAGATTTGGATATTTTCAAAAGATTTTGTATAAACATCTGTCACCCAAATTAAACAATAAACAATCGATCTTACCATGTCGGACAAGAAAATCTTCCAAGTTTGGTGAAACTCCCGGTAAGACAACACGGAGCTTCTGGTATGAGTGCAAAGTGAAGATGAAGAAAGTTCTCCTTCATGGATTTGTATATATAGTTGCATTCCTCTCCAACCTTTGGAAAGCCTTTATGTCACCATGTTTAGGAAACTGTCAGCATTCATTCTGTGCATACAAAACAAGCCTGCAGAGCACAAACAGTCTTGGAATTATTTCCTACAGATGCCAAATGTTGAAATATTGCAGGGTATTCACAAATATTGACTCTATATAATTAAATATGCATATTAAAGGAAGTCACATTTTACTGATTATTCGAGCAAAACAAAATAGATTTTTGTGTCATTCAGGTGCACAATATTAGTGATGTAAGAACCGTTATCTGTTCAATATTTAGTATTGAATTCATTATTTTATAAATTTCCATTAAAAGTCAGTTGTAGCTTTAATTTGCATGTCTATAAGTATTTACATATCTTGTTTATTTGTGATTGTGAGTCCAGCAGCTGGAAAGGAGTGGAAAAAGTGGAAAATAGAGCTTGGTTCTCAGACAAGAAAGCGACAGCATGCAAATTATTCTGTTTCTAACTGTGTTTATTTTTTACACCATGAAGATTTTACTGTATGCACTTTTTATCAACTTAAATATGATTTTTGTTTAAGGTCTTTCTTTTTTTTGTTAACCTCTCTTTGTTGAAGACTTCAAATGTACCTTGATTATCTACATAATATAAATAATACTGTTTTGAGTTCATATTTTTCTGTAGACTGCAATACACAAACATATACTTTATTCCCTCATGCAACATACTTGCAAGAACCAGTTTCAACACACGAGGTCAGTCAAGCAACTCATCCCAACAAACACTGATAGTCATGACACTGAAATCTCAAGGCTTTCAAGACTGTTAGTCTGCAAAAGCAGTCCAACAAGTAATTCTGTTTAAGAGTCTAAGAGTTAATTAGGTAGTATCTCACCAGCTCAGAGACGGCTGTTGTAAAACAAGCTTATATTACCAGCTTGTCTAGAATCCCCATTCATACAGGTTGTTGCTTATGTGTTGACTTTGCAGGGAAAAAATGTGGTTTTTCATAAGGTTGGGGTTTGGGGGAGTTGGGTGGAGGTTTGCTGGGTCTTCAATACATCGACAGAAATTATTAAATGACATACAATACTTCAGTGGACACAAAAAGATGACAGTTTCACAAAGCTCCTGTGCCACAGAGCAGTCTGTAAGGTCGGAGACTTCAAGAATCCACTCAGGTAGAGAACAAGGTGGTCCTGAACTGTCTTAGTCTGAGCTATGAGTGCTGTTGCATCCGCCCTCTGGTGGCTTGCGTGGCAAGTTGTGGCAGTTACCCGAACTGCTACTGCAGGTTTGAACTTAATTTCTGTTATCAGATAAGGATAAGCAGGCAAACAATAAAGTCCAGTGTTACTCTTACACCCCTCAAAAGCACAAACCCATCCTATTGCAACAATATTGTTTTACAAGCTTTTCAGAAATCTGAAACTACATCAGATGACAAGTTTACATCTAGTTTCTACACCAGCAAGACAACCTTTTTTTTTGCATCTGGAAAGAGGGAGGGGCCTGTGAGTTTTTAAAATGTTCTCTTTACATAGAAGAGTGTGAGAACAAGTACCAGTGTATTCCTCTGTTTATCTACCTGGATGTATTTGAGCACAGTCGTTCTTTATTCTTCCCACTATGACTAACTGGTAATGTGACGTTGTGTTTGGATTGGCTGTCACGCTTCAGTCAGTCTGCCTGGGGGTAGTAGTGGCTACACATGTACTGTCAGCAAGAATGAATGTTGAGTTAGTGAATGAATAATGTTCATGACATTATAATTAAATAAAAGGTCAGAATAATAATGTCTTGTTAGGATGGATTGGAGGAATAGACATTGTGTCTCTCAAAATAAGGTTAGTAAAGAAATACATTTTTTAAAAAAACATAAAAAAAACCCACAAAATCAAAATGGTACAATATTCTGCGTGAAAACTAAAATAAGTTGTTTGGTTTTGCTTAACAGCACCATATTTGCTGTGCATCAAGCACAGTTAATTAGCCCCTAATACAAACGTTTTAGCACGACAAAGACACGTGAGAGTTCAAAATGGGAACTAGGTTATGGAATGAAACAATGATTGCAAACACATTTACAAATACATGACTCAAAACGAAAGAATCCAGGTGTGGCTGTGTTTCAAATCGGGTCAAGATCTCAGCTTGATTTTACAGTTGTGGTTAACTTTAAGACAGATGTTGACAAAAAAGTCAAAAATTACATGACAAATGACAAAATTAAGCAATGTTGTGTAGAAGAGTTGGCTAAAGCTCTATAGAGCCTCATAAATTATGAAAACTTGACAATATGATGTGATGAAGTGATGACTTCATGTTATCAGTGCCAAAAATAGTTCTTTAGACTTTAAAAACAATAATTGTGGTAATAATTGCTGTATTTCAATAACACTGAAGCAAAAGCTCACTGTTGACTAATGCAGCATTTAACATATTAACATAAATGTTTTTTTATTAATCTTGGAGCTGAGCAGGGCTGTGCGACTGTATATTTACATACCATAAATTAATATAAATATATTTTGCTTATTTCCTTGCAAGACTTAGGCAGCACTGCCTGCAGCATGGGGGAAAGGTGGGAAGTAGGAATACAGGAGCCTGGAGAATTTCATTTGATATAGATTAAAATGTTTGCACTCAAAATATTGCAGATCTAGCAAAAGGTGTCTATGCAATGAATGAAATTAAATATAGAAGTTCAGCAACAAGAAAAATCTCAGCTGACTTGCTATAATCGATTGTTAGTACTATTTTGATCTGAAAGGTACACAACTCTAAACTAACACAGATGTGTTTTATTTAGATGACTGGACATGACCTTGACGCACCAGAATAATTCCCAATATAGTTTTCAGCATATTATATGGGACAGCAGGATTATTCTTAGATGCAGCCAAAACCAAACATGTGAAATGAGGCCTAACAGCCAGTCTTTGGCAGAAATCTTCCAGCTTGAGGTTCTTTGTCTGCTTCAATGTTTTTTGTTCCACAACAATTTTCTACCCTGGCACGTGTGGTAAGATGTATGTTGCCGTTAGTCATGGTGTGCCTGTAGTATGAGGGCTGTTCAGGGTGTATTCTTTGCCCACAACCCACAATGAATAAACAGTGGGCCATTAGATGTTTGTATGGAGCCAAATGTCTGAGACGACAGATGTCTATGTAGACTGCAGAAGGCAGAGAACTTTCATGTCGCCACTGGAAAATCTTTCACAGAATCTTGTTTTAACTTTGCATGAAGTGAGTCAGAAATGCCAGAAAATACTTAGCAAACAGGTATGTTAACTCCATCGTGTTTTTTTTGCTTAAGATTTGCACGCTTTGTAAAGATTTAAGAAGTTTTAAACTAAATGATCATGTCATGAAAAAAATAGTTTTACTTATAGTATATATATAT
>JBAMHX010000022.1:13827777-13837897 GCA_037177515.1 Pseudomugil tenellus
GTCCTCAGCCTGCCGTTTCTTTGCATGTGAACACAGAAAAAAACAACTTTAAGTGGTAAATCATTCCCCGTTGATAGATTTTAAACTGCACTTAATAGGAACATGCAGACCTCGCAGGACATTACAACCACTAAAAACACAACAAATTTGTCCACAAAAATCTAAATAATACATACTTTTCAAATGAGACAAAATGATCATTTGTTGGTAATACTATGACACAAAAGCTTATCATGGATATTTACAGACGGGGTTTATAATTTTAGTATCTTTTTAAATAAATTCAGAGGAAGATCATAAAACATATCTCGCATCTTTCACTTATTCAGGAAATTTTACAGGTGCTTCATACCAAAGTTTTAAGTGTAGACGACATGTTTGAGCGAGTAGATTCAGCTGTTTTTGTTCTCCTAATGTTAAACTGCTTACGAAGTTCCTGGACCTTTTTCCTGAAGTTTTTTCCAACAATAACGTACAGAATAGGGTTGAGAACACTATTGAAGAACCCAAAGTATGTGAAGATTTGGTTCCAGATCTCTAAGGTGGTTGAGAGGGTACACCCTCCCACGACTTTGACTCGTACTAGCACATCCAAAATAGTGATCAGATGAAAGGGCACCCAACAGATGAGGAAGGCCAAGAGGACCACAAGCACCAAAGTAGTGGCCTTCCGCTCTGTTTTCTCAGCATTGAACTTCTCCATTGCCTGGGTCTTCAAGGCCTGAACAATCTTCAAAGTGCAAAATGAGATAATTGAAATGGGAACAATGAAACTCAGAAGGATCAACATACCATCATAACACAGCTCTAGTGTGGTGTTTGGATATGCAAGATAACATGCAGTAACATCATATTCAGGTATATAATTCACCTCCCTAAAAATGAATGCAGGCAAACTGAGCACCAAGCCGAAACCCCACGTCAGCATACAACCTAATTTGGCATACTTTGGCCGGCGCATCCTTCCATGTGACAAAGTATGCACCAATGCTACATAGCGATCTATGCTAACCAGAACAAGGAAGTAAGTGCTGCAGTAGACATTTATTTTAATGCCCACATTGACAGCTTTGCACATGAACTGTCCAAAAGGCCAATTGTATTCATTGTAAATGTTGACAGCCCAGAAGGGTAAACAGGACACCAGGATAAGATCAGCAGCAGCCAGATTGCTCAGGAAGATCTCAGCCACAGTGCAGGGCTTTTTGTGGAGGCAGAAAACAAGCAGGACAAAGAGGTTGAACACGATGCCCAGCACACTGATGATCAGGATGTACACCGGCTGGCTGGCGTAAATCCATTCCCAGGCTTCCGCATCTGGACAATCAGTCTCGTTGGTGATGTTATGGTCTTCATAAAAGTTTGTGATGCTCAGGACTGGGATGCTTTGTAGAGACAAGAAGCATTTCATACACAAAAAAATACATAAACGTTAACATTAAAACATATACAAAACAGTTTAGCTTAGAGCTTAGAGAGAGAGATGAGAAGATAAACATGTATCTCTGATTTACATTTAGCAGGCAGACAACTAAAAAGTGCTTCTTTTGAATATCCCATGTGAAATAATGCCTGGAATGATCTAACTTTACACATCTGTACTAAAAATGTACCGCTAAGTCCCAAATAAACTGGACAAACCTTCTGATTATAACATTTAGCCATGTAATTTGTTGTGGGACATTTTTAGGAGAACGTCTGCGTACTGTGGAAATGTTTATGGTATGGTCATTCCATGACTTCTCCTGTGTTTCCACAAGAGCAAAGCTGTAGCCTACATACTAGCCACCCACTGGCTACTGGGGACTTTTTTCAGTTTGTAAAGTCTCAGACGCTGTGCTTTGAAGCTATGAGCTTTATTTAATGAGCTAAGATGATTTAATGCTGCCATGAAAATAACAGCTTTGCCACATTTTTGGAGACTTTTTTTTTTATTTTCAAGGTGAAAAACACTATAATAATCATGAAAACGAGACATTGAGAGCTACCGTTCATTAAACTGTGATGCAGATCAAATTATTATCTGTATTGTCTGCTACATTGTAAGTGAGCATGTGTCATCAAGTACAATAATAATTTTAAAAGTCCACAAATGAGCAAGTAGGAGTCCCTTGGGTTTGAGTGTGAGTATGAGATATAATCTCTCATTTGTCCTATACCCTTTACATCAAAGCACTGCTCTATTTGGGGTACAATTTAAGAAAAAAAAACTTTAAATAATCAAAACAGTCAAGGGTTTGTTTCTGTTGCTGGACGTAGAAAGGTCTACTCTCAAAACAGTGAGTAAAATTAATATTATAATTAAATGTTTGAGCATAAGAAAGCTTACATAACATTATAATGAATGTAAATTTGATATGTTCTGATTATAAATTCTATTGGACAAATATTTGTCTTTACTTTGAACTACAGTTCTCTTTATATATGTAAAAAAAACGCCTCCACGTGGTTACTAACAAAATAAACATAAGGCTATTACTGTAAGTTTTTTTATTTTTAAAATGAATCAATATATTTATAATAACTTACATGAAAGCATTCAAACTATATGATGTTTGTACATACCTTGTAGGCTGAAAAGTCATTTTCCCCTGAATGAGTCCAGATGTGAAATGTCCGGAGGTTCTGCTTCACTGTTACTAAACTGTCTCACTCTACTACTCCTCCTGTCTCTGACTCACAAGTCTGATTACTGTGACGTCAACTACAAGAAACAAAGCAAAATTTCACTTCAGTATCACAGTATTTGTTCATTTTCCTCCAGAAGTAAAATTACACCAAGAAATTCTGAGTTTCTAATCTGACACAGTTGATTTTTTTCCTCTTTTTTGCTGTTGCCAATAACATGTATGCAGTGCAGCAACAATACAATATGTCCACAAATGAGGACGGAAAAGAACATTTCTTTATAAAAACAAACAGTTTCAAACCCCCCCACCCCCCACTCTGTCATGGTTTTTTCAACAAAGGAGGACTCCAGCTGCCAAAATCCAAGGAAGAACAATTCGATTTAATTACAATTTCAGAAATATGGCAAATAAGTGGAAGAGAGTTGACAACGATCCGGTGACTGCCATGGTGGAGTGATCCGTTTTTATAATGATGATGACGAGGACCAGGTGTGCTTCTCAATTAGGTGCAGCTGCTGGAAGGAGGGTGGAGACTGAGGATGAGGATGGCTGATTATGATAATTCATAATACACAAACAAACAATAAATAAAGAAATTCTAATAAACTAAATTAATAACTCAGATATGTCTCATCAGGCATATCTAGTAAGTCTATGAGGAACAGCAAGATGTTCCAAGTTTTATCAAAGTTCTCTATAACTTTGTGTTTCACAAGACTTCTTTGATTTACTGGCCATGTGGTGGATGTGAAATACATACCAGTCTAAGATAGTGAAATAGGTGGCTGGATGAAGCCACAAATAAATCATGGGAAAGTGATTCAGGTCATATGTCAGAGGAATGTGGTGTGTCAGAACATCTACTTCAATTTAAGGAAGCAATCTAGCTTCAGCAATGTTGGTCTTAGAGACCTGCTTTGAAAGCTGTAAGCCCAATACATTTCCATGATACATTGTTATATTCCCATAACTGAGTTTATTATATTCCCATAACTATATTTACTATATCAAAGTTCCTTCCTCAAAGTAAAAGTACAAGGCCCCTTGTACAGTTACATGAATAAGTATGTGTAAAATCTGCTAGACTCTTTTGGCATTGTCAACAAAAAAACTCCTCAGATGGTGGGCTTGGTATTTCCTTTGGAGAACAGTGTACTGGGAGGTGGGATTGTGAGTGACTAAGGCTCTATTTATATCTGTCGTTATCACTGCTCTGATTAGCCCATGTATTTATCAATCCACTCATTCATTATTAACCCAGTTTTTAAGGAAATGGACACACAAACAACTTTAGAAATGGAGATTTTCTTTTCTGGTAAAAAAGTCTGTCAGAGTAAGTTTTATCCCAGCCTGGTCCAATCTCTCTTCTTTCATTACTTTACCGGTTCGTACAGGGACCCAGTTTAGCTTGGAGCCAATGTTTAAGAGACATAGGATATCAACCAGAGCCAGAGAGTTCCATTTTCCTTCTCCCAGTTGGAATGCAAACTAAAAACCATTTCCACCTGAGAATTGCTTCCAAATTTCCCAAAACATTATACACTTATGTGCTTCCCAGTCCCATTATCAATGCTGGTGGGTGTTGGCAATAGGGATTGATTACGAACGAACAATAACACATTCATGCCTTTGCTGTGATCATGGGAAAGAGGGGGAAGCCATCCACAGCATGTTGACATTTCTTTCAGTGCAAAATGAAAGAAATGAGCTACTGCTCTTGTTTACCCATCAAACCATTTATCTCCAATATCCACTGAAAGCTATTTCGTGGCCAGATGCTCATCGTCTTTGGCTGCAATAAAATATGACATCATCCAGATAGATGTGTGTTTTCGTTTAACCCACAAGCTTTCTGGGAAGGACCCGTCACTGCTTACCGTTTTGGTCTGTTGTGCGGATTCAAAACTAAAACCATTTGTTGTAAAAGTGTGAAAAAAGATTTTTTGCCTGACATGTGGCCTGCTGATTCAAACTATTTCACAGTCCATAAACAGTTTTGGGTCAAGACGCTTTAGACAACTTTGTGAGTATGTGTGGGTGGGTGTGTGTGTCATTTTGATAAACAAAAATGTCCAAAGTAAGCCTGATATGCACTACAAGAAGATTGGAATCCACATCTCCGAAGTGTGACACACCACATTTGGTAATCTTGAATTTTACTCAGTAAAGTAAGTGCTTTATATTTTAGAAAGCAAATGTTTAATCAAACATTCAGTGAATGCTGTACTGCACATGTGTCAAAGTCAGGTCCTCGAGGGCCGGTATCCAGCAGGTTTTGTGGTTTCCTGCACTAACACACCTGATGCAAATCAAATGGATCCAACAGGTTCTTGTCAAACTTTTCATTAATTTCATTCAGCTGTATTGGAGCATGGAGACAACAAAATCCTGCAGGGACACCGGCCCTCGAGGACTGGACTCCGACACCCCTGCTGTACTGAGATAAATCTAGTTCATGTGGAAGCTTCATCTAATCAGAGAGAAAGGTGGAAAAAATTTCTGTCTCTCATGAAGATGCTCACATCAGAAAATACAAGACAAGCAACATACAGACCGTGACCATTTAGGGAATCACAGGCACAACCTACTGCACCATGTAAATTTGTACATTTTTGGCATGAACTATTCAATGTAACCTTATGACAATTAAGCCACTGCTCTGTCTCAGCTTGAGCTGTTGCTCATAATAAAGTGTCTTCATTTTTTTCTTTTCAACAGAATAAAACATGACAATATTTCTTCTTGTCACACTGCTGGAAAAAAAGCTCTGACGTGTCTTTTATTTGACCCAAATGAATAGTAGTCTACAGTAATAAAGACATTCAAATATAAATATGTACTTTGTAACTTCTGTAAATTAATACTTTCTATCCTGGTCTTTTTTGATGAAAATCTGACTTATTAAATGGTTTGCTTGAAATGAGTTTGGGGGAAAGAACATAAGCAGACTACCATTTTCGAAAAGATTAAGCAACGAACCTAATATCATTGGAAATTATTGTGGTTATCAAAAGCCTACTGAGAGCAAAACAACCAATCTAAATTTTTAATCACAATTGTTGAGCATCCATCAATTTAGTGACAAACATCTATCTTTCAACCATCTAGTCGTTCACTCCATCCATCCATGTAATGAACGGGTTTCATCCACTTAAAGGTCGATAAGAAGTGTGAGTCTGTGGTCAACCTTCCATCTAATGTGCCTCTGGTGTTTTCAATGTTTCAAAACTGCACTGAGATGTTGCTACTTGGGTTTTATTCCAGATGGTCTTCTTGCATATATTATATTACCGACGCTTTGAAAGATAGGCTCAAATTTCTTAGACCCAAACAGAAACACCTACATAATTTTAAGCTTCCTCTTTGCTGCTTCTCCTTCATGTTACTTGCTGTAGTCCTTTTAGGCTTTTTAGCTTCTCTCTAAGGTGAACTATCAACAAATGAAAAATCACCCCCATAACTGTTGTTAATAATGAAATGGCAAAGGAACCTTATCTTCAATTCGGTATCAGGAGTAGCCCCCTGGTCTCTTTCTGCACTAAACCTTGTTGTCCAAGATAATCAGATTTTCAGTAATGTACACAGCAGCTCCATTATCAATCCTCAGTTTATAAGCTATTATCAGATGACATCATTTTTCTCGAAACAACAGGAAAATAAACAGCAATACACATTAGAGATATAGAGAAACTAAATGTTTAATTTAGAATCCTAAACTGAAAATTATTCTTATGTAAGCCTTCAAAAGGTAAACAATAGCCATGAATAATGTGTGACAAATAATCTGGTGAATTGTCCTGTGACCAGTGTGTACTACCCACATGACATGAGGAAATAAATGACCAGAGTAGCACGATATAAAAAAAAAAAAAAAACAAGTTCCCCATATTGTGGAGGACATAACTCATGCAGAGAGCAGCTACATCACAATCTTCTTCCCTTATGCACTGGAGGTGTAACTTGTATTGTCAAGGTAGACCTGTAATCTTATTTGTGGGCTGTGACTTCAAAGTGACCTCCGGCAGGTGGAAAGGCAGAGCAAAGCAGCAAGCATTTTGTTGATGATTTCTATCCGGTCCTATTGTGCAATTCACTTATCCACAATCAGTCCCCTATGATGGGTTGAAGCAGGCTGTCTGTCATGCAATCTAATCACAGCAAAGTAATCAGGCTTTCTGGTGCTGAAACAAAACACTGTCAGCTTCCGTCCTTTGCTACTTACCCTTTCCTGGTTTTGTGAGAAGCATCCAAACAAGATGTCATATTTGATAAATGTTTTTATTCATTTGCATGATTAACTGATTCATAGGTGAAACAGTGTATTGTATTCATGTTCATTTTGCCCCTTTCCAAGAAATATTCCTAGAACAAGCTGCAAAGGAAGGGAAAGACTAAATATTCAAACATGTGAACAGTTGTTATAAATATATTTCTTCCAAACAACAGTCAAGAATCTTTAACTTATTTGAATGATGTAATTAAATATGAGGATACACAAATAATCTATTCTTGTTTCATGTTGTTGAAAAGGGCAAAAAATTGTGTGCATCATAGTTAATCTCCTGTATGAAATGCAATGCACAGACTTTAATGTTTTTTATAATTTTGAAACAATGAAATGATGACATACCTCAGATCATTGAAATGTAGATGTAAACTGTGTTTGAGATTTTCTACAATCACTTTGTTTTTTTCATGCATTTAAAGTTTTGCTCCACTCTGAAGCTTAATCAAACAGAAGAAATGGTAGTCCTTAGTAACGAAACTAGTTTGCTGATCCCTGAAGTTTCACAGCAATACAAAAGCCACAACTCTCCACAATTAGTCACAACGCAAAATGCAGCAACATGCAAGTTTTATGCTCATGAATTTGGAGACAGCAACTGATCTAACTATTCAATAACTTTTATGGGAATTCATTATTGAATAATGACCTGTGAACTGGCAAATATATATCTAGAAATTCATGATATATATATACATTTTACAGTAACATATGCTTCCATCCAAATGCAATCTTTTTCAGAGAAGATCTGTCATATTTAAGTAATCCTATTTTAAACCACTCATTGCATCCCAACAAAAGGATGAATTTGTAGAAGGAGGATTTGGGTGCTAGATTAGCCTGCCAGTACTTGAAACCTTTAGTAAATAAAATCATTTGACACGAAATGGAATACAACAGAGGATATCTTCATCCTTTATCACACAAGAGTGGTACCATTTTCCAACAGGTCACTTCAGTTCAATTTACTGAAACATGTTACTGGCTTTAGATTCAAGATGTCTGGTTGTCATTATTCATTATGTTTCGTTTCTTAAAGTATACATAAAATTCAGGACTCTGACATTTGCAAATCATTGTCATTTGTCTTTATCTGAATTTAACAGATTACCAAAGCTTCTTTGGAATTAAGGTCATCTCATGTTTAGGACATACATCTAGGAAAAACAGCTCAATTCACTGAGTTGTTTACAATATGATTTGCAAGTTTCCTGAACAGAAATATCTCCTGTCAACTCTTTACCAGAAGCTTGGAGAACAATAGTAACCCTCTGCCAAAGAAAACTTTCTAATAAAGATCCTGTCATTTAAAGCCGACTGCATGTTGCTGTTTTCTACTGCCATATATCCTGGAAATGAAAACTTTACTCAAAAAAGGAAAAAAAATGTAGTTTTTGCTTTTTTTTAACTGATGTCTTAATTGTTTAGATTTGACACTCCTATTACAAATAGTTATGCACTTCTAACTTTGCAATATGTACCATTTGAGACTTCTTAGCTTTAATAGTCTTCTTAACCTATAAAAATATTCCAGTCCCTCATATTATTGTGAAGACACAATTCATTATACAGAATTGTAAACAGAAATATATCCAAGCAGTCATAAACAAGCTACAACTGTGTTTGCAAGAGCTACTTATGTCCCGGTGGTGTGTAATGAGGTGTCTAAGAAAATGTCTGGACGAGGAAGTGGGAAGGCTCAAGCATGTCTTCAAAAATACTTTACTCATTTCCTGCCTCCCCCGACTGGGGCAGACTGGAAGATCCATTAGTCACTTTTGATCTGGCCCCTCTTTTTCATAACTTCTCATATATTTGAGAAAACAGGGCATCAAGCCTGACATGTAGTCTATATATTGTTTTCTCAGCTGTCTCATACTATAAAGGTTGCTAAAAGTAGAAATAAAGTGAGAAAAAATTTATGAGAAATGGAGCCAAACCAAGCACAGCGTCTAATGCTGGGAGCAGTCCCAGTGTTGAGCTAATGTCTGCAGCCACTAATGCAACTTTGATGAGTACTCTGTTACACCACAAACGCAGCCAGCCACGGAACACAAAGCCCTTTCTTTGAAAATGAAAAATTCAGCCAGAACTGCAGACATGTTCATGGCAAACAGTACACTTACCGACCACCCAGTGCTACAAATTTTTACTACTATAGATCAAAGACTGAAAATGAGATATTCCAGTAGATAAAACAGGATTTAGAAAATTTTATTCTCCATTGTATTTGTCTCTCAAAATGTTTAATCGTTTGCTTTTAAATGAAGAAAATCTAAAATTTCGAAATTGTTGTGCTAAGTAACATCACTGGCAAACTAAACAGACCAACATCTGGCACATGCAAGAGTTAGTCATCAGCTGGCAAAACAGCCACAAACCAGTCATATACTGTCTGAAGTTTCTTTTCCAATCACAGATTTGGACATTTGAATAAATAAAAACATCACAAAACTGAGTGATGATGGTAAAATTTACGTTAAATGATTACTCAGAATGTTTGTATTTGTCTGTGTTTATTGCTTAGAATAAGGAAGTTAGATATGAAGTTTGTGTCTGTGGGGGGAAATCACTTGAAAGGGAAGGAAAGAAATGAAATACTTTACCTTATTACACAATTGGCAACTACTACATAAAACTACTTTTTCAGGTCCAAACCTTTTCCCATGTCAGGGCCTTTTCATATGCTTATAAGTAAATTCACAAAATTTTAGAAAATTTTCTCTTGGCATCCAGTGTTAAAGTAGCATCTTATCCATGTCATAGACAGGATGAAGGACAAGAACTGGGTTTTTCATGCCAGGAAGCGAGCCAAGCCTGACCTTAAATTTGTTACCATGGTAACTGGCTATAGTAAACCCATTGCCTGGTAGGGTTGCTGTAGTAAAAAAACACCCCTGAGTATCTACCCATCATATCTCACTTGGAGCACACTTACACATGACTTTTCCATACCCAATGTCATTCAAGAGATTCAGAAGCTGAGATTATACAGTGATTATCGTAAGGTGAGAAACTTTAAAACCTCAAACAGATGTGGTGTCAATTCCTGATCAGTTTCTTAAGAAATGGTATAATTTTCCAGTCACTCAGATTCATTAACCATCCATTCAACATGATCATGAGATGATCACACACACACACACACACACACACACACACACACACACACACACACACACACACACACACACACACACACACA
>JBAMHX010000022.1:13844935-13857985 GCA_037177515.1 Pseudomugil tenellus
ATATATATATATAATGTGCTCACATGGGAGCGGATCCTTTAAACAACTGGGAAATATGAAGTAGTGAAAACATTCCCAGCATTACTTCCTGGCCTTTGCCTCAGCAACGGTGTTGCTTTTTGGCCCAAATTATATTTTTAAATTTCTTGTATTTTTTGAAAATGATAGTATGCTCCCCCATGGTAAAATACGCTGCTCACATCCTCTGAGCACCACCCCCTTTATGTGACCACGCACTCATTTTAAGTGGAAAGTGCTGTGTTGAGTTAGCAAGTTGATAACCAGCTTCACAGTACAGCTTATAACAGTTCCTCAATGTTTGGCTAGGTCAATCCAGAGAACAGACATAAGTCTGAGCTGTTAACCATGCTTTGTAGTACAGGCCTCTGGTGTCAAAACTTTGAACAAACCCGGCATGACATCAGGATAGGATGCATCTTGAAGTAATGATCTTTTATTTGCACTTAATTTGAGGTCAATGAATGGAATAGCTCCAGAGATATATGATATGATTTGATATATGATATGATATGAGAGATATGATTTTTTGCCACCTGGTGGGGAAACCATAATTCCCAAAATTGTGAAATTTGATACAGATCATCCCCTTGGGGTCCTAAATAGGTATACTGAGTATCAAAATCAAATTGTTAAAATTGTTCGAGTTATCACGCTCACGAAGGATGTTTGGTGGTGGTGGTCAGGAAGAAACCATAATATCCCCGACGCTCCGCTTTCAGAGATATTATTAGCTAAATTACGTTGAAAGTCATACAAAGGTCCTGTGTAGACAGAAATAAAACTGTTTACTTACAGTTCCTCATTGATGCACACACATCACAACATTAGATTTCATCTCCATGTGCTTACTTTGTCTCACAACCTCACAAAATGATAAGCTTCATGTTTTTCAATGATGGTAAGGAGGGTAGTACTTTTAGATCTGAGTTAATATCTCGTAAACATAGAAAAATACAGAACTCTACATAAAAATTCATACCGTAGAACAACACTCCTGTTATTGTTTTGGTTGTAGTGAATGAAATGTTCCGACATGCAAAGCAGAGTCCTGGAAACTCAGTTTTGCATATGGTCTGATTCAAATTAAATTGATCTAAAAGGTTGTGGATAATTATTCATTCATTTGAGTCAGCTGTGTTGGATTAAGGAGACATGGACACATTTGTACCACATGTTGCCTTATTTGTTAAATAATACATTATTAAACAGGCCTATATGTTTTGTTTCATTAGATTTCAGTCATGTACTCCAATAAATGACACCCAACAACACCAAACAAGCATCAATAGAAAAGTGTTCACTCACCAACACATTTTTTTCATATACATATACCGCCATTTAAAATGGAAATGAACTGGATATATAAAAGTTAAAAATTTTTTGCCAAAACGCTTTGGTACAAAAACTCCCTGAAAAAGTCAAGTAAAATCAAATGTTAGTATTTTTGTACTAAGTTTAGAATAGATATCACCAACCAAGGTTCAACTCCGTCAAACTAAGTGAAGGTTTGTAATTCTGTTCTGTCCAGCAGTGGTGGTGCCAGCATAAACCTGATATTCAATGACACTGAAACACCTAACTCATATCTTTAATCACAAAAGGTACATTTAAGCCAAATGTATTTCCCATGAGCCTTTGCATAATGCTATAGTCAAACCAGGGTGGTTTCCCCCCTCTCCCCCTAAACAAGAAAGTTAAATTGTTCATCAGTGTTGAAACAATACAGTACTTCTAGTACTTCTATACAGTGTGTCACTCACAAATTCACCTTTTTCGTTCCTCATATCAAGAGTAATTCATAAAATATTTGTGATGAAAGTTTGTTGGTTCAACTAGCTGTGCTCATACACCTACATTTCTAAAGTAAAGGACTTATGGGAGATGAAAAGCAGGAACCGGGCTTTGAGAAACAACCACACATGATCTAACTCCAGGAAGCATAGTTTGGATCAAAAGGTGATTAAAAAATTAAATTAGCACTTAATTAGGTTACATATTCACATAAAATTAAGTGCTACCAAATATGCTTATGTAGAAATATTTTATGGTTTCTTCACTGTCAGTCCCACCTCCCCTGCTCATCCAATCACTCCTTATGTGTTTCACCTGTGTCTGATCAGCTAACCTTGTGTGGCTATATGAGTTCCACCTTTATGCTACTGTATCTTTGTGTTGTCTTTGGCAGGCCAATGACCAACATTTGCTTGCATTATCTATAATACTTTTGCTAGCCTTTGGACTTTTTCAACCTTAGCTAAGCATTTAAGCAACTTATTTTACAATATGAGTCTACATTTTGAGACTCAGGATTAAGAATTTTTTTATCTAATCACATGCACATGTATAAAAACTAAAAGAATTTGTCTTTACCAAACAGTCCTGAATGGTTGTGAACACTGGGATGATGCGTGTATATGTTTTAATTAAACTCAGGCAAATTTAGGAGCAAATTTGGAAGCTTAACTACTTGTTTTCATGCTCAGATATTTTACTCTTCTCTTTTAAAACTCACTCTGCACTCAGACTGAAAAGTCTCCACTTGTGTTTATATTAGCTCTGCCTCATCTCATATCTTTACTTTCAAATACAATGCTGCATAAAAGAAATGTAGCTCCTAGTACATGAGTTTGTTCTACTTCTCTGGATGTGGTCCCACACATCTCCAAAAAAGCCTTGTTGAAAAGAAAAATGCTTTAGTGAAATGTGAATACAGCATATGTACTAAGTACATTTCTATATGTTGCATGTATCCTATATTGACTGTCAAACATGCAGTGTATAACTGCATATTTCTACATCTAATCCATATTCAACTGCTCTTTATTAGTCTTGTCTTTCTTTGCACTTATTTTAAAACATTAATTACATAACTTTCAGTGTCCTTGTTTGTGGTCTGGTTAATGGGGAACTACTTAAAAATGACAGAATAATCACTGGTGTAATCTTGAACTAATTCAACCTCTTTGCATTCAATATTAAATGTACATATTGCAAATCTTCATCACTCTGAGAGGCAAATATAAGACAAAAATGCCAAAGGGAGCCCTCTTCTGGACAACTTCATGTTCAATATCTTGGAAATGTAAAATATGAAACATGTACTGATAATACATGCCCTGTTTCTGTGATCAGAGCAATAAGTAGCAGGAGGTAAATGAAGCATTTAGATTTAATTTAACCTAATCCATAGAAATATCAAAGTTAGATGATACATACATTCGGTTTTTTTTTAATATATTCATGCATTTCTCAATATTTATCTTTATTTATTAATGTAATGACATTACCGATACTAACAGAGCCATAATATTACATACTATATCATAACTTCAACCACTGAGTTACTTGATACAAGTAACTTTGGTTTGTTATAGCTATTCATATGACTGGTACCTTTAACAATCTTTCCAGTGAACACCCATCTAACAGCACTTTCTTTTGTTGGTAGTTTGATCAACTGAAGCATCAAAATTAGGTCACCTATAATTCACCATTTAAAGGTGTCATAAAATCTGTCCGGCTTGGAAGACAGAACATGTTATAAAAAGTCTCCTTGGCAAACCTGTCAGTGTCCAAGTGAGCAAGGGATGACAGAGATCAATACTGATCAGTCTCTCCTCTTTCTTGAGAGAACATCAGTCAGACATTCATCACAGCATCCTACGCTGCTAATCCTGATCCATTTCCTTCCCGTATCCGACAGTTTTGCTCATCTCAGTCATTCTGTCATTTTTTGTCAGCTTGTCTATCCAACTGTCTGTGTCTGTGCTCGTCTCACTCTCATTGCAATGCATCCTCCACAATCCCATAGAGTGGTTTTCCCTTTCATTTTGGCCAGCAGCTGAGTCCCAATAGTGTTTGCCAATGGGTGAATCAGACAGCTGGAGCGAAACATGTCAGTCTCCATGGTGACAGGCTGCATGTCCTGCATACTGATTTCCAGTCATTGAGTGTGGTTGTATGAGTGAGGCAGAACAGCAGAGTCCTCTGTTCTTTACATTTCGTGCTACATCATCTTCACACAATATAAAAGAAGTCTTTATTTTTCATCCCCGTGATCTCATGCTCTTCACAGATTGGTTCACCATTAAATGGGTACCAGGTAAAATCTGCTCGTTCAAAAGTAAACGATAGAAAATAGGCAGGTATGTCCAAATATCTGTCTGGTATGATGTACAATTTATACATAGAATAAATCTAATTACCTTTGCCAAGTTTTCGGGAGAGTTTGTTTGTTTGTCTGTGAGCAAGATAACTAAAAAGTTATGGACCGATTAAAAGACTAAAGACAAATTCATTGGGATAATCAAATTAAATTATAAATAACATATTTTCAACTTTTATTTAAGCAGGTAAATCCTATTGAGAATAAACTATTTCTTTAATGTGTTCTTTGTTATTTATCCTCATCACAGATGATGTAGTTAGTACATATCAATTATCAGCAGTCAATTGTGAATTTAAATAGATAGTTTTTGTCTTTTAGTTTTTATTTACTATCTTTGAAAAACTGATAGAAACCCAGAGAGAAACAAACTAGATCAAGATTCAGAGATGATTAGCACAAAAATTGTTACAGCCTGATAACCAAAAGCGAAGTTAAAGTATTTTGTCACCAGTCTTTTTTCACTTTTATGCTTTGTCCCAAAGTAATCACTCAGTATCATTTAGTGAGTTACAAAGTCTGTTAATGATGACAGCTACTAATCATGTGGATCAAAAACATTACTCAGGATTCAAACATTTAGCATCAAAAAACATTAACAATGTGATGAGCGAATGCAGGATAGTTCATGTTAAGCCCTGGCACTTATTCCATAATTGTCTCCATATTAATCTGTTCAATGTAGGCTGTGAAATAGAAATGAACACGCCTAACTCATGTAATAAAAAAAGTCCTCATTATTTTTGAAAGTGACTCCAAGCAGAGAAACCGTG
This sequence comes from Pseudomugil tenellus, assembly GCA_037177515.1. NCBI lineage: Eukaryota > Metazoa > Chordata > Actinopteri > Atheriniformes > Pseudomugilidae > Pseudomugil > Pseudomugil tenellus. The sequence continues at coordinate 13,849,895 of JBAMHX010000022.1, forward strand.
ATTAAAAGCCCATTATTGAGTCCATTACCTTCATAATCCAAGTCAGAAGAAACATATTAACATTAACCTGCCACACACTAGTAATGATGTGTTTAATGCATCTAATGAGGCAAAAAATAAAATGCTTTGAAATGGTATATCATCTTAACAGACTAGTTTCAGAGTTTGCTGCCAATATCCATTTGTGAAGCTTTAACTTTGTTAAAGTTGATAGATAGTAGATAGAAACTCAATAACACAAGTTTATGGCACAGGTTGAATTCACTTATGAGAAATCACTCCTGCCCCATCAGTAAACACCACACTTATAAACGGTAAAAATTCTTACCTTAAGCTTTTATGTTTTGTAATCTTAAATTAATTATGATATAAATAATTTTTAATCATCTTTTTTATTTCTTCTTGCTATATTGTTTTAATGCTCTCTAAAGCACTTTGAATCATCCTGTGTTGAATTGTGCTATACAAATAAATTTGCCTTGCCTAATGGCATCTAACATGTCTAGATGAGGTTTCATCTTCTAAACCGGGAACAGGTAACTATGGTCCTTGAGGACCAGAATCCTGCAGGTTTTCCAAGCATCCCTGGTCCAGCACATCTGATTCAAGTCAAATGGATCCAACAGCGTATCAAGATCTGCACAGTGACTCATTCATTTGCATCTGTGTAGGAACTTTGAGCCTTCTTTAACTAAATATAACATAAATAATACTTTTCAGCCTGACAGAGGGCAAGACAGAGTTTTATGCACATACAGTACATTCCTATATGTCTTTGAAGTGACAGTTTCATTAGATGCAGCTAAGCAGCTTGGCATGTATTTGCATCTCATCACTACACTGTCACTACATCCTGTAAGACCCCAGGGCAACAGAGGGGCAGCAAGAATATATCTCCTTTCATTGTCCACTTCCATATCCTTTCCTTCACTGTTATACCCCTTCCTTTCCTTCTTAAACTGATTAATCTTATCCTGGGTTCAAATTAATGACACTATCTGGTACTCCAGGGACAAAGTCGCCTCATCTTGCAAAGACATTATGAAAGAACTCTTAATGGCTGTGGATTTCTCACAAGAGAAGCACCTAAAAGTCTTATAATTACCATGCATTAGCATTTATTAGTCCATGACAAGGTCAGTGGTTGTCCAGTTGACAGATTGTTCTAAGCACAAGAACTGTGAACCCTGTGAGAAAGATTCACAGTGAAACTTTCTTTGAATTCTTCCTCTTTCCAAAGGATCATCGAAATCTTCCTTTTCACTTTGACACATAAGCTGCTGCGAGGCCTCTGGGCATTTCTTCTTTTTTCCCATATAACTAGGTTGCTTTGATTTTGATTTTGATGGAATTGTGCACAATGCTGTGAAAAAAAGTGAAAGGATTTTAAAGGTATTGAACAATAGACTTAACGTCCACATTTATGTCAATTGCTGAAGAGGATCAGAACGGCTCTCTGGCAAATCTGGATGACATCCACATATGAAACCAACCTATCTTTTTAGACATATTAGACTGTAGGGAATTCTACAAAATCATGTAAAGTATTTGATTTTGCTATTCCTTAGAGGGACAAGAATATACTACCCCTTCTGAAGGCATTAAAGCAAGCTCATCTGGATGCTGTTGTGGTTGTTAAAGGACCTGCTATTAAAAAAAGCCATTTTACTATGGAGTACCCTTTCCATACCCATTTGGACCCAAGGTGCCCTCTAAACAGTGTACAGAAATACACATACTCTAAGTAATAATCAGATTATAACTGCCTGGTTCTGAGCACAAATGTCCTTTCAGGCCACCTTAAAAGACTTGACCTGTCAGACACGAATGCTTCAGAGTGAATTATGTAGTTTGGGAAAATACCCATGTTTTCCATGTAAAAGCCCAGCATTTAGGATGCAGTTTTCCAAACCACAACATTGCATTGCATCACAATGGACAGCAGTAATCATTGTGCTATTCAGGGGTTTTATCCTTTTTGGTGACTCGTGCATATTTCACCTGGTCTTAATGAATTTGTGTAGATAAGTAGAATAAATGTTACATAACATGCATAACTATGTTATTAAGCTAGGATGGATTCCATTCTCCAGTGACCCTGCACTGGAATAAGCAGGTATAGAGAACGGTTGATGAAAGGACGTTTCATTAGTGAACAATGATAAAAAAAAAAATAATATTGTATATTTATTACTTCAAAATTATGGTGATCATGTCTTGGCTGTAGTTAATAACAGAAAAGCTAACCGATCGGTGTGGATGACTGAAGGTACCAATTTTGTCCCATGCTTGGAAAGGGATGCTGAGGCAAGATGTGTTCATTTGGTTGCAATATGTATTCTCACTAGCAGATGGTGCTAAATGGTCATAAACAACAGATTCATTTGTTAAGAAGTTCTTAGATGAACAGTATTAGTGTAAAGACTAAACCAATAGGGTCAGTTTTCCCTATACACTTTATAACAAGAGTTATAAATATGTTGCAACATTTTTATTAGGAAGAATTTAAGAGCATGCAGGCATATAGCTTTATTCAAACAGATGTCCCCTACAGTTTGATTTCGTGCTTTCGTTGTTCTTATTCTCACATGTAAGTTCCTTTAGAGAAAAGCGTTTGCTAAATGACTGTAATGGAATGTAATTGTGAAATATTTCAGCCCACAATTTTAAATTTATCATTTATTTAAATCCAAAATGTAAACATTTCAGTATGGTCTGTTTTTTTTCCAGCAGAACATGTATTACCACTGAGAAGGGGATGGAGCAGTGTAGGAGTGCATGGATGCTAAATCTAGGTGGTTTCTAAACAGGTGTCTGTGTCAAAATGACAAATTGCACCATTTGAGCTTAGCATCAATTTCACCTTATGTCTTAGCAGCTACTGGTAAAATGCCAGAGGGTTGGCTTCACAAAGAGCAGTAGTAGGTCAGGTAAAACACTTGTCTTAGTAACCATTTTAAAAGCTTGAAAAAGCCAAGCTTTCCATAATTCACTTGACTTTTGATCACATAATAACATGTTCATTAGTCAGAGAAAAACAATTCGCATTAATACAGAAACTTTAATTGTATGTTTTTACAAAAGGATCATTATGTATTTGGTTTACATGTCTAAATATTTCTACATCAACCATTTATTAAAAATATCAGGCTGTAAAAGTCCTTCTTTCAGCTTTGGAAAAGTACACTCGCAGGGTCTGAATTCCTTTTTACACAATAAAATAGACACAGTAACGTCCTGAAACTCTTTCATTTTTTTTTCCAGTGTATGGACGTTTGAACATATATGATGTTTACAAGACAGGGTTATAATTTCATAGCCTACTTGTAATAATTTATAAAATATGTGAGAAACAATTATTTGAAAAAGAGCTACAGTCTATTTCTCCAACTTTTAATCAAAAAATGAGAATCAGTTAATTCACATTGTGTGTAAAGACTTCGAAACGTAAAACAACTTCTTGATTTTAAACTTGTATTATAATACTCTTTTTACTAATACTCCATTTTTTAAAATATAGTTCAAGTAGAACCTGATACACAGCAAAGCACAGACATCAGTTATCACACCTCTAGAGGAAGATCAAACCCTACCAGCCATTTTATTTGTGTGGCTTAAGTGTGCCATATAGTTTGTTTCACTGAAATAAATGGGAATTGACTCAATTACTGTATTAAGTGCAGAGACAATGAACTCCTGCTTTAAATGTAGAACTTGTTATTCACTTCTTACCCATTGTATGATGACTAACAGAAATGGCTAATACACACATTTTCACCAACCTGTTCTCAAGTTGTCACATAGGCAGAAAGACAAAGTGTCACTTTGAGAAATTTTGGTGGTACGTTACATGGATTCATATAGAGAAAAGCAAAAATAAAGATAGAAAAAGAAAGTGAAAAAAAATCTAAATGCTAAAGTTTAACAAAAGACCATTGCTTGAGAATCAGGTAATCAGGTATTTTCATCCTTTTATCCAATCTTCTTATCAACATGCTTAGAAACCGGCGTTGTGGAAGGACATTTTATATCAAAGGCTGCTATTGGAGCAGCTGGTGTGTCAACTACCACTACCACTGCTGGGGGTTAACTGGTGCAGCTGTGGAAAAGTTAATTATGTTTCATAAAGGGATGATAAACCCAAACACTAAATGTCTGTTCATTTACATATTGTTTAAAGACAGAAAAACACATACTAGTCCAACTGAAATTATCCTAAATGAAAGTTTACAAATTCAGAAAAACGCATTCAGATATTGCAGTATTACTCCTGCATGTTTAAGTTCAAGAGAAATTAATTAGACCAAGATTCTCCATGCATGCCCCACGTGGTGAGTGTGCATGTCACTTACAAAAGAAAAATGGAGGATACATGAGGGATGTAATGTACAGAGCTTAATTAGCTAAAAGCTAAATCATTTTTAATTATTAAGTTATTAAATAATAAGTAACAAGTAACAGATTACTTACATTGAAAAACTAAAATGTAACATTACTAATTACAACATCAAAGAAATCAGAGTACTCTGACAGGATACGCCAAACACTATCCTGTTCATAAGATTAACCTGCAAAGCCTGATATTAATACCCATTAAAAGGCATACCACCTGTTCCAGTGAAGTCTGATAAACGTTGATAATTAAACTGTGTCGTCTTGCTTGTGTAATGGAGTAAGGAAAGTAATCTAATCAAATGATCCAGCAGCATAATAAGTGTAGTTCCAGCTAATGTGCAGGGTAATGCACTGAGTGGGACAAGTTTGCAATTAGAATGCATTTCAGCAAAGACGGCATTGTGAAAACAGTTCTCCATTAGATACAACCCTTCAGCTAACAGTCAGCTAAACTACAAACATAACAAACTTCACTGTGTTTTGCTTTAATCTCCACACTGCACATGTAGATTTCGCAACAGGGAACTGATCAAGCAGTTTGACCATTATTCTTCATCCCAACATCAGGAGTCCCTTTTAGCAGTAAGCTGCTGTAGCTCTATGTTTGATCTTTTTAATACCATCTACCATACTTATCAATCTTACTTGTTGCAAAACCAAACCGATACATCTTTAGAGTAGCAACAAAAGAAATTACATAAAAGAAGCAAAAAATGTGTCCAGGTGGGTGGTCTCATTGTTTTCTCCAGATCTTTTTCAGACTTTTGTTATCTCCCTTTAGTGTCCTTTGCCACCTGTGAGTGTTTTTACACTGACGGATAACAGATGTACACACAGACTTGTGCCACCAGCTTGGCTTAGTCATTTGTCCAAATAAGAAAGCTGAAAAATAGAAGACTGTCATAAATGCAATAAAAGCAGCTTGGATTCACAGAAACTGTGCGGCTACATATTAAATATCCACACTTGCTGATAGAAAATGAGGGGAAAAGTAAAAAATGGTTGTATTATCTGTGGCACTCTAACATGCTTTAACTCGTACAAGTGAGGTCAGACTAGAGTACCGGACCTATTGTGTGAAAACAAATTAACTCATGACAATATATGCCATTTCTCCAGCATTTCTTGCATCTGTTGCACAGTTCACTTAAGTTTTATTTTATATTGTATTACTTAATGACACATTTCCTGCTTGCCTCTGATATTAAATGGTTTAATCTCTTACTGAAGATGTTACTTAATAGTTATAGCAGAAGTGCTTTACAAGCTGGATTTACAGAGATAAGTTATGACAATGTTTTAAGGAGGTAAAGAAGGCTACATGAGTTGAGTAAGTTGTGCTTCTAATTCTGTTTTCTTTTTATATATCTCTCCATAACTAAACATACAATAGAATACGCTATATTTTTCTAACAATTCCTGTTAATTATTACTCTTTTGGCACTAAGCCATTTCATTTATGGAAGGTGATTGTAACGTAATCACTGCTTATGAAATTAAGTTGAAAGTGAGTGAAATTCTAACATAGTTTAAATATAGGGAGCATCACTGTCGATACTATGACTCAGCTATACAAATAAGTTCCAATATGCTGGGCTTCTGCTCTGTCTGACATGAAAATAACACCAGTACTTTATAAATATTTTAACATTCACTTTCTGTGTTTGGCTGCATAATGATGCAGCTCTGCCCTAAATTGCCTTGCAACTGACTGTTGAATGTTTAAACTGACCTGATTGGACCACAATCTTCAGCTTTTCTTGCCCTTCATTCTCCTATATGCGTTACGAGAGAGGATGTTGTCTGGAAAGAAACATGGAAACAAACTTAACCTAAAAAACTTGTTTCTCAGAAAGAGCGGGCTTTTTGCCTCCGCCTTTAACTAAAACCAGTCAAACTTCAGCTGTCACATTCAAAAGTACTTGACAGTAGATGACAAATACAACCATATCCCCATGTTTCCTTTTACATAAAAAAAATGGTAGTCTATGTGTCATTGTCAAGAATCAGAAGTTAGACACCCTTAGGGACCCTAACTGATCCAAAAACTAGGTGAGAAAGAGAGAGATGTGTTGGTCTACAGAGCCGCATTCAGGTTTCCAGATGTCCAAAATAAAGCAGGATATGTGGGTTAGAAGTTTGTCTTTGTCAGCCTCTCAGAAAGTGCAGGCGTAGACAACACCCACTACCACAATGTTTCCAATAGTGGCTATGATGGCAATCCAAAGCCAGATGGCATCACTTGACATGGACTGCTGCTCGTCTTGCTGACCATGTACGGAGGCTGCTGACGCAGCAGCGTTGACACTGGCAGAGGAGTTGAAGAGCGAGTGCTCGCCACTGTAGTCATCGTTGGGCGAGGAGTCCATGAAGGCTCCCGTCATAACAGGGATCTAGATGGAAAAGATGTAAAGGGAAGAGAATGGTTAAAATACTTTAAATGTTGAAGGTCGAGGGGAGAGAATTGACTAAATTAGGTTGCACTTTTCCAAATAGAAACCTGGGAAAAGCTTCTTTTATGAGATGGGACATTGAGGTTTGTAGAAATCTAAGAAGAACTGTATCTCATTTCTCATTTTAAAACATGAAGTACCCCATTTGGGGGTCTTGGAGAACAGATAATGACAAACTGTGCCTAAAACTCCATTTTGGATATCTCGCCGGAACTGTAGTATTCTGCTCCTTTTTGTCAGAGCTGACCTTTGTAGAAATAATGGCTACATATTATACTTTTTTGACCAAACTTAGAATCCATCTGGTGCTGAAAAGCATATCAGTTTTGTGGATGGTACCATTGGTCATCAGTCATTTCCACACAGACTGCAGTGAAAGCCAGTTCATTTTTGGTAGCTTTCACTGCAGTGACATTTGAGATTTGATGAATTGATGAAACTCTTAAGCCCCCTCAGACCTCTGGTGATAATTTACATAAACATGTAAAACCCAAATGGACATCAACGCTGTCAACCAAACTGCAGCACTGAGTCTTTCAAAGTCAGCAGGCAGTGTAATAAAATCTATGGGTCATGGACAACATGCTTAGAAATATAGAACTTAAGCCCCACAGTGGCCGAGCAAACTGAGCAGTTGCATAATTAGCATATAAAGCAGTCAGATAATATTCAGTTATGTCTTTCACTCCCTAAAGCAAATTTGTCATCAGGTTTCAATGAGTTTGTAACTAAACGTTATGATGTTCTTCCATTTTTAAGTACTGCAGCTTAGTTGGTAATAGATCAAAAAGACAAAAGCAGACCGGTATCCAGCCTGGGGTAAAAGCATGAAACTCATTGATTCATGACCAAAAATTATTTACACACAGGCAAAAATGTGCAAAAGCCAGATTACAGTCACTGGATGTGTACAGCTTCGGATAAACATGCTTGTTCTTTGAATAATTGTCAATCAGCCCCTTACAAAAAACCACATACAACATGTAAAAAACATAAAAACCCCATGTGAAACATGTGAATCACATAAAGTTTACATGTGTTTCACAAAAATTCAAGTGATGTATTTTTTACAAAAAGTGAAAATGAACAGTCGTCTTGGAGTTGGAGAACAAATGGGTTATATTTAGGGAACTCAGTTTATTTACTTATTTATATAAGACAATAAAAAAACTATATGTATAAAAGCAATATAAACATCATAGAATCATAGAAGAAAAAGTACTGAATGGAAAAAGTGTATATA
>JBAMHX010000022.1:13871540-13887137 GCA_037177515.1 Pseudomugil tenellus
ACAGCTGAACCAAATGACAACAGAATTTGAATTCTGTAGGTATTTGGGGAAAAAAACTTTGCAGCAGAAACATAAAAAATGACTAAAGGTGTCCAATAAGTCTATCTCTCTCTCTCTCTCTCTCTCTCTCTCTCTCTCTTTATATATATAAACTTGCTTAATCACTTGTCTCGTCCAGCATTACAACATAATGATGATCTGGATCCTGTGTTGTGCAGAGCAAGGTTGTTTTACCAGGAGGAGTTTTTTACCCAAAGAGTTTTTAGATAATTTAAATTATACTTTTATTTGTTTATTTTGAACAATTGTTTTTATGAAGTCTACATTGTATCTATTCCTGGACCTAACTAAAGGGAACAGAAAAAGGATAGAAAGAGAAAAGAAAGAAAAGAAAAGGCAAGACAAGAAAAAGGAGACAAAAACAATGTAATCCAACCATAATTTGTTAAGAAGTGACCTGCTTGTAGACATCAGTACCCAACACTGCAGACATTGTTCAGTCTTGGATGTCAGACCTTTCTCTCAAGTCCACCATCTCTTACCCATTAACTTTCACTACCCTGACCTTGTCATTTTTTCTGGACTTAAAGCTTCTCTGGGTTCCCCAAGGCTTCAATGACTTCTGGACAGTAGTCACTCCCTATCTCCTATAGAATGAAAAGTAATTTCCTCAAGGAAAATATCCCCTCTTATCACCTTGTACTCTCTGAATTACATATCTCCTTCCTGTTTTCACTTTAAAGTTCTATTAGCTTTTTTAATTTTGTTCTAATGTTTCTGCACTTATAAAAGTAGTCACTTAAACCACAGAGAGGTCCTGCTGCTGATTCTTGCAACTGGACACACATAAAATGAATGATTATGGAGATATAGTCACAGTAAATTGTCAAAAGATGATACATCTTCATCAAGTGCTTGTTAATTTGTATTTACTTGTTTGTCTCTGTGTCTGTGTGACCTGTGTCATTAATTTCTGTATTGCAGAGCAAAGTGATGTATTAATAATAACATTCTCATTTTAAATGATAAATATCAATGAATACAACAACATAACTTGCATGCACACATGTTAGTCAACAACCAAACAATGTTAACATGACTGCTGGAACAAATTCTGTGTAAATATGTTATGCTTTTCTGTTCTATTTGAAATCTGTTTTCAAAACCATTTCTAAAAGCACGAGCAATGAAGATGAACTTGCAGATTACTTTTCTAATTCCCCTAAATGCAACAGAATCAATTCACAGGATAAAAAACTCCACTATGCCTCCTGTCAAGCCCAAATTGCACACAACATGTCAGTGTTGAAATTCCTATCAGCCCTACTATGTTTCACATAAGAATGTCCTTCCAATTATTTTCCCTCGATCTCTTCCTCTCATGGTTAATAGTATGCCTGCTGCTGTCAAAGGATGCAAATCTCAGGGGAAGCATGATTAATTATCTCCCCTGATAAGTCTAAGAAGTAACAAATCTAAATCCCAGTTTCATAATAATCATATATATCAAAAAGATAGAATTATATACCCTCAAAAAGTCTGCATTCATCCTGTTAGTGATTCTTCTTATTGATATTTTATAGATATTGGATTTTTTGAAGAAAGTGCAGAGAGTCTGAACCAAACTTTTTCCACAGTTGCTGTTCATGTGTGCACTTCACATAGTGTGCTTTAAAAGAACTCTCAAGGCAGGAAAACAGAAGTCTGTTGGGTAATAATTAAATAGCTCACACAGCAAGCAGTGCATGATGGAGATAGTTCACTGTGGAAATTATTTTGTTTTTAGTACATTGACAGGACTGAACATTTATTGATACATTTTTGTGTTGATACAAATATCACATGTTCTGTATATGAACATCTTTGAAGAAGGAAATGGTATAACAACATACAGGTCATAAAAAAGGATTGGATGAGAAGGATTTTACTGGGATAGTCCACAAAATGTGCTTGTGTTACATTTGTGCATGCAAACATAGACTATTACTTTGTTTAAAGATGATGCAAATTCAGTGGTCATGAGAAGACTGTATTTAAAGAGTCTAAATGGAAGGCATAATGTATTTAATGCATTAACATTATTACCCTTTTAATCCTGTTATCAAAACTTGAAGCCAACCAAAATATCCCAACAAATAAATGTGTACATGAGGTGACGGTAGCCATGCTGACTGATAGGACTGTTTCAGTTGTGGGACTGAACCAGCATAAACACTTGATAACTTTGGTCTTCAGAGTAAATGATCCATTGCTATGTTCAATAATCATCTCATCAGATCTATTTGACATTTTACTTGAGGACAGACACAGTTTTGCAAACCATTTACCTGCTCCTCCAACATTTCAAAACTTTTAGTCATGAGTTAAAATTGCATTATATAAAGGTAAGTAACTAAAAATTGTGGAGTTGTTGCAAACAATAAACAATGGGGTTAGAATTTGTATATATATATATATATTCTTTGATTACTGGGCATACAGACTGTAAAAAGTGTACACTTCCCTTGTCTCACACTGCTAAGGCATGATGTCATAATGACCACATGATACATAACCATCCATCCATTATCAGTACTCTTCCAGTGAAGGGTGGAAGGTAGTTGGAGCCTATCCCAACAATCATTTAGAGAGAGGACGCCAGTCTTTCGGGCCAACACTTAAGCAAAAACTCAGCATTTCTATATTGATGGAATAAAAAATGACTGTGAAGGACAAGTGGTGTCATTTCATCTAAAGTATAGCATAACATCAGACACTGCCTCTCTTTGTTGATATCCAGCCCCGTGTTTACCAGCCAGTCTGGCTGCACATTCACATACTGTAATTTCAAGCAAATGGTTACCTCCTATATCCTCTCAGAGCCGTATACCTCCTCTTTCTATAAAAGGCTACAGCAAGCGAGAAATGTTAATATTTTGAACAGAGAATGGAATGATGTGTTCAACTGAACACAAGTAGGATCCAATATTACTTCCAAAGAAACAACAGGGTTGGTGAAGAAGTTGTCAGATAATGAAAACAACTGAACCCAGATTAAGAATGGCTTTGTATAGCCAAATTGGAAAATGCTGCCAGGGCTAAAGGAAATTAGATTAAACTTGTTGTGCAAAAAACAAGTTAAACATTATAATACACAGTAATGGCAAGATATGAGTTTCTTTCTTTTTACGTTTTTTAAAAAACAATTATTTTTTCCAAAAATTTAAAAACAAAACAATGACAGACAAATACCCACCCCCCACCTCCCCAATAATAAAAAAAGAACAAAAACAACATTGGTGGTGGTACAACAAATGGAGGATGTAGGATTAGGTCAGCAAATAATAATGATAAAAAAGAGGAAAAATAACACTAATGATAATAACTTACTTTAGATTATCCAACAAGTTCAAGACTGCTTGCCATATATTTACGAATATACTTAATTGGTTAGCCAGAGTGTATCTGGTTTTCTCCAAATACAGCACTTTTCCAATGTCCTTTATCCACATTTCAAAAGAAGGAGACTTCCAACATAACATCTTCCTAGCCAGAAATGTATATAGGGATATAACCTGTGACACATTCTTATTTTTTGCCCAGTCCAGTTCAGTCACACCAAACAAAACAGTAAGAGGAGTACAGTATATGGAAGCCTTCTACCAATAGCCATAATAATAAAATAAAAAATGCATGTCCAAAACTGTTGTATTTTAGGACAAAAAACGAAAAAATGTGATAATATCCCCTGATCCAATGAACACTTAATACAGATATCTAATACATTCTGGTAATTTTTTTTCAACTTAGTAGGAGAAAAGAGTAATCTGTGTACAATCTTAAACTGGATAAGAGTGTGTCCACCATTTATAGAACTGTTAAAAATATTATTAATACAATCTTGCCAGATTTCATCTGATATCTCAACACTGAGTTCTAAAAACTGCAGAAAACAGACTTTGCTCCTTTAAAAGAACATTGTAAAGTCGTTAAACATCCATTTATATAGAAATCTTTCATTATAGTAATCCCCCTTTCATGCCATATGTTTAATATATTGTTCTCCAAGCCAAGTAAGAAGGCATGGTTGTTACATATTGGAGCATGTAGATGTATTTTAGGAGCTTTACGGTCTGCAGGAGCTGATTCCAAACTTTCAATGAGTTATGAATCAAAGTTTTTTTTGTCATAAAATATATTTTTAACATTTGTGGGACTATCCACATGAAGAGTTTTTTTATGAATAACCATGATGGCTGCCCTTGCAGATCAGCTCCATTACATTACAGTCATTTGCAGACACTTTTCTCCAAAGCGACTTACATCTGAGTCAGGATGTACTCCAGTAGTACATGTTCGCTAATGTAGAAAAATATTTAAATGGGCAGCCAAATGGTATAATTTAAACTGGGGCTGGCCAAAACTACCATTGGATTTACTTTTTGTGAGATGTTTTTTAGATATCCTTGGGAGTTTGCCTGACCAAATAAATGATGGAAGGATTGAGTCCAGTTTCTGAAAGAACAACTGAGGGATGCATATTGGAATTGACTGAAAAATATATGTAAACCTGGGAAGCACAATCATCTTAACAGCATTAATTCGCTCCACCAACGTGTTCCAGAACTAAATATTTCTATCTAATTGAGTAATCTTTTTATTCAGTTAAACTTCAAAAGTTGTGATAATTTCTATGTAACTGTAATCCCCAGGCAGTCAAAATTAAATGATATGAATTTAATAAGTATTATTCACCTTGAAGATCAGACGGCTTTAGCTAACGGAAGATGAGCACAGAGGTGGAGGGAGGTGTAAACAGGTAGAGGTGTTGGGAAGAATTTTGTCTTGTATGTACACTTTTGTTTACTTACTGGCTACTGTAAACTCTTAATGCTACTTTGCACCTAACAAAGCGAGCTACACAAACACAAAGTGAGACACGGGAAGCTAAGGCGGGGGAAACAGAGCACACGTTGTTGTTGCTACTAGCATAAATTTGGTAGAATCACGGCTCAATTCTAAAAAAAATGTATATCAATTCACTCGAGGTATCTCGAGGTATCACTGTACTTCAGTGTGATGCATAAAATGGTTTTGCTGTGTGTGTTTGCACTTTGTTCATTCGTTTGCAAATGAGGCGAGTGGAGGTAAGAGAGATGTGTGGCTTATGACTTGCTTTCTTTTGGTCTACAGGAAGTGGAGATCAAAATAAACGTGCAATTATTTTGCTTTTTGCCCCTTGTAAGAATTGGTCGGTTTAGTGTTATAACTGAGGGCACTGAGAGTGCATGCTGTATAAAGCACATAGAAAAGAAGGTAATAACGTGCAGCACATGTAAGCTTGTCATTCATTTGCTGTTTTATGAGATTTAGCTTACATATATAATGCAATGCAATACAACTGTCGGGCCATAAAACTGATCTTTATGATTCCCATTTGAATGTCAGTGACAGCATCCATGTTATAGTTCAAATTGGTTTCAAGCCTGTTGCAAGGCATTTTAAACATCCTCCTGCCTCAAACAGTTGTGAAACAGTATTGCTCCAGTTATCTGTAACTGTAACCTTTTCAGATCCATGGCAGTGTCCCAACACATGTCAAGCTCCTGTGCTATTTCCAGCATTGTTGCTGAGAAAAACAGCTTCTCCACTTGCTCCCTGTGTGTGTCTGCTAGCTCCCATAACAGTGCAGTCTCATCACTTCTCAAAGCTGCTGTCTGTTGCTTGTAAACCAGTGGATGAGGCTGAGAAAATCCAAAAACCTTATTTTGAAGACTATAGTTAAATTAACAGCGTAATAAATATTCTGGCAAAGCATGTTGCTGCTATAAGAAAGGCAAATGTATTTGCATAGCACATGACATGTACGAGAATTCAACAAACACTACATAAAACATAAAAATGGGAGCAGATGAAGCATTAAAACAGACTTTAAAAATAATTTAAGAAATTAAATAAATTGAAGTAGATAAATTACTTGAAATAAAAGTTATAGTGCAAGGAATTAACAGCTGTTTTGATCAAAAGGGGTAAATAGAAACGTTTTTAACCTTGATTTAGAGACAGCTGAGAGTTGTAGCAGACCTGCAGTTTTCTTGAAGTTTGTTTTACATATGAGGAGCATAAAAAACATAATGCTGCTTCTTCATTTTTAGTTCTAACTCCAGGAACAGAAAGTAGATTAGATGAGTATGGTATATGTATAGAGTACAATAGAATAAATTAGGGTTCGTTTCGACATGGTTTTCAGACAAACACCTGGAAGTTGTTGATTCTTTACCCTTAAAGCACTTGATTCTCTCATGGTAACACGCTGCAGTCCTCCTGTGAAAGTGTGTTTGGCTGGTAATTAGGCAACATATAATTAAGATAATTGTTTTCTAGAAAACTGGCCTTAGGAACTGTTCAGGCTGATTCGATTATCTAATCACCACTGGTGACATGTTTCTCACAGCTGCAGCTGTAGTTTCTCACAGGAGTCTGTCGCATTCATGTCACCAGTAAGACCATCCCCATGAAAGACCTACCCCCAAATTCTGTGTGCACTGCACTCTGACCACGCTGTGGTTTTGTTCTGACTCCCGTGGTGTGACAATTCACACCAGGAGCATGTCAGACGCAGAGCGCCTGTGGGTGAAGTCTGCATAACTGCATCCACATCACACGTCTTTTTCATTGGTATGACTTCATGGCTGTTTGCAGACAGCTTACCTAACTGAATAGTAGTGTGCATTGAAAAGGATTTATTTATATGCTAATAAGTATATTAAACTCACTACTACTCCTTAAACTGCTGAGATCTCGGCCTATATCTTCTATTTACTGCTGTTGTCCTTTTTACACGGATAAGCTAAGGAGCGATTCAACCTGAAATCCAAGGTTGTGATAAACTTTGCATTCTTGCCACCAAATATTTAACACCTGTCAGTCAAAGGATACACCCATAATAATACCAAATTTCAAGAATAAATAACAACTAAACAGATATGTTATAAGAAAAAAAAATCCCTCCTCACTCCAATAGCTTATTCCATGTGCTACAGTGTGTAAGAACCACTCCAGTGGTGTCAGCATCTTTGGATGGTTGCTGTATGTGTTTTCCCCACAGGGATGAGGAGGTGTGTTGGTTTCATGACTTTGTCACATGTGTGTCATGTTGGCCTAGTTACAGTGGTGTTTTCAGGAACAGTACAATAAATACAGCCTTCCTTCTGTGAGCATGCCCTCTGATTTGAGTCCACAAGATTTTCACAATATGTTTTTGTAAATTAGCTCATATATGAAACACCAAGAAGACATCATTAGTCTATGTAAAGCAGGAAAAACCTATGCAGACAACAGTGAAAGTGTGTGAATTATTTTACTGCTAAGAAAAAAAACAACAAAAAATGAATTTATAAATACAAAAGTGCACTTCGTGCTTGAACCTTCTTTCTATCAGTCATTGTTGTGAATAAATGGATTTCTCTGTCTGCCACACTAAGATGGATGTGCATAAATGGAACATTAGTGTTTTCATCTGGAGACAGAATGCTGTTTGTACATTTTCCATTAGCTTCAAAAGCAAAGAAGACTTACATCTGAATGTTGTCAACTGAATCCTGGGTCTCAAAGGTTTTTAATACCTGAGTGGCTAAATAGTAATCCCAGACATTGATGCTGCAGAAGCTATGTAATGCTTACAAAGAAGCTGTAAGCCCAAATAGATATGCAACAAACACCCTGCACAGCAGATTGATGTGTTGCATGATGTGATGCAGCCTAAATCCTTATTGGTATTCACGTAGTCTGACTAAACCAAAATACCAGAAATAAAACAAAAAGTGATCAAAATGTAGAACCTCCTCTTGTATAGATCTTGTGGATCCATTCCCAAGACCGGTGTAAGCTTAAGTGAATGCAACATTTATGGTATGTAGCTTATACCCATCGAAACATCAGTGAAGAGAGGCTTGAAGCTCAAGCTATGAAATGATTCACAACTTCAAGCGAACAGCATAAAAAATTCAAAATGAATTAAAAGAAAAAAATCAAAGTTACTGTACTTCTTCACCACTAATGCATAACAGAGGGCACTCCCAATGATTTCTATGTGTAATTCAACTGCCTGGTCTCTAAGTGGATGATTAATCAACCCGACATTAACATTGCATGTAATCAAAATGTGGAGGTCATAATCACAGCTGCTTTATTTAAAATATTATTGAAAAGAATTTTAAAAGGCTGTAAAAACTTGGAAAGTACTTATGAGGTAGCTCAAATAGAAAAATCTTTTTTCTCTGTAAAGCTGGTGTAAAATATCAGGCATCTCTGCAGAAAAGAGCTGCAACACATGAGAAGGAATGTAATTTATACTTTAAAAGAAATTCAAACTAGTTTCTTTAAAGCATAAATTCTAAGACACATGTGGCAGGCAAGAGCATAAAGTAACACAAACATCTAGGGTTCTGTATAGTCTATAAGATGCTCTATGTATGCATTGGCTGACTGTTTATGTGATTTGTTGTCCACAGCTACAAATGAGACTGTCAGTGAAACCTTAATGCTGTTATTTAAAGACCGGCTACCCTTCAGTACTTTTTAGGCAGTGTGGGTACATATTGTGCTATATAGCCTCAACTCTGTTATAGATTGAACAAGAAGAAAATTGCAAGAGAAAGTCTTGTCTATACAGTGTTTCATTTGCTTCAGGCCAGCTTTCCGTCCAACTCAAGGTCATACATGAAGAGGGAGACCCAATAAAACATATTAAATGGAATAAAAGGTGGGGAAACATTTTAGCTGCTGGGATCAATAGGGGTTATTATTTGAACTCAGGGGAGCTTTAAATAATAATAAAAAATTACTTAGACTAGCAAAAGCTTGCTCTGAAGGTTCAGTACATGGAAATAACCCCAAAACCTTGTTCTCCATTTTCTTTTTGGATTCTTACATGTAAATAATGGAAGAGCATGCAGGAATTACAATATAACTTACATTTAACAGAAAACTAGGGTTGTTGTAGTGTTTATCGTGAAAAAGATTTAAAAATGAATAAAAAAAAGCTTACAATAAATTAAAGGAATGGTGATATTCAACTGCAATCATAGTTTATCTCAGCTTCCTTGTTGACGAAGTTGAATTATAAAGTGCAGTAATCATCTGCTGCCACTCGCCTGCTCCTGAGCTTTCACTAAAGCAGAATAACCACCCACTGCTTAAATCTTCTAAATTTCCACCAGCTAACACTATCCATGAACAGAAGCCAGATGTGTGGTTTGTTTGCACTTAAATTGCAGAAACATCAGTTTGGAACTAATTTCTGATGAACAGGTCTAATCAACACGTTTGAAAATTTTACTCCAAATCAGTGCCAGGTTATGTTCAACAGCATATCATTACAAGAGATGATGCTGTGTTGAAATTACCTCTTGATGGGTGGAGAATAGATTATTTATGTCAGAATACATAATTCATACCTGCAGAATATCTCAGGCCCAGTTACATAGGAAGCACCACACCGTTAGTGGGTTAGGTCTTTCAGGGAAAGATGTTATTACTTCATATTTGCCTGTCACAGTCCATCAAGTCTCCCTTTTATTCTCTCCTGGACTACATTCAATATCCAGTCACTCAGGTACAAAACATTAGGGAGATATTTATGTCTACAGTGCAAACATGGTGTAAAATAAGAACGCACAGAGACACTGGGAAATTCTGTGCTGAAATCAAGGAGCAGAGAGCGATTTACATCGTATTTTTTCAACTTCTACTGTTGCAACACCTGTCAACTATCCAGTCTCTCTCTGTCCCTTAAGCACTTTAGAGGGAATGGCAGCACATTATCAAGATAGTCATTTCTGAAACTTTAAGACTTTTGTTTTTAGCTGAGATTTGGTAGCTACTAGTACAGCATGTGTTATGAACTGGTTGAAATGAATGTCACAGCATGTCTTTAGAATTACACTAATAGACCATAAGCTGAAAAATGCAACTTTCAACTTTTCTAAGTCCATGTAAAACACAGAAAGACAATACTGACATGTTAGCCTGACTGGCGGATTAACACTAATACTTGCATGTACAAGCTAAAAGTTAAAGATTTAGTGCTGCTTTTTGACAACACAATAAGAACATTCTCTAATTTTCAAGCCTTCATTTGGGCTTTAAAGGGTAAATGTGTTTACTTAACATAAATAATATATACCAGACACTAAAAAATGTGACAGGGGTGAAGAAAGAGAGGGAAGATTTTTTTTTAATTTTATTATGCAAATCAGCCCTCCTGAAGAGCTGTATAATATGTAAATTTTCAGTAACAATTTAGTGTTAGTTAGATAAAAATGAGCACCCAAAGTCTTTCCAAGTAAGGATGGCTCATGGTTCTCACTTTCAATCAAACCCTGTCAATGATCTAAAAAGAAAGAAATTTCGTTTTGCACCATCTTCTGAGCATAATTGAATAATTTTTATAAACTCTTGGTGCATGAAGACTAAAGAAGGATCTCACTTTTAAATGCCCATGACATTTGAGCACCCAAGCCGCATTGTATGAAAAACTGACATACCATCACTGTATCCACATGTGCTCAGGGGTGTCTCGGAAAGCAATGTTCCATCAACATTCTTCCCCTGTTTGCAAAAATGTATCCTAAAACTGACCTACTTGAGGAGGAAGCATTGTCTCTATATGAACTGATGAAAATCCCACCTATAGGTCCAACAGATATCTGATTATCTTTGCTAAATTCAAAGGGACCATCCACACTCACATGAAAAAAAAGTGTAAAAGCTATTAATCATATCTGATGATATCATTGTTTAATATCATTGATCACTTATTATACGACATATGACAATTGTGTAAATTGATTCAGAGGAATATATTTGAGTTTCTTAACGAGAAATGCAATACCATCGCAGAAAGTGTTTCTTGGCCCTCAAGTAACATTGGCCTGTATGTTTTAGAGGCAACCCTATTTTAACACGCCTGAATAAAACGAATTACTTGAGGACCAGGATTGAGAAACACTGATCTAAGTGATTTCTTCTTCTTGTAGGTTCATGGTTATATTTGCTGGATAAAGCCTGACCTTATCCTGGAAGACAAATAAAATGGACATATCTAGTCTAGATCTGTCACTTGTAAAAAAAAAAAAATGTATGAAAGGATTATAAAAAATAATAAAACTAATAAAAATGTATTAAAAAAAAAAGAATTAGACAACAACAACCATGTTGAACACTTGACACTATGCATCATGATTAATGAGTCCTCTTCTAAAACTGCACAACAGTTGGTTTCATTAGTTTCCATTATTTCAAACTGTAATAAAAAGGAAGGATGATGTAAGACAATTCATATTAACTTTTTCCTATGTTGCTTTCTTTACATTTCCTAAATGTGATAAAAATAGTCAGTTAGGAACTGATAATTATTTCTTAACTTTTGAGACTGCGATAAAAGGTTCAAACAAGTAATGAAATTCCAGGTTTTAGTTTTTACTGCATTTCAGAATAATGTAAGCTTCCTGAAAACGTGTTTTCTCCTAGTAGATTTGCACCGTTTATAGGTTTTCAGCCATACTTTTGTATTTGTTTTTCATTTAAGGTGGATAAAAACCTTTTTTAGGCTTATTTATTAAACTGCTTTTATTTTGTCTATTATCTTTATTAACACTTTCAGGGAGGCTATTTTGGTAGAAATAAATATAATCTATTTTTTTAGTATTTTTACTATTGGGAGAAGACCAGAATCATATGGTATTTAACTGGGTTTTACAAAATGTCTCAGAAACTGTGTGTGTTAAATATGATACATTTTTAAAAAAGAGAGAAAAAAATCTAACTATTGAACAGCAATAAAGATAAAGATCAACTGAACTGTCGTTCAAATACTATCATTACTGAACGGCTGCTACCAATGAACTGATCTGATGTCTTTTTACTACACTTGTCAGAGCGAAAGAGGGGTTATGTACCCAGTCAGCTGGCTACAAGGCCACTATGAACCTGCTCTGAAAAAGCAATGAAAGACGTGTAATTTCCTGTTAGTCAGTTGATTGCTCCTATTGATAACATAAAAATTTTCCATTAAATCGGAATGGAAGTGAACTTGAACGTCTTCATTTAAAGAAACGCCATGTCTACTTTCATCACTGTGTTTTAATGAATTTTCAATTTTATTATGCAGAAAAACAACATTAATACCAGTCAAACCAGCCCTAGATGAAGCATGTTTTTGCTCTGAATGTTCCTGTCTGCTGTGTATTCTCTCCTCTTTCATTATGCCACTCCTTCATAAGGCCAGAGTAGACCTGGCCCTAAAGAGCCTGACATATCCTTCAACCCAAGAATGAAAAGCATCTCTTAATAGAAATGTGTTAAGTAGCATGACATCTTTAAGGCTTTCTGTGGGTTTTTCTCATTAGGAACATTTTCATGTTGTTCTCTTTCTCTCTCACTGCACATAAATGTCCCAAAGTATTCCTGCTGGCTGTGCAGTAATAAAGTCACCCTTGAATATATTCTGTTTTAGTTCATCTACTCTGTATTCTGGAATTAGTTACAAAAAATACTTAAGAGATATAATGCACCAGAAAAGTGTTAATTCAGCTGATAATTCAAGTAATTTATGGTCAGAAACATCTTTTGTTGGAAAGATTCTTAAAATAGAGCCCAATGCAGAAAAGGAAAAGAAACTGAAAACTTTTGTTTACCTTGCAAACAAACTGCTAGTTTGTTTCTGATTTTGTGTTGTTAAAACACCGGAGGGCCAAAAAAGTGGAAGAAAATTTAGTATTGAGGATATCCTGCAAGTTTTCACTATCTCAAGACGACAGCTTTCATAAAAAACCATTTGCAGAGAAAACAGACCAGAGGGGAAATGAACTCTTCGAGATGAAAAGGCTGGTGTGCCATTATTACTCTTTTCAAATAAGCTTCCATTACAGAGAGCAGGGTATTCTTAAGAGGGACAGTCAGGGCATAAAGACTTTGCAGTGAGATAACATGATTATGTAACTCAATACTAAGTTTTTTGTGTGTGTGCGTGTGTGGCGGGACAATTGTGAACAGATGTGGTCATAATTTAAATCTTTTGCTGAGTGCTATTTCCAAAACTGTGGTTAATAGGAAAATAATGTAATTTGTGAACTATTCAACTTGCATTTTTGTAATCTGGCTTTATATTGTAGGGTGGGATTGGACAAACTAATCATGCAGTGCCTCCAGCATATCTCCAAACTTTAACTCATCTACACAGCATTTGCTGATTTTATTGTACCTACTGTAAGCTGCTGTTACAATTTGGCACCATAATAAACTAAAGTGTTCTTGACAGTTCATGCTGGACAAGAGAGGTACAGGGCTCTAGTTGCAGATAAATACAAATTCCTATGTTCATTTCAACTGTCTGCCGCTCCCTCTATTGTCTTTCTTTCACTTACTGATGTCTTTCAGACAATAACAAATGGACCACTCTATCAGGTAGGAAGAATCACAACCAAAGCTGTGCTTACTACTACTTACTAAAGTAATGCCTGTCATTGAAAGATGAAATATATACTGTAAGAATGTTAGAAAGAAAAATGTTTCTCAATCATTAATCTTGCTAAGAATGTGAGATTATTACTACTGTAGGAAAGAGAATGAACATATTGAATGATGTTTTCTTTTCCTTGAATATAAGATCACTTACAAAGCAAAAATAAGTAAGGACCAAACCAGTTGGTCACCATGCAACAGACAGACAAACCCTTCAGGGTTTTGTTGCCCTGTGTGACAGATCTGTCAGCTGAAGCAAGCCTGAGTCTGGCAACATGCCAAAAATTGAACTGAAGGCACTGGAGCCTGTCTAAAATACATGAAAGTTCACTTCAAGATCAGTTAGTAACACACTGGTTTGGTGTTTTCATCCCTTAACATCTGCCAATTTAATATTCCAACAGTCACATCCTTCACAAGGTACAAAAGCATTCACAGTGCAATTTATCCTCACAGCGGCAGGGTGTGAAAAGGAAATCGGAATGAGGCTCGTGTTAAAAATACAGATATGAAGAGAAGCTATGTGAAATGCTGAAGTCAGAGATGCCATGTACGACATCAAAGTTTGTCATCAAATATCTTGATAGTGCTGCATGCTGCAGAATTCTTTTCATTTTTTGCCTCAGGGGTATGCGCTATTTCACTGAGAACTCTGGCATGATCATGATTATTCAATAAAGTTCTCTGAGATTCAATTTAGCTTTTTTTCCCTTTTGTCTTTATGATCAAATAACTATCCATCATTGCAACACAAGTCCTGGACACATTAAACAAAGAACAGTGTGAATCAGACACAAAATAGAGACTTGGACCAATGAGAGTTTGAGCATAATTGAAAAGATTAAGAACAAATCGCTTCATTGCACTCAGCTTGGTTTTCGAGGTTTCCTTATGATTGTCACATATCAGGTCGTGTTTTGCAGTGCCTGAAGATGAGACTGCTTTCAACTTAATGAACAACGCCCTTTTCATTTCAAGCCACTGAGGCATCACTGCCAAACGCAAATCATTCACTAAACACATTGTTTGGCCAAGAGCTGTTTAGCATGCTTCTGTGATATACCACAAAACTATTTCCACAGAAAAGGGAGGGATAAAAGCAACCAAACAACGGCCAATTATGAAAGAAGTCTGATTTGGTGGCACATCTGAGTATTGGTGCACATTATGCATGTTTTTTGTCTTGCATGATGCTTTTTGTTGAATGCCAAGCATGTGTTTTAGTGTCTTTGGGAACTGATGATGTAAAAAGATGTGTAAGTATAAATGTATTTCATGTGCTCAGCAGCAGTAATGACCAACACATCCTCTGAAGCATGTATTCTTCATTGTCTGCATGAAGAAAAGCCATAATTAGCTCCTCGGAGATCGAGTTCTTGAAAATGTTCCCTGTCTCTTCAGGAGACAGTCATGGCAGCATCCGTTAGAAACAAAGTGATGAAGGTCCAATGATTTGCAGTCAGGAGAGCTTCCCTTTAGATGGATTGGTAAGAAATCGTCTATTGTGAAGTCTAGAAAACACGAGGAACATTTTCTTTAACTTTCTATTACCAAGAGACAGACTGCAATGAATCGTACTTTAGATCAATTTTCTTTTCCAGTATCAGAAACCTGCATTCTTGAAAAAGCCGGAAAAAAAAGGTGAATTGAAAATACAGCAAGAATTGAATTTCCTTTCCTCTACTGCTGACTCTGAAGCATTGACATTGAGCAAGCCAAGCAAAAAAGATAAAAAAAAAAAAAAAACAGCATTATTAATAAATATCTGCATTCCTTATTTCATATCTTCAGTGTTCAGGCAACACAGTGATGTGGTGGTAAGTTTTGTCACTTCACAGCAGGAGGGTTTTGAGCCTCAGCTGGAGTCTTTCTGTGTGGAGTTTTTTGTTTTTTTTGTATGTATGTATGTCATATTGACTGGTGTTTCTAAATTTTCCCAAGGAGTCACTCTACAGTAAGTATGATTGGTTGCTTGTCTCTGGCATCCTGTCCTGATGGATGCTGGGATAGACTCCAGAACGGATGGATGGATGGATGGATGGATGGATGGATGGATGGATGGATGGATGGATGGATGGATGGATGGATGGATGG
>JBAMHX010000022.1:13903472-13914412 GCA_037177515.1 Pseudomugil tenellus
AGGTAGGTGCGCCTATCTAGCACGGGGGCATATATATATATATATATATATATATATATATATATATATATATATATATATAAATTTATTTTACAGATTTTGTTTAAAGGTAAAATAAAGACTGCCCATTTGTTTTTATGTTGGGCTTTAAAGGGTTAATGCTGAACCTGAGGGTAGGGGAAATAAAAGGAAAAAGTAAATAGGTGAAAAAACACAGAGTGAAGGGAAAAGAGAGAGGAAAAAGCAGTGGAGAGGCAAGGATACAGCAGTAATGGGACGTTCCATCTACACAGAAAAAAGACACATAACCAGCTAAACTTGTAAGGAAACAAAAAATTGCCTTTAAAAAAATAAATCTGACAATTATCAGGAGAACTAAAGACAGACAAACTGAGGAAGTAAGCAAATAAATGTTAATCACAACAACATCCATATAGGGAAGTAAACATGAACATGATTAGTGACTATGTAAGTGTGACCAGATCCCCATAAAGATCAGAGGCAGACCAGTTGGCCCACAGAACCCAATTCTCCATTCAAAAGTTTTATGTGTTATGATTGTTTGTCTTCAATTCTTCAACCAAGACAATTCAGGTTGGTCCAGTTAGAATCATTAGTTGGGTTCACACCTTTTCACATACTAATAATCCCAAACCATCCCAGATGTACCATGTGTGAGCATCATCTGGAGCCATTTAAAACACACATTGTTTTGATCAAAAAAGAAAGAAAGAAGTGAGGCTGTTCATCCCAAATACGTTGATTATCTTTTGTGCTTTAGTAGAATTCTCATGACATTTTCATCAGTAGAGAAGTTCAGCAGCACTGCGTTGCCCTTAAGACCTGCTCTAACCTATAAACAGTAGCTATATTCTACAGCTAAAACATGTACCTGCCAGCAATCCTTCCCTTGCTGTGCTATCACCTGCAGCCCACAACTTAACCTTTCTCTTCTCGTTCTCCATAGATACTCCTCTTCTCTGTGCTTCCCATTTAGACTGTTGCCTCAGTATGTAATGGTGTATGGGGGAAGGAGAAGGTTATGGCTCTGTGCTGAGTGATAGATGGGCAGTGCAAAGTGTCACAAAGCATTTATGGAAGATCTGAAGGCGAGATGTGACAGGTGCTGATGTGCCCACTCTTGTGGCAGTGCCCTTCAAATTGTGTAACAGGAGAAATTACATTTTAAATAGATAAAACTGAACAAAGAGAATTACGATAAAGCCAGTTGTTTAAAAACAGATATTCTGATTAAAAGTTCCTTTAATCTTGTGGAAGGCAGTTTGGTTAGTGCTTCTTAAATGTAGACATGCCGCACACAAAGCTCTATGGGTATGTGTGTGTACTTAAGTCACTTATCCTCCTTGTAGGTTTCTTGCCTTCAGCTGATTTCCCTGCAGGACAACCTTTACCTCTCCACATACTTTATTGTTTTCTACTTCATTTGTGGCCATGCTTTCACCTTCACTTGAAGCTGCAGGCCATTTCAGCCCTGTCATTTTGATCGTGCACACTAGCAAGCCTGCTGTCGTGTGTGTCCGGGACGATTGTGGCCTTAAGAAAATGAAATGATGATGCACGTTGACTTAAATATTGTGCTGTATGGGATGAGATACAGCAGGAATATTAATCGCCCCAGCTCTTCATTCTGACATTGCATTATTACATATTATCACATATTGTGACCATATTACTAAAACTCTGCAGATGGATACTGATTGTTAGTTGTTTAAGCAATAAAACTTATGTGTGTATACACACATATATAGAACTTTATGTTTATTAAGTCTTGTTAAAATATCATAACTACTTATTGTAATGTCTGTAATTCATGTTATTGTCTGCCTGTCTGTTCATAGTTGTTGTCTCTTTTGATAAAGTTAATCACTACTGGTAAGAATGTATGCTGCTGTCTTTTTTACTTCTTTCTGTGTTTAAAAAAAAAACAAATGGTAAATAAATTGGGCAGTTTATATGATCAGTTTATAAAATCCCCTTTTGTGCAGGTATCAACTTTTAAACACATTTTCAATTCCAGTTGCAAAGATTTATCCCATTATTTTCTACAAAAGGCATCTGAGACTCTCTGGCTGCCTCGCTGAACTAAAAATCTGCAGATTTGCATCTTGGATATAATCATTTTGGATTTTTATATCCATTTTAGATTATTATCTTGTATAAGAGATCATCTTCTTTTCATCATCTTTCCTAAAAAATAAAGATGTGGGAGTCCAGATTCTGCTATAATTGAACTGTTTAACACAAGTCTAAAGCATGAATGATCCACCTTCCTGCTTTATAATAGAAGAGGTACTGTGCATGAAAGACTGCTTCATTATAAAGGGCGCCTGTGATGAGGTTCGCCTAGGGCTCCACAACTGACACTAATAATAGCATATACAGGGTACGTTTGTGGAGATTAAAGGCTCTCAGTGGATCATCGCTTTACAATAGAATGCACGGAAAGAATTTTGAGTAAAAACTGTATTTCACTGTGTGTTTGTGGCAGAAGAGGCACATTAAGCACATCAGTAAATCTCCTTAAACCTCACTGACTAAAACATTTCATTTTACTGTTCCTTGGGGCTCGCTTAGGTGTTGTGACATTAACTTTTAAACTTACACTTCTGCGGTTTTTATCACGTCAGCCAGTTACTACACAGTTTCTTATCACTCATCACACTAACTAAGCTGAATGATTTAGGACACAATTGGGTGAAGATGTTTAAAGCTTCAAAAGTCAGTAATGAGCTTGTCTGTAATCTCATCTAGATGTAAATGTATTCAGATACAAGCTGGCTAACTAATTTATTCATTTAGATGTAAAACAATCAATTTATCCTTCATCGCACTATCAATACTCTATAAAAATGTATGTAAAGAGAGGTGTGCAGCAGGAATCTGTGATTTCTCTGATTGCTTCTGGTAGTGGTTTTCCTCCCAGTGGGGGAATCATAGAAAATTAGAAGATATTCATTTTCTGTTCGAAGACGAGAAGTTGTGTGGTTTGTGTAGCTGTTTCATATTTTATATGAAAAACATGAAGTGAGGTGGCTGAAAGGCGGCCTAAGATGAAAGGAAAGGTTGCGTGATCCATGCTGTTGCTCTTACTCTGTCTCCTTGTCAGCCTGTTTCCACTATGCACTTCTCGTGTTTGCTGCAGCGGTGCATGAAACACATCGCTGGATGAATATGCCCAAGAATTCACAATGTACCGCTCTTAGTGATATATGCGTGTATCCATGTGTGGACATATGTATGCGCATGTGTGCTGTGAAGAGTAATTGTAAAATGAACTTGTTGCTAACAAGTAAAATGTACATGGACTATTTAGGGAAATTGAAAACCAAAAAAAAAACTTTTTTGCATGCAGAAAATCAATTTTGGAGCACTCTTGTCAGAGGTTTATGTATCCATGCAGTACTTCTGTGCATCACATCTTGTTGCTGGTTGCTAGCAGGAAAGTTTCAGGAAAACAAGCTTCAGGGGAAGAAAATAAACAGAAGAAGAAAACAAAGGTCAAAAGTAGACACAGCCTTTTCCCCCTAACATCTAATAGATACAGTAATCACAAGAGTTCCCATATGATTATATGCCTGAACGTGGAGTGTCTGGGATATTATGTTTTCACCCCAATCGCAGCCGGATATGCTTTGTGTGAACTCCATATACCTGTTTATGCCCCGAAAGAGGATGACCTTTGTCGAATTTCGCGGTTTTGGGATTTATGATTTTACCACCAGGTGGCGGTAATGCAAGAAAAATCCTATTTTTGGCTATATCTCTGAAACTATTTGTCTTATTGACCTTAAATCAAGTGAAAATGAAAGGTCATGACCTCAGGATATATCCAATCATGACATCATACCTGTCTTGTTCAATATTTTCTTTCATAGTCCGCAGATCGCTCCATGGAGGGCAAGGCTTGCATCAGTCCAGCCAATCAGCATTCTGTGGGTTGTCTGAATTTGCATATCAGCTATTTAAACATTATCAAACCAAAAAAATAAGAATATCTCTTAAACTATAAAACACAAATCAAACCATTAAAATCTGGATGAAAAGTAAAATGCACATAAAAGGTTAACCAACTGATACAAGTGTTAAACCAAAATAAGAAATGAGTATTAAACGGAAGCTGTAAAAGATTAAAAGAATAACTCTTAAAGTGTGATGTCATATTGAGGATATGACATCTGTAAATGCCATGTTGGGTAGCTGTAGGGTTGCTGAATTTATAACATAAAATGCTGATTTATTAAACTTTGTAGGAGTGAGATTGGAAGTGAGTGAGCTTCTCTCTGACAAAGCAACCCCCATTTCTTGGTCCTTTATCTAAAGCGGGGGAACAAATGGATCTCTCATCTTGTTGGGGGAGCTGTTTATGAGAGGGGTATCTTGTGTGCTGTTAATGAGTGATGGGGTTGTTCTCCTGTGGAGTCAGAACTTGGAAACAAAGCAGTTACTTCAAAAAGTCTCAACCCAATTTAATTTATCCTCCTGGACATGTTTAGCCCCATTTCAAGACTGTTGAAATGGGGCTAAGAAAGGTTACCTTCTGGTCACCATCAGATAAATCCACCGTCTCTCTGCAAAGAGTTTGTTAAGAGTATGTTATCTCTGTCATAAATTACAAAGCTTGTAGAAAAGTTCTTCAAAAAGATGTTTCTGGGCTTTTGGTGGTGAAGTCTGTTACAGTAAAGAGGTCAAAAGGTATAAAAACTATGAATAGTAAGAATGAAAACACAAAGCACATTTTTGTCTAATTTGACCTCTTTTTCATAAACATTGTAAAACAAAAGGCAAGTTAAGTTTATTTGTATAGCATCTTTTATATAAAATGATTAAAATAATAAGTGCTTTTTATTAAACATCAAAAGCATTACATAATGCAAAGCTAGCATTGAAGAGTAAAAGTCAGCAAAAAATGGCATAATTTACTATGCAATCATAAATAAAATAAATCATAATAAGTTCAAAGATACTGTGAAGCGTTAGATGCAGAAGAAAAGAATTTTTTTAACCTGGATTTTAAAGTCTCTACATTTGCTGAAGAATTAAACTCCACTGGGAGTTACAGCAATCAGTAATCCAGTCTACTGGAGATGAATGCATGGATGAGTTTCTCCTGGTCTCTTTGGGAAACTACACTTTTATTTCAGTTGATTTTTCTGGGTTGGAAAAAAGCTTCTTAGTCACAGCTTTGATGTGGCTGCTGAAAGTCAGCCACAGTCTATCAACACTCCAAGGTTAATAACTTGCTTTAAGAGCCAGAATCTCCAGCTGTTTACAGATGCTGACCCTCTT
The DNA here is from genome assembly GCA_037177515.1 of Pseudomugil tenellus. NCBI lineage: Eukaryota > Metazoa > Chordata > Actinopteri > Atheriniformes > Pseudomugilidae > Pseudomugil > Pseudomugil tenellus. The sequence goes on from JBAMHX010000022.1 coordinate 13,908,780, forward strand.
CACTTTGCTGAAAAACAGAATTAATTCAGTTTTCTCTGTTTCATTTTAGAAAATCCAGGTTTTTATTTGCTCCTGACACTGGTGGAGTAGTCTATTGGACTGCAGTCATGTAAAGGTGTGCATCGTCTGCATAACTGATAATTGATGGTAAAATTCTGTAATATTTGACCCAAAGGGAGTCTATTCAGGTTTATCCGAAGAAGTCCAAAGACTGACCAATGGGGGAACCTGCAATTAATGTCCACTCACTCAGATTCATGCAAAAGGAGCAACAACATCCCCGACACAACCATGATTAACCAACATTAATGCATACATTTCTAAGACTAGCAAGTACCATCAAGTTGCAGGAGCACATCATACATGTAACAAGCACTTTAACATAAAGGGGAACAGCAGAACCTAAAGATAAAGTCCAGAAATGACACAAGGGGCAGTTCAGCTTTGCTCTGATTCTTCTGATCAAAACTTTGCTCAAAAGTCGCCAGACTTTAACCTTATTTACCATTTCTGAGAAAACTACGCTGCAACAGATGCAAGCTGGCAGAAACTTCTCTTGAAGATTACTCTGGGAAAGATGAATATTTAACAACTAAAGGCAGATAGTTGACTTGCTGCAGTGCTTGTATGGTGTCTAGCTTGGTTACTGAAGGCTACATTTTCAGCACAAAACAAGTCAGCCCAATTTCAGAAAAATTTGCCTGATTGTGGAACATTTAAATGCAGGATCTGTATTATTTTTATACATTATAACCTGTAGGACTTGCCTTGGAGATGCACAAAGATGCCAAACTTGCACTAAAAGTTGCATCTACTTGATGGGCTTTTTATAATATATTTCATTTAGCAATTTTAAGCTAATACAACATTATTAAATAATTTCAAAGAGTCAAGTTGTGATGAGTCGAGCTATTGAAGTACATTTTTAGTAAGATTTTGCATGTTCATTATGTTCCAGTGATAATTAAACTCAACAAGCTTTCTCACTGGTGTCCAGGCTCAATAAAGGGATAGAGGTTATGTATTCATGCTGTGAGAGCCTGGAGACCTTGCCAGGAGGACTGAAGGTGTATAAAGAATATCCATAGAAGACCTGGATATTGTTGTCATATTTCCTAAAATATGAACTCTCAATAAACTATTGATTTTTGTGTTTTCTTGCTGTCATTGTGCTGTCAGGGGACAATAATCAGCATGTAGTTTCAGCAGAGCGCTTGTAGACCAGATGAATGGTAAGTGGTCTCTAAAAGGCTGTCAGTGTAGATTAAATGACGGCTCTCTGAAAAGGTCACCAACCCTGTCTGTTAACACACGTACACTCAACCACACACAAACATAACTACTCTTTTAGACACACTGAAGGATAAACATGGAGGTCAAGGCAACCTCATCATGTTGCCAAGCTTCGATGTGAGATAGGCAGTGAACATTTGTCTGTGCTGTTTGATGTCAGATAAATGAAATAAAGCAGAAGGCAACAAATGAAACCGATTGCAGTTCAAGATATAAAGATTGGACTCATGTTAGCAACTTCTGAAAAGCATTACAAACTGGCTCGAAGTTGCTGGAATACATTGCAGATAACTTATCTGATGTGATAATCTTACAGATATTTGAGATATATGTTTGTATTGATTGCTTTGTCTGGTTTTACGAATAAATAAACGTGTTGAGTCATTTGCACTGTACTATAAAACTTCATAAACATGCCCACAAACAGTTTATTAAATGGTTCCAAATGTTACCATAATGCACAGACAGGTTATTGTCCCATTGCATTTCCTCAATTTCAAATGGATCAGGCAACAAAACGCAACACACATACAACTTCTGTCCATACCTTTTAAGATCTCTGTTAGATAAATGTTTAAGATGGTTAAGATGTTTAAGATTTGATTTTAGCTTCTTAGTAATTTCCATTGTGTAAACACTATGGGTTGCATGATTTCTTGTGCGCATGACAGGGATTAACCAAATGTAAACAATAACAATCAATATGTCTATATCTATGTAGCATTATTTTCAAATTGAAATAGAAAATTTTGCCTCTGATCTTGAAGAAATCGTAACCCAAAACACATCAACCCTCTTTAATATAAATGAACAAAAAGCCTTTTGTTTCTCTTTCTATTTTCTTCATGTTCTGCTCCAACTCAGAACAGTGTCTCAGACTAAATGAGCCACCTATTATTTACTATTATGGCTGAATATAGTCATGCAATTAATGACTATGAAGAATTCATCTAAACACGAAGAAGCTCTACATTAGCAGCTCATCCCCAGACACTGAAACATTCTTGGCTCGAGCTAATGGAATAATCGTCCCCCATAATTCACATGAACTGTCACTTTAAAATTTCAACTCCAAATGTTGTATGTGGAGACTTTCAACTAGACACTGAAAGAGAAAACAGGACAATTTCAAGGTCCTATTCAAGACTATTTAATAAATTGCTCAGTTAGTATTCATGACATGTTTATTGTCTGTATTAATCTCTATCTCTCTATGCTGCAGCTTCTCAATGTTTGATGTCTTCATTTTCATTAGCACACTGAGAGGTATTAAGTGGTATTAACTTGGGAACAGCCTCATTAAATGATGTTTTGACGTGTGAGTTATTCTGCTATCTCTGTCAGCTTAAATTAGCGTTGCACTGGTTGGCATTACTTGTATTTGCATGTCAACAAACCTGATATCGCATCAGTGTTAATCTGCTGCTGGTGGATGAAGGATGCAGTTGCTTATTTCTCACTTCTAGCTCATCATTCTCTGACTCATTGCACTCTCTCTTTTCTGAATGAGCTGCTTGAATTTTTGGTGTAACATTATGTTTTGGAAAAAAAATTCCACTGATTTACTGATATATTTGCAAAATGAGCTGAGCTGTGCAAGCTGGGCTGTTGTCATGATTACTTGGAAAGATTAACAACTTCAACACACACCTAATATCTTTATTTTGTGACCATTTGGAGAGTTGATTTTAATTTAATCAGTTTGATATTACTGTCTTCTGCCATTTTGACAGACACACTCAGCTGTGCTGGTACATTGTATGTGTTTTTTCTTCAAGTTACCTGTTTTTGCTTTGAAATGACCAAATTTAATCATAAATGAGATGCTATTCTGAGCAGAACACAACCTGTTTAAATCTCACTCGCCCTGTTGAATATCAATGGACTCTGTCATTGTTCCGCCACGTGGTGCAAAGGACTGAATACAGATCAGATTCAAAGTCACACTTCTTTCTTTCTCTTCTGCTTGTTCACATCTGTCTTTCAATTAAAGGTTTTTAACAAACGCGGAAGCGTTTAAAAATGGAAACATTTCTCAGATTTTACATCCATTTTGAGACAAACTTCTAGGTTTATTTTAATTTTCCTTATTTTGCACTTTATAACAGTCACTTCATTTAGACCATCTGAGAAAGTGATTTAATCTTACCTTCAAATATTCTCTTTTTTACAGATAGGCTGATAGAAAAATAAATGTTCAGCTACTCTGCTGTTACCTTCTGTGTCAGCTAGAGGTCAGTAGCTAATAAATTTAGTTTGTGCAGCACATTTGAGCAGAATACAATGACAGGGTGGGATGGCCTCATATTTCATGCTGCATGTAATACCTCAAGGGAGGACAAAGCATCAAACCTCCGGTTTTAATGATGTGATGAAACACACTATAATAGTTAGACCTTACATGGATGATCTTTTCTGAAATTTAGTTAAAAATTGAGTCAATGTTTAACTAAACTAATAACAACATACAAGATAATTAGGATAAAAATATGAATTCAAAGTTCATAACAATTTCATAAATACTTATTTAAATATAGTCTCCAGCCCTCTTCCTTCCACAACCCTGAATTGAATTAAGTGGTTTGTAAAATGAATGAAGGAATCTCTCAACACGCTTCTGCACTGATCCACTTTGAACCGTCAGGAGAGGGCGGTATGTTACTACTCCATATTTGCCCTGTTTCATGTGAAACAGACTTGTGTTTTGGCCTGTGAAAGCACTCTGGCAGTGTGCATGAAGACATCCCTTCTGTTCTTTGGCAGTCATCTGCATACTTGTTTTGCCTGCCTCTGTATCCTCTGCATGTGCTTAATGTTGAAGAAATAAAAGAGGTTTCCATTGTTTTCAGCTTGACAGCTGGATAGTCCAACAAGCAGACGGCCACTGTCATGACTGTGACCCCATTAAAATCTGTTTGTCTGCCAAAATGATGTGGCCTGCTGCTGTTGATGCAAATATTTACTGTGGTTTCCAGTCTTTTAACAAAGATTATTCATGCAAATGAAGTCACACGAACCGCTAGCTATAACGTGATTTTTTACACTTGTCATTTTTGTTTTAGTTGTGGAATTTTCAGATAGTAAGCTTTTAATACTTTTAGCATTCAGTTTGAGAGACTTCATTTTATTTTTTGTGTCACTCCTTTATTATGTTATGTAGATTACATTAATATTGTCAGTTTTAACATGTTATGCAAAATAAGTCAAGTAAAAATGACATTATTATAATCCGTAGGGAAATTTTATGCTTTCAATATTGCTGCTCACATAAGTTTAACTTCATGGTGAAGCATGGATCACTTTCTTATATAACGCCGTGGGCTGAGTTTTTACATTTAGTCATGCAGTTTTAGCTGGATTATATGGGGATTTTCATGGAAATGTATCACTGTTTTGTGCATGGTCATATCAAACAGAATTTTATGTTTTCACTTTTATTAAACCTTTTACTGCGGAATCCAATGTGAGCAGAGAAATTTACCTCTCTTAAGGGAAAAGTCTCCTTAAATCATCAGTGTTTTGTTTTAATGGAAAACAGTTTTCTCTAAAGTATTTTCTTCCATTTCATGTAGATTTTTAACAGAAGTGAAATAAATATATTGTGCTTCCATGTTGGATGTATAAGAGATGCTCTATAAACAGCAGGAATAAGTGAATGTACATTCAGCAGCTGCGCCGCATGTGTGTGAGCCACCTCAACAACTGGACTGATTGAAGTGCACTGGGGTGTTTCAGCTCCTGAATATGGCTGCGTCTAGTTGGTCGGGCTTCTTTTCTGCTTAAACCTCACCTCTACCCGGCCTTAATCATTTGGCCAGGGAATCATCCATTCCTCTCCTATGGATACAAATCAGACTTAAAGTGAGAAGTACAGTGAGAGCAAAAGTCATTCTGCTGAGCTTATCCACTGCAGTGTAAGTAGTTAGTGAGCATTGATTTCAGACCAGATCAAATCTATCTTGTACTTTCTACCAACTGTCTTTGCAATTCAGCCCTGATTCAATGCAAAAAAAATATGCAGATATAAAAAAGAAGAAGAGGAAAAAAATGCACGAGAGGTTTACAGTTGAAAGTGATGTTGAAGAATAAGTACTTGAGTGGGAAAGTAATCTGTGTTGAAGCCTCATGGTCTGGACTCTATCGATCAGCTCAGCAGTATTTGTTTGGACAACAGTGACAGATAACTGGGAGCTGAGATGTCTAGCCTCAGCTTGAAACAGCAGAGGGGGGGGAGAGAGAAAAGGGGACCACGGGGGGGGAGGGGAAGGGGAGGAGGGGGGGAGGGAGGGGGGGGGGGGGGGGGGGGGGGGGGGGGGGGGGGGGGGGGTGGGTGTGTGGGG
>JBAMHX010000022.1:13915507-13938435 GCA_037177515.1 Pseudomugil tenellus
GTGTGTGTGTGTGTGTGTGTGTGTGTGCAACATCTGAATGGAATCTCGTGTCAATAATTTAACTTATCAGCAGTTTCCAGAGACACTGACTTGGGATCACTGATGCTGCTTTTATAACTTGCTTTATAACCATGAATTTGTCTTTGTGTGTGTATGTGTCACATAAATGATGGAAAGTCAGTGCAATGTTCTTCTAAGTGACCCAAACAGAAGATTGCGTGTATCCTTTGAAGCAATGTTGTCATTATTGTACCTGCATGTGTAAGTTAGAGGTCACTAACTAAAAGACTCTGAGGTAAAAACTGTATTTTTACTGAACATTATTTAATTACGTGTAAACTGTGGTTTTCTAAATGTAATGCAAAAGGTGATAAGGAGCAGAGCAAACTACATCAAACACTGGGAGAAGACCTCGCTGAACAGAAATTATGTGCAAACAAATTGTTACGGTTACCTTGGTGATAGCAGCATCACAGTCCCATTTGTGAGAGTTCACTCGCTTACCTCTAAAATACTGCTAATAACTGTACATCCTGTTCTGCAAACATAAGGAGATTATATTTGTCAAAAAAACACACACACACATAAATACGCATAAAATTTTCCACATTCTCCTGAATTCCACATTGTGCGGTGAATTTATGTGCTGGTACCATATAAAACAATACAATGGAAAATCATGAAACATAATGTACCTCTTTGTTCTGCTTCTCAAAGTCCCAAAAGATGTACATTCTCATGTTTTATTTACCATCTTAAAAAATCTGAACTGTTGGTTGTTCCTGGTTCTGCTGGTGTTTTGTCTTCTCATTGAGATTCATTATCCCTTGTGTTTTACACTGTTTGTTATGAAACTGATTGTTGTCGGCTCGAGTCAGACCAACCAAGCTAGAAGCTAGGAATTAATTTAATTTGTAAATGTTCTTTCTGAATGTTCAAATGAAAGGATTATTACCACTACCTCTTGATTTAAAAAAGAAACGTGGTATAGAAAATAGTTATCGAGAAACTTTGGTTAGCAAAAATATTTGACTACAATGCTGACATCCAGCTGAAAAGTTTCTTGCTTCATGGCTCTGGTTCGTGCCTTAAGATCTGCACAGAAGGTCCCAGACGTTCGTGATCTCAGCAGCCCTCTTGGCAGACTGGTTGATCTCCAGAATAACATAAATGGAAACATTCTCCATGCATAAAAAGATTTGCAATCTCTCATAGTCAAGCTGAACCTAACACTTTGACACTTTCTTCTTTCAAGTTTTACATTTATATCAGGCTTTGTCATGGATTTCAAGTCCGTTCCTTGATTTTGATCACAGGATTTATTTCTCTGCATGAATAAATGTTAAGAAAAGCAGCTGAGTATGTGCACCCTTTGTGACAAGAAATCTATACAAGACACATCTGTTGGGGAAATCCTCTCAGATCTCTAACAGAGGCAGAAGTGAGGTGACGGCCTGATCCATGAAGTCACGGTAACAGTACTGCAAAGTTAAGTTCAACCAGTTTAGCAGCAATAATGACACTTTGTAGTCAGATTTTTGTGGAGGTGAGATTTTTAACTTTACGTTTGTGTTTGCATGACCCAGGTCCTATCATCTTGTATGTAGGTTAGATTTTAGTATGAAAAAGTGTCTAACTTATTTAATCGTTTATCTCAACAATATATCAAATGTATTTTTTGATTTAGTGAAATCTTTCCTTTGAGCTGTTTCTGTGCTTTCAACACTTCCGCATAAAACAAGTTTCTACATTTCCCAGAATCCATTGTGACTGCCTCAGAGAGTTAGATCAGTGATTGTTCCAAGGGCCTTAGACAAGTTGAAGTAACAGTAATTGGCAATTCCATGCTAGCATGTTGAAGTAAAATATAAAGTTTTTAAGCATGACACTAAAACCTTTAGCAATGTTCCTTTTTCATTTTTTATTAAATTATGTGATACAGCAGCACAATTCAGCATGTCAAAAGCAATTCAGGGTTTTTTGTTTTATTTAAAAATATTGTCAAAATTTTCTCAGCTGAGTAAAATTGTTATTATGCACGGTGGGATTCTGCTTGCAGGAAGACATTTTCAGTGGAACAAAATCTGTATTCTGTTGGCTTGATGAGGGGAAATGCCAGTGAGTTACTGGAAATCATGCTTTGCAATTCTGCATTAAATTTTAATGTGTTCTGTTGCCACATGTTAATTTAATTTTTTTTATTTTTTGCTTGAAGCGCCCTGATGTTGACACTCACAAGTATGTCTTTATGATCTGGAGTGGGTTTTGTGCTGTATAGATTAATTGCTAACAAAGCTTTTCAGTGAAACTATCAAATTCATGTCAGCTCAGCTGGATAAGATGAAACATTCGCAATCTGCTACGTTGAATCATCCATCTGGGATGCACCACAATCTCCAGCACATTGTTGGAGAATCATCTCTCAGCTTGAAAAGAGGGGAGTAATTTCTAAAGCCGTGCTTGCTGGATGCAGGTGAAACAATAGCTTAAAGGAGGCTTCTGGGTATGTGTGAATTTAAGCAGCTGTGGCTTCTCAAATAACTGTTTTGGTTCATTGCCTAAGCCTTTATATTCAATGAAAAAACCAAATTCAAGATGTTTTCAGTCTTATTTTTCCCCTACAACAGGATTATTCCAGTATGTGACGTGTCATAGAGGACTGTAAGAGGAGCGGGAAATTGTTCTGACACCGCTCCATACATACAGACCTGAAAGATACACACCATAAGAAGATGGAATAGAAATTTATTTGTTTAGGGTTATGTCATTTTTGCATCTTTGTCCAGCTAGATTAAAACTCTTTTTTCTCCATTTTGAAGATTCCTTTGCAGCGTGACATAAATATGCCTGGCTGCATGAAGAGATGTAAATCTGTAGATTTGGTTTCTTCGTCCATCTTATTCAATGCTCACTTGTAACCTCACAAAGCTGTCAGGTGCGAGAGCATGTAACATGAGTTTTTTATACACTGTTTACTTTAACACTGTATACTTTCAAATTTATCTTCATCAAACTGCTTCACTTTCCATGTCCTTTCATTATCACTCTTAATTTTTTTAAACAAAACTCAAATCTGAAAATATTAACCCTTTCCTTTCCCATTCACGAGACTCTGTACAGGGAGTTTAAATACGTTTTGCATACACATGGCTCAATTTACATTGTATGAAGATAACAGTAATAATAAGCATTCACATTAAATATGAATACATTCATAAGACCATGTGCTTACTACAGTTTCAGGTCTTCGTTTTTTCCTCACCTAAGTGAAAAAGTAAAAAAACAAACTATACTGATTTTATTATGTTGGTCATGATGTGGAAATCAAACTTCACTGTGAATGCAGGATACATTTTTTGGTTTGTTTGTTTTCCAGAAAGATCATTTGTATTTATTTTTTCACCTCTACTCTTTTTTTTTAGAGGACTGTTAAAAGTTTAATACTCATCTCATATCTGACTGGTAATTATGAAAATACAGTAAATATTTAGACTTGAGGACTATGATGACTAGAAGCATAGAGAAATAACAGTCAAAAGAAGGAAAACCACATTAACTCCTCTGTCGTTAATTTCAGGTAATTTCTTATATCCCTGTCCTAAATTATTTGTGAGAAAAATCTCAAACCTGGTAGAATAAAAAAATAATAATAAAGTGATAGCAATAAATGATGTAAGTAAATACCAAAACAATGATCTGTTCAGGTCAAGTAGCGTGACAAATTCTTATTTTCATTTATGGGTTGAGTAAAATCCAATAGTATGTTAATCTTAGAAGATTAAAAAGAATAAGAATAAAACAATTCATGAAATATATATAGCAGAAAAGAGGGAAGAGTTTGCCTGAAAGACTTTTATTCTGACTCTCAACTTGCTCTCTGTTTGGGTTAATGAAGCAAAGGCACCGGAGTATATAAGTTTTGTTGAAATGCTATTTTGATAAATGCTAACATTTCAGTGTATTTTCTGCCTGTTGATTACATCCAGATATAATCCTGGTAAAGATGTTTACAGACTGGTCACACACAGAGGGGCTGGAACTTTTTCTTCACGCTATGTTACTGCCTGCTACAGTATGTCCTTGCTTTCATGTCAGGATATGTGTCAATCTTCCCTTTGTTGACACTACAACAGGAGACATCAGCAAGATAATGTCAGTGCTAACCTTGCAAACAATACTTTTTAGATGTTTGCACATAAATGTGGATGTACTCTCGGACTCTGGGAAAACAGAAAAGGCTATGCAATTAATTTATTGTTGCATCGAAATGAAATTTTGTCTCTAATTTTCTTTTGAAAAAAAAAAACAGATTTACCAAATGCTCAGAAAACTGTAATTTGATCATCTGTCAGGACTTTTCAGAAAGGTCTTCTATCTGATGCTTAAACACTTTGTTGTTACTGTGACACACAAACTGAACCAGCTATGTTTTATTTCTCTTTGGATGTAGTTTTTTTTTCTTTGTAAAATGCACATGTTTATGTAAAAGCTATAATAAACTTTGTCATTGTCAAGTTCAGTCCACCAATCTTTAGCAAAAGTAGAATCTAACTTGCATCCTCACCAGAAAGGTTTAAGATCTTTATAGGAAGACAAGAGCAGTGTGGACTTCTGTCGTAGTTTAATTTTATATGGTACAAATTTGAGCTGAAGAACATGGAATTTTTAGGGAAGAAGATCTATTACAAGATCCTCAATGCTGGTCCTCGAGGGTCAACGTTTCCCTGCTGCAACACTTCATTTTGATGGTTAATTAGCAGACTTGTCCAGAGTTTTGACATCCAACCAGTCTGGGTCTGTCCTGAGCATGAAGGTGCAAAAAACATGCTGGACATTGACAATAAAGGATTAATATTAAGGCTCCCTGATCAAGAAGAAAAACTCATTCATTCCTACATGCACCCAGTGGTGGAGCAGCTGTCACAACACTAAACATAGCAGCTCAGTTTATACAGAGGGAAAGGGATTAACTCTTTACAGCGCAATAAATTCACTGATAAATAGCTGACTAAAGTTCAAAACATAAGAAATTAAAGATAAACAGATAAAGAAATAATTTGAATTTAGAAAATTGTAATGAAAAACATAAACCTAAAGTGACTGTGGGGCTTTTCTGTCATCTGTTATCATTTATTACACATGGTGGCACGCAGCCTCTATAGATTGGGTGTGATCATTGTATTTCATAAGTAAAGTCTGGTAAATTGGTAAACCATTACACATTGAAAACAAATTCATGTAATATTGAGGGAAATATATAGCTAAACTTTTAGCATCATATTCATTCCTGCATTTAATGTGTTCAACACATAACTGTATGATTGTATACATGTAATATACGCTCAGTTCTAGTTTTATACAACTAAGGATCAGGATAGAAATGTGAGATAATCAGAGTTTAATTGGTTGTGATATGAAACTTTGTAACTCATGGTCAGGGTAAGTACAATTATCTGGATGATATAAGAATCCTCTCAAGATAATAATAAACTTTAGATGCAAGAAACAACTTAAACAAGCAGAATAAGATTTTTATTTTGTTTCTTTGAATATGATATAAATTATTTTATACTAGGCAACAAAAGCAGACATTTTTCTTTACATCTTTGATGCTTAATATCCCTTTAAAACAAATCAGACAACTCTCATCCTGGTCGGTGATAACATCTGAAAAATTTTTTCAAAAAAATGTCAATATGTTGCTAAAAATTGTCAATATTAAGCTCTTCTTTTTTTCCATCATGCAATATTTTGCAAGTCAAAAATGACCAGATACTCTGGAAAACAGTACCTGTAAAAGGGAAAGCAACAAGCCAGTTGAAAATGTTTGTATTGATGCATTATGGACGGCATATTGCAGTCACACAGGCTTAGATTCGGTGGACCACCAGAGGAGTTCCGCTTTTTTCTTGCTTCTCCCATCTTCATCTCCAAATCAGTAAATGCGCTGTTGCTGAAAAACGGTCAGCTGCGTTCTGCTTTGGGAGATGTTGAAGTTTAATAGGAGTACAGGCTCTACAAAGTGGTGTAGATGTAGACAAAGATGATGACTACCAAGTTGAGAATGGTTCCAATGATGCCCAACATGGCCAAGATGCTCTCCTCCTTACTTTCTTTGTCTTGGATTCCCTTTTCCTCATCACTGTAGACAGTGTTTACCATTTTCCCTGGAAAAGTCTTCAGTTTTCGTCTCAGACCAATCTGAAACAGACAGATTGGGGAAAAAAGTGAAACGCAATCCTCTTTTTTTTAGTGAGTGCATATGTGTTTTGATTTGTTAGTCCTTCCTTGGAAATGTACTTTGAAAAATTGTGTTGAATAACAATAAAGCAAGTAAACCAGCAACAAGCTACACCAATGTCTAGCGATGCAAAATGATGATCTCAGCTCACTTCAGAAAAACCATATTACAGCTCATGGGAACCTCATCTTGGCTCCGCAACATGGGATGGGAGATTTTGGCAAAACACATCTTTTCAGACCAGATCAGGTGAAGTAGAGAGAATCAAAGTCCCTACAGGAATGATGACATAATGGCTAAATGGGTTAAACTGGACACTCAGCCATGAGAGTCCCATTGATGGTGTTCTCATTTTAGAGCAGGAAGAATCCATATGGCTGTACTTGCCTGGCAGGACGGGCTTATGGTAGAGGGGATAGGATTTATACATGTTGTGAAATATTTTGATAAATGTCTTATTAATGCATTTTCATTTACATATAGAAAACAAATTTTTGTCAACAAAATCTTACATGTGTTGGGATTGAGCTAAGCTGTTCAGCTTTAACCACGTCAGCCACTTACTGGTGTGCAAAAATACCATTTTTCTTTAATACTGCTATTTCACCAAACACATTTTGTGCTTCTTTGTTTGTTTGCTTGTTTGCTTTTTAAGCACGTAAAATTATTTTCATTTAAAAAATAAAGAACTTCACATTTTTGCAAAGAATGGAAATTTACCATAGAAATGTGGTGTCTATGAATGTGGTGTCTAATAGCCTAAACTATTGAAGATTTATGCAATATTTTCTCCAATTTAGGACACAATCATAATTTACTAATTACAAGCAGGCATTAATGCAATATATCCACTTTAATCCAATGTGTCATGGATGATTAATCTCATTTTTTCATGAGGCTCCATGTGTGCTTTCTAAATGATTACAAATAGTTGTCTAAATATATTTTGGCAATTAAAGGCGATTCAAATTTGGGTTTCTATTTTATTATATTATATTACTGTACAAAAAAGATCACAGATTCAACATTGATGTGAATAACAACCCATGATTCATGTTTGAGGTATGGCTGTATGAGAAAACATGCCAACAGCACTTGTTGGATTTTCCTTAAACTGAAGTGCTGTGATTCATAAAGAGATTTTTTCTGTGATTCCTGTTTTCTTGCACATTTTAGCACATTGGCAAAAAGGTAATGAATTCTGCTTAGAGCTGAAGGAACACTTAGAGCTACGGCTGTGTTGCATAAACAGTTGCCAAGCCATCTCTTGATTGACGTGCTGGGCATCAGGTGAACAGCTTTGGCAGCTCACTGATGCCCAGTGAGTGAAAAAAATTAAATAAATAAAAACACAGCAGACGTCCCTACTATGTGCAGCATTCAGCTGTGGTTTCTCTTCAACAGTTGGACTGCTCTGATGCAGGTTTTAAGGATGCTAGTGCTTATCACTTATTCACAATTGTGCATGTGTGTAGGTGTGTGTGTGTAAGACAGAAAGACAGACAGAGAGAGAGAGAGAGAGAGAGAGAGAGTGTGTGTGTGTTTGTATTGATGTGTATTGCCTGTGGTACAGTATTTGGTAGAAATTAGGGATTTGTTTTTAACCCGTAGGCACAGCAGCTTGAGCAAGTTGGCGTCCAAACACCTCTCAGGAGAAAAGTGCTCCTTTTGCAGGTCACTGGGCTTTTTACCCCAGCTAGAGACAGAAAAGCATGTAAGCTAATGCTGACTAAAAATAAACCTTCTAACAGGAAGCTGCACATATTTGTAAAAAGCTTTGATGCAAGAACGACGACATGCATGTTACTTCTAGCAAGGGTTACCTACAGCACTAACAGGTATGCTGTGTATGTTTCTTCTTAAGTTTTTATGAGGAACTTATTTTAAATATTAAAGAAAATAAACGATGTGGATAAATTACCCATGCTAAAAGTCATATCATGTTCTGCTTTTGTTTGCATTGGTCGATTTTATTATACGAATCGCTCTCTATGATGACATGTCTAAGAGAAATGTGAAGTTGTATATGAAATGGTCGCAAAAAAGAAGAGACACAGTTCCCGGCAACTAATCCATATGAAAAGGTACTCTGAAAAAAAGTGCTATTTTCCCTTTTTCACACATTTGACTGATTGTGTTGCCTGACAAGCCATCAGAGAAAAAGTGTCCTGGCAGCAGTCTTCATCTGTCAGGAATCAGTCGAAAGGAATCAAGTCAAAACATATTGAAACATCAGTTGCAAATAGGTAAAATCTAATGGAGACATATTTATCTGCACTACTTAGATCCAATAACATACATCAACATTTTTATTACATTTATTTAAATTTATGTGGTGAACAAATGTTAAAATTTTATGAGTCAAATTAAGGATTTATAAAAAATCCAAATCTATTATGAAAAAGCCTCCTGGGCAAGTTCTCTGTCTGTGTGCCTTAAGAGAAAGTCTTATTTTATAATAAAAGCCTTGCATACAGTGAAAGCATGTTTATAACAACAAAAGCATCCAAATGAGTGTCGTTTCTAAATCCTTCAAATTACTCTGATATGACAGCACCATCAAGTCACTGAAATACAGTATACTCTTGACATGAATAAAAAAGCATTGAGCACTGAGCTAAAGTGCACCTTCCTCCTCTGATCTGCAACAGTGGGCTTTGATAGCCTCTCCTGGGGAGCACTGTAAACAGGGCTTCCCCTCAACCTGAATGGAGATCTTTGTGAGGTGCGCTGGATGTGCCCTCATGCATGAAGACGCCTGCTTCCTGCTGATATAAACAAGCACTCAGCAAAAAAAAAAAAAAAAACAGTAGGGAGGGAAATGTGCCCAAAGGTGATGAGGGAAAGATATGGGAGGTGTGATTGGGGGGTCAAGTCTCTGCCAAAATCCTGCATATTCAGGTAATAGTTTCTCCAATGAGTACAGCTGTGTGTCGCAGCAAAAGTGAAAATAAAACATTGTGGATGTTTTACCGTGACTCCCTATTCAACAACTCCATCCTGTACAGTCATAAATGGCGAGCGTACTGTTTCAAGTGGCAGCCAAGGCAACATGCCATAGTCATTACCTGCCCATAATGACTTCTCCTCTCTGTCTAACACCCTGAGTGGACAGTATGCATCAGGGATCAGAGCTGTCATGATCTCCGAACAAGCAAGAAAAGAAAGCTGCAAGCAGTATACTCACATACCAAAATTTAATAAATTAAATTAGAAGATTATTAATGAATCCCAGAAATAATATACATTTGTTATCTCGGTACTATTTTCTTTTTATACTGAGCAGCTAAGTTCCTGCTAATGTCAGAGGTAACGTGTTCCAATATGCAGCATTTCTACATTAACGGTTTATTTAAAACTGATTCTCTTCCTTTATTTGTATGTTTCGTTTGAATTTTCTTCCAAAGTGTTCACACACCTGAGTATTGACTCACACAGATGCAGCCAAGATCAGATTTATCAGAAAAGAGCAGCCTGACAGAATGTCTGATACACAGAGGTAGGGGAAACAGCCTGAAGCCATACCTGGAACGACAAATCTGGACACTATTGCTGTACATATCTGAAGCTAGCATCCTCAGATTGGATCAGTGGAGAGTAAAACCTTTTGCCACTTGAATAATCCTGAGCATGTCAAACAGCTCCAGATGCTAACTGAGTCTGACAAGCAGAGGTGCTTTTGGCATTGTTTTAAAATGGAATTAAAGCAAACAGCTCCAAACCCGTCCCAAGTGTTTATGTATACACACTCACATATACTCAGGTTAATGCCCATCACCTACTGATGTAGACACAAACCATACAGGTACACATACAGAGCAGTAAAGAATATGTAGCAACCTTCATCTGACAGAAGGAGAAAATATTTTATAAATACTGCCAATAGTTTGACCTATTTTTCACAACCTACACTTAATCTTGTTTAATTTAAAATGGCAAATTTGCTTTTTAGCTGACAATATTTTTAACTAAAAAGATCCTTGCTAAAGCCTTTGCAAAAGAGTTAAGACAAGTACTCCTCAAAGTATTCCTGAGTAATAATACGGATGGGTGTGATTAGATTTTTAATTAGTTGGCCTAGAGCAAGATTAAGAAACCTTTGTTTTGAAGTAATTAGTTTTATATACAGAAGGTTAAAATATACTCTATGTAAAGCTTGTTCTGTTTACATACTTATAATTATCTAAACACAGCCACAAATTTCGCTTATAGAGTAAAGCTCCAAGGACAGACAACTCATAGTTTAAAAAGAAAAATTCAGGATCCGTCTGCTACCTTAATCAATGATTCATGCAAAGCCAACATAGCCAGGAAATATCCCATATTTCTAAAGAATATATCACTACGAATAATACATTTATAGTTAGACACACTCTGGACATTTAAAAGCAGTAAAAGATTTATCCAGTAAATGCTCATCGCGTACAGTTGCTGTGTAAATAACAGCTTTTGGAAAATCTTTGAATATGAGAAGATCTTACCTTGCAGAGCATCAGGAGTAATGTAGCATTGGACATGCTGGATGGGGAAACCTTCCCGGAGTGCAGAGATATCCCTGGCAACTAAGGTGAAACTCTACCCCTCTCATCCTTTGGCTGTAGAGGGGCACCGGATCCAAAGAGGATTGGTTTGTTTTCCAGGCAGTCGAAATTTAAGGTTCTCGTCGGACGTCGTCTCCTGCAGCTCTCCAGCGTCCTTTCCACGAATTTCATCTCACTAGTAGCCAAGTTTTAGCTGCTGTCACTTTCTCCTTCTCAGCTTTGTGAGAGCTGAAACTGTGCTGCCCACCTCCTCTCTGCTCTTCCTCCCCTTTCTCATGTGTTTGCTTCCCCACCTCTGCTTCTCTCTCTTCTCCTCCTCTTCTTTTCCTCTTGTCTGTGTGGAAGGATGATGTCAAGTTGAAGAATGGAGTCAGTTGATGGGCAGATGGGGGTGGGAGGGTAACAAATCTGTTCATGTGAATATTTCCATCCTCCTTTGTTTTTATTCGGCAATGCTTAACAAAAGGCAGATTTTTAACGTTTTTGAGACATCCTGTCAGCCTTCATGAATGACTAATCTTATCTAAACTTTTTAATGCTCAGTTTTTTCAAATTTTTAGTTGATTTCTTGTCTTTGAATTTATAATAATGAATAAATTTTAAAAAATAGAAATATAAAGACGACACCTTGCTGAAATACTGTAAGCCCCTGCTTGCTCTACATGATGCTTCACCTAATATTTCTCCTTTGCACTTGTGTGGCTGCGTGCGTTTTACCAACTAACTGAGCAGAGCATGAACGCTGATGGCTATAAGAAGGAAACCAAAGGGAGGGAGAGAGGATGCTGTGAAGGAACCAGTAGCTTCACACTGACGCTGTCGTGGTTTCTTTCACTCCACAAGCAAGAGGTATCCCCTGCTCCCTTTCTACCGCGCATATTAATGCAGCCACGGTTGCTTAGCAACCGGCTCAGGGGAGTCACACGCAGCCCGACGACAAGAAACATTTGTGACATAGGCCTGGATGTGGGCCAGGGTCCCCTCCGATGTGATTTTTCTGAGATTTTGAATGTGTTTCTAAGTTTGTGCATGTCAGTGTAGAGAAACTGCTTTTTTTTTTTTGTTTCGTTTTTTGTGAAAATTAAAGTTAATTTTTTTTAATTTAATTGCAGGGATTTTTCTCTTTGTAACTAAAAAAAGGAAGTTTACAACTTTGACCATTCATTTGCAGAAAAAGAACAGAACTGCATTATATGTTGGTGGACACAAACACCATTATTTAATTTAAGTATCTGTATCTGTATGAACACAGAGGAAGAACATCACGGTATGGAGTGACTTCATTGTAAGACTTTACAACAGCTCACACTTGCAGTGGTTTCTGTCCCTTTAATTTTACTATTTCATTTCATTTGGGAGAAAACTTTAGTATGGGCTTCTGCTATTTATTGAAAGAAAAAAAACTCTAGTAGATGCCACATCTCCAACTTTTCTCAGAAACTTTGATGCTGTCATCCCATTTGCCTAAAATGAACCTCATCAACCTCCTAACCAGACCATTAAATAAAAAGGTTGTTACTTCCTGTGGTGCAGAGATGTTATTCCAATATATTTTATCGCTCCATCTTGTGGTGTGGTATTAAATAATCATGCTCCTTTTGCATATCTATGTGAAATCAAGTTGAACTTTAATCTTTTATGCATAACAAGTAAATACTAAAGAGGCCAAGCAAAATAGTTGCAGAACTTTTAAAGTAAATTTGAAGAGTACTAACCAGCAAACCTAGTTGTATTTTTTTATTATGTTTCTAGGAACAAGTATTAGCAAACAAGCCCAAGTATTTGTTTTTTGTAGTGTCTAAACTTCAATTAGTTTTCCTTCAAAAATTCTTTGTGTTTTAGTACTTTTGGTTGTAAAACAGTTCTTTTAGGTAGTAAACACGAGGTTGTAAACAGAACACACTTCAAAGTTGTAGTCTAAGCTTTCCCATGTTACTTAACTCCATGTTTTTCACTTTTTCTTCTTTACAACTTTTTTTCTGTTTTAACACCACTGTAGAAAAAGGACCACAGACTTTTAAAGGTTAACTAAAATAATTATAATAATACTAGACCAGGAAAGATTTTAGATACCAACAAAGAGAGGTCACACATTTATATGTTTGGGAAAGTACTATAGCGAATTAGGTTTGCTCATAAGTTATGTGTGAGTCATGTGTAAGGAATATTTGCATGTGTGTGAGTCTCACGTTTTACATTTATCTCATAAACACAATGTACTATCTCAACATGTACACCTACAAGACATCATTCTTGTGGCCTTCGGCCATGTGAAACATCAGTGCCAGTGACAGGACAGCATAATGGATACAATGATCAGATGTGAATGGCCTCTAGGGCATTTATCATGCAAACCAACACCAGGACATCAAAACCTCCCTGAGTGACCCGCCAATCCTGTCTGCTTCCTCTCATCCCATTTTCTCACTTCACCTCAGCTTGAGGGAAGGAGAGAGGCTTTCAGTGTAAGAACTATGAGCACGAAGACTTACCCTTCTGTCTTTTTGGAGACGTGAGTCACAGTGGTCGAGCCACCAATTTGTGATTTAAAGAAAGGGGCAGTTTTATTACTTTATTATTTATAGTCATTCTTTAATTTACATTTCAGTCTTTGACTTACGGTGAGAGAAATATCTTTGAAGTAAAAATGAATTAATTAATGCTGCAGCTTAATATGTTGTATCATGACTTCTGGTGTCTCAGCTTGCTTTAGATTTTATATGGATGCTGAGGATGTTGACACTCGTTTCTTATATAAGCGACTTTTAAAGACAGATTATAACACGGTGAATATTCAGGGATTGAAGTGTAAAATGAAAACAGTCATGTTTAAGTTCTGTTGGTGGAATTCAATAAAATGCTTCAGAAAAAGAACAATGTTTTTTCACATAAATGTGTTTGGCTGCTAATGGAAATGTTTACAATGTGAAGCAGCTGCCAACAAATGAGTTTAGTTTCGATGTCGCTTTGCGCATTAAATGACCTGGAATGGACGGCAATAAAAATGGAAATGTAAAGGAAACATTTCCTCCAAACTGAAACCACCGGTGTGCATAATTTTACTGCCGACATGCCATCTCTCAAGATTAACTAACTTGGACCGTTGCTGTCTGCATGGGCATTTATAACAATTAATCAGAGAGCCTATCGAATTTGTTCCTGTCATCTGGTAACTAAATCACAGAGTTGTCCAACTGCACGATGATCATCCTTTGTCTCACAGCAGTCTCAACTGTGTGTCTTCATCCTTCACACTGATTACAGAGTAAGTTATGCGGACAATGTTTTATCCTAAAATCATCTGAATAGTTTGTTTTTGAAGCTGGAATAGTTGATTTTGTCATAGACTTGCTCATGCAGTAAACATTAAGCTTTTAGCATGTTTCAGTTCATTTTTATGATCCTATTGTCCACATGAACTTGTTTAAATCCCTTTCACAAATTTTAATGAGTGTGTTGTTCACAGGGTTGGGAAGTAACTGATTACATGTAACAGTGTTACGTATTTAAATTACAAAATAAGGGTAACTGTATTCTGTTACGGTTTAAATTGGTGTATTTTAAATACAGTTACTTTTGCTAAAAAAAAAAAGGATTACTTCTAGTGATTACTTTAAGGTTGCACTGTCCGGATGCAAATAGCATTATATGTGCAAATACACTGCAAGTCAGTGCGTAAGAGCACTTCCGGTTTCCACACAGCTGAATGATTTGTTACTTTCCATTTAGACATTTAGACAACAGTTTACCTGTATTCAAGAAGGCCGCAACATCACAGTTCAGCACAAGCTTGACCGACTGTTAGCGAGGCTGCTTTTTAGCATTGAGGGTCTCTACGTCTAATTTGAAGAAGCATCTCAAGGTAAGTTGGCTAGTTAGCTAACTGAGAAATACATCAGCAAATATTTATCCAGGGTTTCAGGGTTGGCAGTTCAGGCGAGTGGAGAAGCGGTGCAGCCCCATACTATCCACCCCAGTTCAGCCTGCTCTAGGTGGTCAGTCACCTCGCATGGTTCCCGGCTGCATTCCCAGCCCTTCCCATACTGTCTCTGAAGCCATCCGCCTCTCTCCCAGACTCCAGCGCCACCTTGAGGGTAGGTTGCGAACAGGGCAGACTATGATGGACTGGCGACCTGTCCAGGGTGTCCCCTGCCTCACGCCAGATGACTGCTGGGATAGACTCCAGCTACCCGCGATCTGGAATTGGATGAAGCGGTTTATAGAATGACTGGATGGAGTATTAATCCAACTGCGGCGGATGACAGTGTTCACCTGCAGAGAAAGAAAGGAGGGGAAGTTTAGTGCCTCGAATGTTTGGCTTAATTTAAAATGTATATTTAGAAGCGCTTTTTTAAGAAAATAACTGCTTTAGCATATATGTTACAGGCTCGGTGGCTGTAGCTCACACATGCAAAGAAATCTGCTCTATTTTAATATTCTAATTTTATATTTTAATGATTTTAAGTGGGTTTTCCTCATATCCTTGTTCCAACATATCTGGATAAAAATGAATGAGTCATTGTCCAAAACTTGATAGGCTGTTACATTTATTTAGTTTGATTCAGGTGTGTTGAAGCAGGAATACATGGAGAATCTGATGGATTGTAACCATTTTATGTCTGAGTAGCATTTATGTCTCCTGCTTTAGAGTGCACCAATTGGCTAAATGAATGATGAAGGAAAGCAGATTTTACAGAATTAAAAAAATCTTCTTCTGCTGTAAAGCATTTAGCACATAAATGTATTGGCATTACCAGGTTGGTTATGATTAACATGTTTATCATCACTGGGCTAATTATGTAACATTATGTTAACTACATTCTATTTTCCAGATAAACACACTAGACAATTTTAAAGTAAGCTAAAAGTAATCCAAATGTATTACATTACTTTATGTGAGTAATCCAAAGGAGTTCATTACAGATTGCATTTAATGAAGTGAAATCAGTAATCTTTAAGGAATTACATTTTAAAAGTAACCATCCCAACACTGGTTGTTCATTAGAAAATACGTAAAGCCCAACACAGAGAAATGTGAATGCTTAAGAGCAACTCATAACATTAAGAAATGATTCTAAAATGACCCTAAAAGTGCTTTGACAATTTTCACACATTCACATCTTTATTGATTCAACACTTCTTAGTGCACTTTCTAGCATCTTGCTCACACATACTCCAGTGGGATGCATTGCCCCAGAGGCAATATGCAGTTCAGTGTTTTGACTCAACATCTAGGCTGGGACCAACTGGTCTTTAGATTGGTGAAACACTGCTCGACTTCTTTTTTGTCGAGCAGCATGGTGAGTTCTATCACTTGCGTTTAAGCTAAAAAATAACTAATAAATGATTACCTTTATAAACAAGTAATAGTTTTACCATTTAAACAATGAAAAATCATTCAAAGTAACCTGTATAGATATTTGTGTCAGATTTCACAGAACACAAGGCTCAAGTTTAATTAATTGCAAAGGGTAGGATACTGGGGTTTACATTTCAGACAGGCCTAAAGATACAAAAACTCAGTTCTAATTGGTATGAGAAAATCTTTCACCCACAGAAAATCCAGTTAGTGTTTAGCTGTAGTTTCAAGGGTAAAACTAACAGAATCTGAGAGTCCTCAAAATCCAGATTAATAGAGATATAATCAGCAATTAATGCCTTTTCCCTTCAAGTCCTCCCTGTTTTATTTTTGTATTCCTTTGCTCAACCTTTGCTTTCTCAATTGCCCTTCAATGAACAGTGTGCTCTGAAGGGCAAATTAACACAGTTCAGCTGCCACTTCATTAATTATCAGAAAGACAGAAAGTTGTGCTCTACGATCAGCAGTAAAACAAATACTGAACACAGCACACACTAGCTCATGTCAAGGACTTTAGATCTAAGGAAAAATGTGTTGGAAAAAAGTTACATCCAGAGAAATATTCTATTTGTGCCATGAAACTTTGAGTAAACATCAAACACAGACAGGTTTCGCAAGTCCACAAAGTTTCTGAACTTAAAAGAAAAACGTCTTCCATTTCCTCACATGCTGTTTTTTTGTGCATAGCAGAGAAACATGGGAGAAAGTTAAGCATGATCCTATGAAGCTAATGGTGCCATGGCTGCCATTAATCCTAATTAGCAGAGAACATGACAGCAACATATGGGTGTCCTCCAGTCAACGAGCCTGCTCTTCCAACCTTTTCTTGTTACACAGACAGATGCCAGGAAGAGGGGAAAAAATCTGAACTTTGATATATGTGTATTTCCTCACTCACTGGGAAAGACGGATGGGTTGTGAAGAGAGACTGGACAATGTAAATGTTGATCCTGTCATGGGATGTTTGTAACGTGGTGTGTGGTGTTTTGGGTAAAAAAGGTAAATCACCAAAAGAAAAACGGATTTTGTTGTGTTTCTGTTTTCTGGGTTGATGCTCAAGTAGCGTAATTTCTGATAAACTATATAATAAAAGAGAGAAAAGGCTTCCGACCGCCAGAAAAATGGTAAGTCACTCGCAAATTCTGAAAGTACTGTACTAGTAATGCTTTTAGGCTTGATTGGTCAAAGCCTGCTGCGAGCCAACCTAAGGATTCTCATTGGCATTTTCATCCAATTACTTTATTGTGGAGTTCTTCTTAATCAAATAAGACCTAGCATATTCATTGGACGTCTGATTCTACCCCTATACTGTAGGTCAAGATTTTAGTCCTCCACATATGGCTTTGTACTGAGCAGGGAATAACACATTCTATTCACAATGAGAGATCAAATGATACACATAATGATTTAAGGCCCATTTATTCTTTCTAGAAAACAAATATGCAGACATGTGGACAGCTTTGTCTGTCTTATGCATCAGTTACTCTTATAATTTGATCCATTTTCAAAGGGCTTAGCTATCCACATTTTTTTTTGCTGAAAATGGAGCGATACCACTAGAATATGCAGCATTGAGTAGCATAGTTGACAACAACCAGCAAAAGAAACAAACCAAAGAAAAAGAAGAAGAGGAAGGAGACAACCAGAAAACATTAAATAAAAAACACCTGAAGAAGAACAGGACCCAGAGGAAAAATAAATGAGAACAACAACTATGCATGAGGGCATATGAGTGTGTCCAAACAACTATAACTGTTGACCAGTCACAAAACTTATCACTACACAATAGTGGATGAATTCCCTTAGCAGCCATAGCAATGTAAGAGATGCATGGAAGCATGAGGGCAACAGAAACCCCCATTAATGTACAAAAGAGCATAAACACGCCTTCAGGATGTCATTCAAAATCAATAGAAACATTAATGATTGAGTTGGATTTCATTTCATTGTTCAGTTTACTTAACTGCAGTTTGACAAGGCCCTTTGTGTAGGATTGAAGATACGGCAGCAACAAAGGAAAAAAAAGGAAAAGGTGTTCAGATGTGACATCTACAGCTTTTTTTAACGGTTAACAGCACAAAGTTAAACTTTTGGAAATATTACATTGATGCACTTTCACTGTCCAATTTTAAAATGCTAATTTTTCAATTTCTTTCAGGAGGATCTGGAAATGTATCAAAACCTGATGGGATCCTTTTTTGACAGTGCTCAGATATAAGTGTTAGTGTGTCACACAAACCTTTCCTTATTCACAGACTCACATTTTGTAAATTCAATAAATATAAGTTAGTTGTGTTGCTGCAGCAGAAACTTGAGCTAAGAAGAACCTCTCTGAAAAATTACTGTTATACATTTGTAAATGATCCTATAGGCCAGTCTTTTGCAACCTTTTTTGAGCCATGATACATTTTTTTCATTGAAAACATCACAAGGCACACCCCAATCTGAAAATCTGATTTTTGTAGCTGTAAAACAATCGTTTTAGTTAACTGCATTTCTGTCACACTCTATGTCTGTGTTCATTCTGTAGTGGAACAAAATGCCTGAGTTTGTTTACAGAGAGGTGTTGTTTAGGCATCTGATTAGGATGTTTCCCAGGCACTTCTTACTGGAAGAAGACCCCAAAGCAGACCCAAAGCAGGCAGGCTTGGAAATCCAGAAACAGAATCACATCAAAAGCTAAAATAAGATTCGGGATTAGCAAGAGTACAAAGTGGAAAAACTCTGATGATCTGGCAGTGGGCAGAGGAGAAAGTTCTGCTTAAATAGGGATACATACAGAAGGCATCAGCAATCTGAAATGAACAGTTGCCTAATTCCTTTAAAAGCAGCTTGGAAAACACAATATCTTTGTAGCCTAAAATGATTGTAATGGAGTTTTACTGGGCTCACTGAGACAACTGCAGCTAATCAGAATGCTGCCGTGTGTGTCCTCACCAATAATATGGAAATATCCCTTCAATTATCAGATCCAAACACTGGGTTCCTGTGCACCAAACATCATATTTAAGATTACTTCTATACTTCAATGTATACAAGCATATAAATATACAAATGCATTTGCATGTACAAATATAAATATATTGCATCTGCTGATCCCATTTGAATCATCAAAACCCTTAAGATCATCTGGCTTAAGTCACTTTCTTGTGAGATTAAGGTAAATAAAGAGAATATGCATTTAGTTTCTATGCTAATAGAGCAAACTACTAGAAAACCTGATGCATGTATCAAGCCTTAGTTCGTTTCCAATGAGCTTTGAAATTTGGTTTTATTTGTCACTGCTGTAATTTAAGCTGAGGAATTTTACTGAATATTTTTACTTGACTGTGTACACTGCATATTTTTAAAACATGTGATTGTCTGTATGTGTTACTTTGTCTGAATGTTTTTTTAGATTATGTATCCATTGGGTTGCCTTATGTTTGAAATGTCCTATTTACATAATACAGTAATGTTATTTCCATGCCAAAAAACTTATATAATTGAAATGAATTCCACTGATCATGATAGGTATAAAGGAAATCTAGAAATACCTAGAATAACAATTTAGGGATTGAAAATGTTCATGTCAGATCTATATTAGGTTTAAATGGGCAAATTAAGCACTTTAATAGCTCTTTCAGCTTTCTCTACAGCCACAACAGAGGAGGAAGCTGACCCAGTACTGCCTCCTGATCTTAGTTCTTAAAAGAAGACAGCAAAAATAAATCAAGTTAGCATTCATATAAAAGAGTACCACAAAATGCTTTGCATAATAATAAAAATCTCAGCAAAATATTTTCAAGATAAAAGCACTGATATAATTACTCCACGTGAGAGATTTTAAAATAAAATAAAATAATAAAAACAGTAGAAAAAGTAAGTAGATTGTTTAAAATAAGTAATAAGTACATGGTTAAACATAAACATATTAAAGACCGGACTTCAACAATGCTTATCAGTGCCAGCCTGTTGAGCATTTCTCAAATATTTATCAACCAAATTTTACTGCATGATTAACCTTCTGAAACTAAAGCATAACGGTGCATCTAACGAATCTCTTTAAATAAACAGCACAGTGCATCGTTACATGTCTGAAAAATAACATTTTGTTGAAAATAACAAGGTATGCTCTACACATTGAACAAAATGACACCTGAATAAATAAAAAAAATAGAAATCCAGACATGTAGAATTTTGTGGAAAGCCGAGCTGGAATGGATACTGCAAACATTTTGTTTGTTGTTCATCACTTTCATCAATTATTTTAATCACCAAGAATGAACTGAATTTTATTTTAAATCTCCTTCTCTTATGCAGTGGGAGGATGATGACATATTTCAAGAATAAGTCTTTCTTTTCCAGCAAACACAGGCAATGCCTATATCAAGGACAGGAAACTAGAACAAAGTAGCTAGTGTGGACACATTAGACTTTTTTCTTTCAATGTCTTTAAAGTGTTTATTTGTGTTGTCTACGCATTCGTCAAGACATAAACTTCTTGGTATAGATCACAGGAGGAATCTGATGTATGAAACTTTTGACTCACATTCTGGTGATTATCATCAGACACACCCATTCCCTATAACACACACACACTTTGTTTATTTCTCTGCCTCGCCTTCTCTCGCTTTAAAGGCCAGCTTAATATCCTCAGAGCCTAATCTCAGCCTCTACTACTTACATCAAAAGCCTGTCAGCCTGAGCACATGAAAGCCTGTTTTCTGAGAGCTGCTCGTCATCCGGCGGCAGCCCTCAACGTAGCTTTCATTTTTATTCTTAGAACATTCAACAGAAGCACAGACACGGTAGTCCATCCTGAGACATCCAGTCTCAGGGCCAGCCAGTACACACTTAATATTTTTCATCTAATGGTAATTCAGTCAAATGTATTCTGTTTTTTTTATATATTCATGCACATATCCCTTCACTGTCAGTATAAACAATAATTAGCTTTGACCTCAACAAAATGTTCTCATTAGGGTCCCTGGGATTTGAAATGAAGACATAAGGCAACCAGCTTTCACGCTCAGCTTTTTTAACATTGCTCTCAAACTCAATGGAGGCCATCTTTATTTGCGAGCAGGAACATGAAGTGCTGACACTCCGACTTCAGCATATACAGTAAACAACTTCTTGCCTTGTGGGAAGCTCATATGAGGCAAGTATTGCACAAACCCGTAGAAATAATGAAGCCTGTGTGCATAAACAACTTCCTGAATCTTGTGATGTTTTTTTTGAGTGAATGATTGAAAGAATATGATAAGTCATGAGGCTTGTTAATAGCGTCGTGCTGCCAGCAGCTGCACATTGACAATAGCCTGTAAATAAAACAGCCTTGTGTCCTTGAAAACATTGATTTACAGGAAACGGAGGATGAAAGCAACTTCCTTACTGGTTTTACTTTGCTGAGAGGAGTTTTTCAAACAGCCCTCTGTCGTCTGGGGACCTGATGGTACAACAGAAGGTGCAGTAATAAATCATGTGTTTCACAGAAAAGCATTATAATAGCTCACAAGTTATTCAATATTAAAATGCTAAACCCTGAATGAGAATACAGACAACAGATTTTGATTATTTTTTAAATCAATGTTGGAAAACATCTCATCAATACTGCGGTGGATTCATAATTGAACCCATCCCTATCAATATGACACTTTATTCAAGTCAACTAATAACCACATATGAGTCTAACATATAGAAATACAATTAAAAATCCTTCTCCTTTAAGAAAATCGGCCTTAAGCTATCAAATAATAAGGATGATAATCAAGGCCAGAGCAGCATTAGCAAGGGTAAGAAACATCCTCCACATCAAATGATTATTTTCTCTCCAACTTAGATAACTAGGCTAAGTAGGGCACTGTGGAGCTGAGAAATAGATCATTATCTGGTTGGGAAAAAATGTTTTGAGAAACAATTCAATGATTCAAATCCAAACGCACAAAAGCTGCTTTTATGTTCTGTCCTCTGGGTAGTGACAGTATACCAGTTCAATGCACTATTTTTCATACGCCTGGTGTAGGGTAACTCATTGGTCCTGCAATTCATCCTTTGCTCAGTTTCAGCACACAGACACGTGCATTTATTGTATTGACGATAAGTCGACTGTTGAAAAGCACACAGATTTTAAAAAGGCGTGTTGATACATCTGTCTTTTCTGAAACGGTTGCAAGCCCATCTGCCAAGTCTGTCTGACGGATGATGCATTTAGTGGGAGGCATTAACATATTGAACATGGAGGATATTGAGCCAAGGGATTACAGCAACACAATCCAAGTGGGATCCGATCTGGTGGTATTAAAAAATGAAATAAGGAATCTCAAAGCTTTGTATGGAACTTTTCTGTTTTGCTCCAATTACTGCAGGTGATTTAGGAGGATTAACAAAACTACTGGTGTAGCAAGATGCGTTCCTCATACTGACCATAACTTCCACTCTCTTCTCTTGCATCTTTGGACTCGAATATGATTCTGAGATATCTTCCATTTATCAATATAGTCGGTGTCACATTAAGGCACAGTACCAGTTTCACATGCTTTACAGGATGGGGAGTGTCAGCATTGGAAAAAGAATTACAATTTCAATGTTCTTCTCTTAATGAATTCGTTTTGTTTTTACAAAGGCAGGTTAAAATTTTAATTTATGCTTATTTAGCTACAGTACTAGGTAAAGGTTCATCATTAAATTTAATAGGGAAACACTTTCCAGACTTTTGAGCAATATTCCAAAGAAAGAAAGAAAGAAAGAAAGAAAGAAAGAAAGAAAGAAAGAAAGAAAGAAAGAAAGAAAGAAAGAAAGAAAG
>JBAMHX010000022.1:13966333-13978754 GCA_037177515.1 Pseudomugil tenellus
TTTACCACATACTATACCATGTAGAAAAGCATTTTTCTTATAAGGATTAAAATAATATCAGGTATAGTTCCTTTAAAGTCCGATTTTTTTCAAGTGGCTCTAATACTCTTCTGTATTTTTCAGAGGTGTCAATATAAAAGTTTATTGTCAAAATGTAATGAAAACACTTTCCGTATACGACAGAGTAGGTCATTAGACTGGATAAGATAGCGCAGTATGAAGTTTTAGAATTTATTAGAAATTGAAATTAGGAAGAATGCCTTCGAAACGCTGCAGCAAATTTTCTGCAGCAAGTAGAAAATCTCAAAATAATGCTATGTGGTTATTTTCTGTGAGACACAGTTCTTGTAAAATCTCGTCAGCTGAACAAGATTTTTTGTGAAGAGCGTTTCAGAGTGAGGACACAGAGGTGGGAGGATCAATGAGCAATTTTACTACTGTGGCATAAAATGGACCCAATCACTTCAGCTTAACACTGAAATAATAGTTTTCTCTTTGATGTTGTTGGTTGGATGGTGGATTGCACTAATATGTGGATGTAATAGAATAGTGCTATCACAGTTTAGCTAATGTTAGCTAGCTTGGCTAGTATTAACATTGTCAAATAGCTTGTTTTTCCCTTAAAACTGGTAATGTTAGATAGTTTGTGTCAGGTGAACATTTATGTTAGCTATCTGGAATGAAAAGTAATGCATGGTCCTTTTACATAAGTTAATGCAAGCTAATATTATTCAGAGTCCGTCAAATCAAGCAACTCACAACTTAACAATGGCTCACATTAGCTAGTTAATAACATTATTTGTGTTATTTATGTTAGACAGATATCTTTACTGCTGGTTAACATGACATGGCTGATTGAGATTGTCTTGTTACACAGAATGTTACACAGAATGTTATAAAAGAGTTGGTTAGCCTTATGATTTAATTTATAACTGTGGTAAGGCTAACCCAGTTTAAAGTCTGCAAGGGTCATTTTCCTGTCAAGGATTGAGAAGAGTATACATTTATTAAATGAAGAAAAAAAGAATTGAATAAAGTTAAACATGAAAACATGGAATGAGACAATACTTGAAAGACAGAACAAACAAAGCACAAGGTTATAACCCAGGAGGATCATTTTTAAGATTTGTTGACATCAGCTTAGGAACATGCAGGATTAAAGGATGGTCAGACCTTGAAACTAATTAAGAGTAATGTAATTAAGCTAAGATATGAAGATTTTCCATAACAAGCCTCTTAAGTAAAATTTTAGTTTTAGGTCACGTAGAATAAATGGGGGTTAAGATTTTGCACTTTGAGAGCATGAGATTATTGCATTTTAATCTACGATAATCAAACTTTTCTACCAGGGCAGAATGTCTCACCTTTCAATTTTAATTGACCACCCAATGACCACCTAGGGAAAAAAATTATCTGCAGGCATCCCAGGTCTGTTTGACTTTAAAAGGGTGCTCCTGATGATTATCAGCTTTGTTTTCTTGCAGAGGCGACAGGACATTTTCAGTTTTTCACCCAGTGCTGGTGCTTTTTATCTGTTGTATCTTTAACTCCTTCTCTCCTATTTGCTTGAAATTTTCGTCTGTTAATTCTTTCTTTTTATTTGCTCCCATAACAGCTCCATCAATAAAATTTAAATTCGGCAAAGAAATTAAAAAAGAGGAAGCTAATAAAGCTCCCCTTGGTAAAGTTGATTCTTTTTTTTTTTATTGGATAGGGGGGGCATAACATAGAAGTTCGACCGTCATTCTGCTAACTATAATGCAAAGAGTAGCACTACTTAGAGCATTTTAATTTAGACAAAAGTCTGTTTCACATAGTCTGATTGCAGTTTTGGAAGCTATGAAAGCATATAAATTGCTAAAAATACTAGCAAAAGCAAAACATTGATCAAAGTCATTCACAAATTTTTGACACCATCAAATTAAAAGTTTTTAAGTCATAAGTTTATTCTTTCAACAAAGTATTTTTTTTACAAAATATTGATTTGTACTATTGTCTAAAATTCAAGGTAATATAAAGGCAAAAATTGTTCAGGTTTTGACCTAGAGCCGAAAATCATAGAAGATGCTTTTTCACCTCCGAATGTCCGAACAGTGAAATCTATGTACAAATCAAAGCCCTGATGAGTTGGACTAAAACAAGAGGCTAGTTTGCTCTATTGCTGCTGACACCAGGGGTAATTGCCCTGCTCCACTACTGAAATGTCACGGTTGTTCTTATCCCAGGTGGCCTATTCCATCAAACAATAAATGCCATTGCACCTTTCTCAGCACCAGAGCATCATAACATAATATGACACAATACTCATAAAAGTCTGAACATGCACCTCACTTCTGATGTAATTAGCTGCACTTATCAAGACCTAATTTGCTGTCTGATATGAGGGCTAATTTGAATAGGAATCATTTCTGAGTGCTCTTTGTGATTAAATTTCATTAATGGGATTAAAATTATTCTCTATAAAGAAGTTTATTATTTGGAATGTTTTGGTTTGCTCTTATAAATGTCAGTCTACTGTAAAACAATACAGTTTCCTTTCACATGCAGACAAACAGTCTCCAGTGCTTGACTATGTGCCTTTAATTTCAGCCAGCAATTACCAGAGACCTAATCTAATTTATATGGTAATAACATGTGTGATGACAGATCCGGCAGCACAGATCGCAAGCTAAGCAGGGTTTGGCCTTTTGTAGCAGGGGCTCATTCACTTCATTCTCCTGCCTGACTGCACTGACTGGTAAAAAGAGGTCACTGTCTGAGAGGATCAAGTAGCAGATCACACTACCGCGGGTCAGAAATTTAATTTACTGTGACATATTGTTGGTAGCATTTACAGAGGTGATATTTTGTTCTTTGCTTTGTGATGCTTGCACAAGAGGTAGCTTGACCTTCAATTGTGTTTATGAGCAATTTAAGGTGTTATTGTGCAAAACACTGCCAACTTGTATTTGTTAGAGAAACTAACAAAGTTAAATGAATTTCAATAAGCCTCTACAAACTGTTTTCTGAAATACTTCGAAACTTTATACCATTCCTTCTCCTAACTATGCTAAATTGAACAAGAATATTAATAAATATTGTTAGAGAAGTTCATACTGAACTAAAGATACTAACAAAAGCAGAACAATGGTGAAAGTCATTCACATCTTTTTGAAACTATTATAGTTTATAAATTATAAGTCATCCAAAAGTCAAGACTTGACTTTTAGATGACCTAACACAATGGAGGCTCTATCATTACTGACTCTGATAGTAACAATGCTGAATGTTTCATAAGTTTTAAATAAGATTTACATTTTAGAGTAATCAGATTACTCAGTATCAGCATGACATGCATATGCAGCAGCAATAAGTGTTTTCCTGTATTGTTCTATTTAATACATGTTTCCTGATCATGTTTCAGTGAGAAGATAAATGATTTTGAGGGGGGGTGAAAAGTCACCTGCAGCAGTGATTTTCTTTTCAGACCGTGTTTTTGTACATGTATAACTTACATATAAAACTAAAACTGCTGAATTTCATCTCTCCTTCAGTCTTCCATCAGTGTAGAAAAAACCTGATCTGTCTCTGTGCAAGAATACAAGGACATTAATGAGAAGCACAGCATTGATTTTCTATGAAATCTCTACATTGCTTTGTTGCATTTCCTTAACCTTGGCTTTCCTGAACCCCAGGCTGCCCAATTCAATTTGACTTTTTCCATCTCTCCCCTTTTCTCTCAAGGGGAAATTTAATTAACTTTTTATTTCAGTGCTTGGCATCTGTTGTTCCTACCCACATTTTAATGCAGAGCAAAGACTGAAATAAAATAAAAATGTATGAATAAATAATAAAAATAAATAAATAAATAGACTTTAACCTGTTGTTGTTGTTAAAGTCTATATTTTTCCAAGTTAAGTCTTCTGCTCTCAAGGAATTCTCAGAGTAATAGGAGGATATAGAATTTACATCTGCAATGCGAAAACCTTTGCTACCAAAATTGTTTTTACATGACTGATCTGTTCTGTCACATCTCAACAACTCTTGAATTCTGAGCTTGCAGTGAGCAGACTCCCACTTGCAGATGAGTGACGACAGCTTGTTTCTCATGCTGCGTTTAAGCTCATTTGGACTCTGCGATCTTGGCAGGTCAAAGCAGAGCTCTGAGCACCATCAGGCTTGTCACTGAGCTGAGCTTTAGAAAGTTGGCCTGTTCAACAGGCGTAACGTTTCCTCTCTGTAAGCCCGGTAGGTGATTGAACTGACACTGTGTCTCTGGATGGAGCCAAAAGTTACAGTGTACAACAGATATCATCCCTTAAAACCTTAAGGATTAAAAATAGTTGTACTTTAAACAGCAGCACTGTTCCCAGGTTACCAAGTGACATGTTATTCTTCTGAACAATTAAATTTACTTTAGAAATAGGTCACTAGTTTAAAAGTACAGACTAAAAAACTGAAACTTACTGAGACATACATTAAAAACCTGTGTTAGGGTATTGGCTCCTTCTTGAAAATCCCTCTTTGTTTTACAATATTGGTTGACAAAACTAAAAAATAAGTGACCCTAATTGCAGTAACATACAAAAAATCATGCACAGCAGAAGAAGGAAAAATGAAACTAAATGTTGCATTGCTTGACTGGAATGAAATGATCTAATGGTGCATTCTCGCTAGTTTGTCTGATTCAAATCCTTGATCAGATCCTTGAGTCTGCTTTGTTCAGGACGTGTGACTGTAAGAAACTAACTGATGCAGATCAAAGAAGTGAACTCGTGTCTGCGGCTGCCCACAATCTTTGGTCATGGAGTTCTTCAGGAAGCAGACTACAAAGCAAATGGGATTGTGGGTAAAAACAGCCAAAAATGTTCCTGCTAAACAGTGACTGGTAGAAAGACTAACAACTATAGATGAACAAACTTTTTGTTTATCTTGAATTATCTTTTGTCATTCTTGATGCAGTAGCTCCTTTGGCAAAGATGTGAATATCTTATTTAAAATGTTTGGCTTTTTTTTGTGGTGTAAAAGCAAACTGAAAGTTGCAACCATACTGAGTATAGTGGACTCTTACTGTAGGTGTGAATGCAGCTTAAGTCTCCAAGTAGGTGACAAACACATGTGTAGTGGGAACAGTTAGTGGGTATGAACAAAACCTTTTATAGGTCTCAAGCCAAAATAAGATACAAGATTTAGGATAATATTAAAGGTTTTTCATACCACATACCCACGCTCTTTAAAACTGACTGCTACAAGCAGAGCTATAAAGACATGGTGGGTTGGGAGGAGTGCTGTTGTACTGTACATGTTTGGTATCTTCACATAATATGTACATTTAATTAAAATCTGAGGAAATTGCATCAAGGTAGGGGGCAGAGGCAGGTGTTTTTTTCTAACTAAAGAAAAACTAAAAAAAAAATTAATAATTTGACATTTATGTGATCTAAGACAAGAGTTTGCTCATGTTTCTTTGCAAATACCAAATTCTGTAGGACTTGTGGTATTATAATTATTTGAATTCTATAAGCAAAAATGCATGAGTAGCAAGCATCACATTGCAACATAGATATAACCCTTTCCAATTAGTTTAATAATTCATCCTACAGGAAATTTCCAAGGCAGTGAAAAGCTGTCTTACATACAGGAGTTTCTTTTTGACCAGGGTTCATAGCTAAGGCTACATCGCTGCAAATCTCCAGCCCCCAGCCCAACCGGTAAACTTCTGATGTAAACTAGGTCGGTGCAAAGAGAGCGCGAGCTGCTGCTGGGAGCATTGAATAATTCAGCTCAGTCCGCTGCGTTCTGATAACACAAACAGAACAACAGCAGCAGTGTGTGAGCATGTGCAAGACAGCCGGAGAGCTAAATCAGTTCAACTATGGACAGCAGCTTCTACCATGCTAGGAGTCAGCTTAAGTTTTGGGATTTTCTTTTTTTTTCACTCAGAAATATGAAAAGAAGAAATTCAATGAAAGGCAAACCTGGAGGTTTCAGTTTACATCTTTATGTTACCCATATCAACAATGTTCTTCACTTAGGTGCCCTTTCATCAATTTATCAGAAAATGTTAGAAATGAAAGATGCTCGATTCTCCTCCCTCTCATATCCTTCATCTAAACCCCAGCATAAGCTTTGATCAGCATAACCTGCCATATGTCAAAGTATGTTTACTGCATTCCTTTCATATGCAGCGGTTGTTAACTTTTACAACCTCTTTGGAGTG
This sequence comes from Pseudomugil tenellus, assembly GCA_037177515.1. Taxonomy (NCBI): domain Eukaryota; kingdom Metazoa; phylum Chordata; class Actinopteri; order Atheriniformes; family Pseudomugilidae; genus Pseudomugil; species Pseudomugil tenellus. The sequence goes on from JBAMHX010000022.1 coordinate 13,972,533, forward strand.
ATGTCAAAAGTGCATACGTCTTCACAAAAAACTGTTGAGGAAATCTTCTTTTCTTTTTTCTATCGTTGACTCTTTTTTTTTCTGTCTGCCAGATCCAAGTGAATTGGATGTGGATGCAGAAGTGCTCATAAATCTTACAAACACTGAGCTAACATGTTTGAGACTTGCTTACCAGGTGTAATTTGTCAGGAATGGGTAACTCTATTCCACACAGAGCACACCCTTCCACTTCAGCTGCTGCCTGCAGCCTTAAGGGTTTAGTGTTCAGCGTGGCATCGCTACATCAGGCCGAGGCAGAGTTGTTATTGAAACCATGACATGACAATGCTAGATGTCTCACTCAGAGGTGTCACTGCAGCAACAAATCCTGCCTGTATTTTGTGTTGTGATATCATGATGCCTGGATTATTGTATTAATCTTTTGTTTTAAACTCAGATCCAATTGTTCAGGTTATTTTCCAACATATGATTTTGGTTCTAGCCCAGTAGGTGAACTAAGAGCATTTATCCAATTATATGTTTTAAATGTATTTCTGAGGTTTCTTTTCTTCATAAACATCATAAATTTAAGGCTTTGATTTTATCAATGTGGTGATATGTGTGGTGAAATGTAGTGCTCCTGCTTTTCCATCTGTAATAAAGATAACAGCTAAAATAACTACTGACACTTTTAACATTTTGATTTTAATCCAATGAAAACATTCTACACTGAAAATTTGCAGGATATTTCTTTTGCATATACAAGTATTTAGTGACATTATGAAATAATTACTGACATCTAATAGAAAAGAAGGCCAAAGCAATGAGTTAGCTGTGCATTTTGTCATCTGTAAAAGGATCCGATAGTTTCGAGTATAGTGATGACTGCGCTGCTGTAGAATACTTCAAAACTGTGTACGTATGTCTTCCTTTACAGGTACATCTCAGGAAATTAGAATATTATGAAAACGTTTAATATTCTTCATCAGTCATTTCAGAATGTGAAACACATATATCACATAGATTCATCACACATAGAGTCAAACATTTCAACCATTCATTCCTTGAAATATTGATAATTGTGGCTTATAGATAACAAAAACCAAAATGCAGTGTCTCATAAAATTTGAATATTATGGAAAACTACAATGTTGGAGAGCCATAGTGCCAGACCCTGATCAACTAATTAACTCAAAACACCTGAAAGGGTATCCCGAGCCTTTAATTGCTCTCAGTCTGGTTCAGATTGCTACACAATCATGGGAAAGACTGCTGACTTGACAGATGTCCAGAAGACAATCATTGTCAGCCTCCACAAGGAGGGAATGCCACAAAAGGTAATTGCTAAAGAAGCTGGTTGTTCACAGAGTATGCTTGCAGTATGCAAGCATATTAATGGAAGGTTGAGTAGAAAGAAAAAGTGTGGTGAGAAAATTTGGGGGAGCCTCACAAGGAGCGGACTGAAGCTGGACTCAGCGCATCAAGAGCAACTACGCACAGACGACTCCTTGATATGGGCTACAAAAGTCGCATTCCTCGTGTCAAGCCACTCCTGAACCAGAGACAATGTCAGAAGCACCTTACCTGGTCTAAGGGAACAAAGAACTGAGCTGTTGTTCAGTGGTCCAAAGTCCTCTTTTCAGATGAAAGCAAATTTTGCATTTCATTTTGAAATGAAGTTCCCAGCGTTTCCACAGTCAGTGATGATTTGGGAGCCATGTCATCTGACGGTGTTGGTCCACTGTGTGTTCTGAAGTGCACAGTCAAAACCTATCTACCAGGAAATTTTAGAGCACTCCATTCCTACCTTCTGCTGAAAAACAGATTTCATTTTTAAGCAGGCCTTGGCACTTGCCCACACTGCCAAAGGAACCAAAAGCTGGTTGAGTAACCATGGTGTTACTGTGCTTGATTGGCCAGCAAACTCACCTGAGCTGAACCCTATAGAGAATCTGTGGGGTATTGTCAAGAGGAAGATTAGAGACACCAGACCCAACAATGCAGATGACCTGAAGGCTGCTATCAAAGTAACCTGGGCTTCCGTTACACCTGAGCAGTGTCACACAGATCGCTTCCATGCCACGCTGCATTGATGCAGTATTTCATGCAAAAGGATGCCCAACCAAGTAGTGAGTGCATGAAAAAGAACACACTTTTTAGAAGCCTGAGATTGGAGTTTAAAATATCTGGGTTTTTTTTTTTTAATTGATCTTATGTAATGTTCTAATTTTGTGAGACACTGCATTTTGGTTTTCTATAAGCCACAATTATCAATATTTCAAGGAATGAAAGGTTGAAATGTTTGACTCTATGTATAATGAATCTATAAGATCTATGGGTTTCACATTCTGAAATGACTGATGAAGAATATTAAACTTTTTCATAATATTCTAATTTCCTGAGATGTGCCTGTATGTACCATCCTAAACTGTGCTCAAGCACCAATTAAACAAAGGCAGGGTCAGAGCAGGGGTGGGCAACTCCGGTCCTAGAGAGCCGCACTCCTGTAAGTGTTGGGAGTGTTCCTGCTGCATCACACCTGACTCAAATCAATGAGTACTTAGCAGACTTGTGCAGAGTTGGATGTTTCTGCTAATTAAGTCTGGTGTGTGTCCGGTGTGCTGCAACAGGGAAACTCCCAACACTTGCAAGAGTGTGGCTCTCTAGGACCGTATTACTGGTTCTCACTTCACACACCGTGTTTATTGTCCATTCAGAGACACCGTAATAAAAGAAGTGGTAGAAAAAAGGCAGCTTATATTATGTGAAGCCACAGCAAGTCGATGTCAATAGTTCATTCTACTATGAGATAATAAAGACACAACTATTTTAGTAAAGTGACTCGATACCAAAAGAAACAAAGTTTGAAATAATGTTTTTTGGGTTTTTTTTTACACTGACTTTTTTTGTCTAATGCTGCATTTTCCTCCAACGCACTGGTCAAATTTCACTTCACATGAGTCTTATACAATTTGTGAAAATGTGATAGCTACTGATCTGCTTGTTCGACTCTGTGTTGCCCTGGGATGGACTGGCGACCGGTTCAGGGTGTACCCTGCATCTCACCCGATCACTGATGGAATACGCTCCAACTACCCGAGACCCTGAATTGGATGACATCGTTAGTAAATTGGATGGATAACAGTTACTAATTCTGCTATGGTTTTTTTTTTTTTACCTTACCAGGCAATTTATACTTACAAGACAGTTATTTCCAATAACAAAACAATAAAAACCTGATGGTTTCTGTAAGCATTAATTAGCTATAAGAACAGAACTGAAGTACATCCATCCATCCAATATCTACCGTTTATTCCCAAATGGGGTCGCAGGAGAATATCAGCCAGTATGGGGCGAGAAGCACGGTAAACCCTGGACAGGTTACTGGTCCATCACAGGGCCAACACACATAGACAAACAACCACGCACACACACTCACACCTATGGACAATTTAGAATCTCTAATCAGCCTATCCCCAACGTGCATGTCTTTGGACTGTGGGAGGAAGCCAGAGTACCCGGAGAGAACCCATGCTAACACAGGGAGAACATGCAAACTCCACACAGATAGACCACCATCCAAGCCAGGGATCGCCAGGGCAACCTGCTTGTTGTGAGGCTACAGCACTATCCACCCCGTCACGTGCAGCCCAGGAATGAAGTCTAGTTTGCAAAAAGAATTATGTACATCATTTAAAAAGGAACTCATAATTTATTTCTAGGGGGGAAACAAGCTTGTGCTTGAAATACTGATTCATGTGTATGTCATCCATTTGTATGTAACAGTATTTTTAATGCTTTCTCTGTTTATTGTCAGCTTGTTATGGAAATTAGAAATCTTAAACCAAAACAACTTCAGGCATATAAAAGCAGGAAATTGCAGTAAAGATTTACCTTTGACTTTAACTATGTGCTATTTAAGTGAAACATGTGGCCATGATGCTGTTCTAATCACACTCGGATAGATTTCCTCTCTGGAATCTGATCTGAAAGCATAAAATGCAGCCGAGGTGAAAAGAAGAGCATCACTAGTAAAAAAAATAAAAAAGACATTAACCCAATGCATCCATAGGCTGTTAGCTGATAATAAAGGTTTATGTTTGGGGTTAAAAATGTCACAAATGGGACAAATTACTTTGTTTCCTTTTCATTTAGGGAACAGCAGGTCAGGTGGTGTTTCCTCACAATAGCATTTATTATTATTAATAGGTCCTTTCATTAAGTGCGTAAAATTACTTTCATATTAATGAAAAAATCTCAAAACTTTTCAAAACTGATGATTGTGTCACACATCAGGAAGCAGTACTGTGAAAATAAACAGCTGTTTGAACTGAAAATAATTCATTTTGTTTTCCAGGCAATCCAGGTCAGAAGGTAAGAAAAGGCTCAGATAATCCAGGAGCTTTTTAAGAATAAGGAGAGACTGGAGAGCGTGGGAGAGAGGACATACTGGTTGCAATAAGCAAAACTTGGCTTGAGTGTGATCCCACAGTTGGCCACACCACATCTGGAGCCTGGTAGTAGCAGCTGCCGGAGATCAAGGAGCTGAGAATCGGGTGTGCAGGTGGTCACGCCTCCTCAGCAGGCATAACAGAGCAAGATGTGCACAGACAATGTCTTTGTTGAAAATAATCAACTAATTATTTTTAATTAAATATGAAGTCTGAAATCATTCTTAATCAATGTTACTGTATTACAGAAAGGCAGGTGAGGGAGGCTGAGACCTAAACATCAATTAATTACATTCACAACATAAATTTATGAGGTTAATCAAGGAAACAAACACACTTTCATCCTGAAAATATAAAATACTATCTTTAACTAGAAGTACCAAAACATTTCATTTAAGAAGACCTTGATCAGTACACAATGCTCGATCACATGTATCCAAATACTGCCATGCTAGAACTCAATAACCACTGTGCAGTGACTTGGCACTCCTCCTTTCCTGACCTTAATCTGGACTGAGAATTTGTGGTCTTCTCTCTCAGAAATGAAATTTTAAATAAGGGAAGACAGTAAACCTCTTAAAAGGGCATTTGAAGGCTGCTGGTTACTGACAGCTGGTCATGAACAGATAACACACTCAATGTAAGGCTCATGAATGTTATTGAAAAGAAGAATGAAAATAGAGGACAGTCCATAAATTGAGGGAGAAAAAGTTTGGAAAAATCTTCCTGGAATTTAACTGCCTATAATTCAACACACTAACATTTTACTGATACTTTGCATTTTCCTTTTTCATTCCAGATTCAGGATTTCCTTTAACTCACTGTGACTTTCTCGTTAAATTAAAAATTAAATCTAAGTCCACTCTCAGCTGCAGCACGGTTTATTTGCAGCAAACTTTATTGGGATAACACCTTTAAGGTTTAGAAAATTAAGCAGTAGAAATTGGTTTATGTAGCAGGGTCCTGCGTTCATAACTATGAATATGGAGGAGGGAAAGTTTGATTACAGGGTCCTTGCAGCAATGCCCAAAGTATGGATGTTAATGGAAAGAGCTACCACCACTACTGTCTCCATCTCTCTTGCTGAAACGCCACCCCCCTACACATACACAACTCTCTCCTACTCTCTTTTTAACTTAGGACTGGATTTTTCCTCCCCGCTCGCCCTTTCTGTCAGATTTGCTCTCTGCTGTCATAGAAACGGCTTGTGATCCAAAGCCCTCTCCTGTCCTCTTCACTTACATAAATACCATACACTGTTTGAGTCCTGAACCATATTTTTAGACTGACATAGACAGGGCCAGTAATGATTCCAGCCTTCTACAGTCCAATTATGTAACAGTGTAGGTGGGGGCAGCAACATCAGCTTAAGAAATTAATTTACTAATTTCTCTCCTAATACCTGGAAGTTTTGGACAGGCACTCATGAACAAATTTAATAACCAAATTGAACCTTCATCTAAACCTTTAACTTGTATTTTAGACCCAATCCCAACTAGATTATTCAAGGAAGTATTTTCTTTAGTCAATACATCTGTACTGGATCCGATCAATGCATCTCTATTAACAGGATATGTACCTCAATCTTTAAAGACAGCTGTAATTAAACCTTTACTTAAAAAAAACAACTCTTGATCCAGAAGTGTTCACTAATTATAGACCAAAATCCAACCTCCCCTTCATGTCTAAAATTCTGGAGAAAATAGTTTCTACTGAACTATGTGCCCATCTGACCAGAAACAATCTGTTTGAGGAATTTCAGTCAGGATTTAGACTCATCATAGCACAGAGA
>JBAMHX010000022.1:13985599-13997355 GCA_037177515.1 Pseudomugil tenellus
TATATATATTATTTACATTTATTTAAATATTTAAATAATGCAACAGCATTGTATCTAAAAGAAATAAATAAATATGAAAATAATATGTATTAAAGCAGAATCTATATAAACCATTGAGACAAATGATTACATCAGAAAATGATCTGGTATTACATATTTGTGTGTGGCAAAAACATGTGAGTTACTTGGCTTGGCAGTTAGTGTAAAGGAAATTGCGTGTGAACTGAATCACAAGATAAAGTGAGCTTGGCCCATGTCGCAAGATAATGCAAAGGTGAGTTAGTTGGTGTTGCCCTGCTACAACACATCTGATTCAAATGGAAAAGTTCTCCAACAATATGTGGACATCTTGCCATTTGAGTCAGGCTTGTTGTAGCCTGGAAACACTAAAACGTGCAATACGTTAGCTTTTGAGGACCAGAGTTTGAGACCCCTGCTGTAGCTAAATGAAGTTAACATTTTGGAATAGTCAAGTTAAAATCCTGACTCAATCTCAATGACCTGACACAATCAGCATGTTCTTTATTTTTGTTGCAAAACATTTGTCACATGTCAAGATTGTAATGTTTGTAGTAATTTTATAATCATGGAAGAACAATCAGCAATGCTCCTGAAGTGTGACCTATGGGATTTACTGGTTATTTACTGTATTTCAGAGTTCACCAAAGTGAGCCAAAAGTTTTTCACTTTGGTCTTGTTGAGTGGAGTTAAGATGGCTTAAGGTGGAAATTTCAAAGAATAGCCCAGAGCTTAAGAGATTAATTGGATTCTTTTATTTATCTATTTATTTTCCACTTAAGTCAAATTTGATGGTGCTTGAGGTAACATTAATGCTTAAATATAGACATGTTTAAACCCTCCAGCATCATTCCAGGACAGGAGAGATTAATCAAACTAAATTACAATGAACAGACCTGACTCTTTCAACCTAATGCTTGGGGATTCTAACAAACAAGCCCAGTATAATGCACAGATTGATTGCTCTGAGTTTCTCTCCAAATGAAGCCTCTTACCTGGTAGGTAATTAGGAAGTGAGCAGATGTTGGTATTGAGTGCATTGAAAACCTGAGAGAAGGAGTAATTGTTTTATGTTGATTACACAACCCATTGACAGAGGAATGGGTCACCAGCCATAGTGACCACAGGTTTAGCTGAGAGGACTTTGCAGTGTAGAGGTCGCACAGTGACCCTTAAAATAGTTAGTTAGATTGCTATTGAACATTTGAATTAAAGCTGAATGTTTTCTGTTATCTTGAGGTGATGCTATAACGTCTTATGATGCCATCCAAACTTTTTTTACTGGTATATTACACATTACTTGTAATCCCAGTGGGGGTTTATGCATATTTCTGCATCCATGTAAAATTATTATTCTCTGTCTCATTTGTGTCCTTTGAGGCTCAGATGATAAATAGTCATATTCATTTTTTCATCAAGGTATTGATTAAACTAAAGTACTTATTTGCTTGCTAAATTTAGAAATGAATAATATATTAATAGTATTTGTAGGAGCTTATTGTGTCTTTTTTTATTTTTCCTTGACAGATGAGCTTATATAATTTTTTCACAGATTACAGAATTAAAAGTTATGAATAAAGATGCTATAGAAGTTAGATATGTTACTGCGCAGAGCTTAGAAATGGACGGAAATCACCAAAAGAAACTATTTGGTTTTCTTAAATGCTTGCTCCACCTGCTGGTTATAACTTTTACATTCAACGTGATGAAATTAGGAGGCTGAGTTAAAGCTTAGAGAGATAAATTAGGTTTCAGTAATGTGTGGGAATAAAAGTTTTACAGAACAAAATAGATATAAATGAAAAGAGTGAGACTTCTTTCAAATGTCATAGCCTCCTCTCTTTGACCTACTTTTACCATCGACACAAAAGCCGTCAGTTATACTTTCTAATACTGCTGATTAAGAACGATAGGTAGAAGATAAATAAAGATGCCCCTGTTTCTTTTAATTTAGCTCAACTTCTTTTGGCTGTGTAGACTGTTGCCCAGGTAACCTTGTTAGACTTACAACATCCCCCTGTCTCAGCTCTGATCATCTGTTCTGTTGATTATCTGTGCAGTGACACAGTGGACCATCAATCTAATTCCAAACCAACTCTGCTTTCTTACTGAGTAGAAAATGTTTGGTGTAAACAAGTCATAAATATAATCTAGTTTTAGTGTCTGTAAAAGTCCGAAACTCCATGGCACATAAAATGGTACTGATTGTGGTGGGAAAAGAGTAACAGTTCTTTAATCAGTAAGTATGTGCGTGAAACGTATGAAATGAGATAAATTCAATTTTCTGCTTTAAAGTGTTTGTCTGTATGACTATATAATATCACACAACATCACATGTTCAAATCTCTCATTAAAAAGTATTTTACTTGTAAAGTTTTTCTCCAAGCAGGTCTGAAGTTTCAGTATATTTTTCTGATAATGCATGACAAATACTTTTTGTGACTGTTTTCCTTTTGATTCTGCTTTTTTATATAAAGAATAGCAATAGTTATGTTTTTGTAAGATGCTTGTTCCTTCTGACTGTAGATAAACATCTACCTGGTACATGAGACTGGAATGAATATTTGTAAACAGCTAGCTTGTTAAAAACTCTCTAGACATTTGTTTTACAGACATATGGCAGTTTTTTCCTTTGCACTCAGACATGATTAAAATAATTTTATTTGTTACTCCACAAATGGAGCTGTTGAGTCATTACATAAATGTTTCACATGTGCTGTTTCACAGGAACAAAAGACTTTTGTATCTCTGCACAGCGTAATGTTTTGCAGGGCTGCTCAGAGTTGGAAGCTATGCAGAATTCACCAGAGCTTCATAAATACTTCCTGCAGCCATTCAGCCCTCCGTTCTTGCTAGAGTGGTATTCTTGAATGTGGTAGAAGTCAGAGAAACCACAGCTATGCAGCGAGTTGAGCCGTGGCTTACATCTGTGGCAGGTCCTCCCCCTCGTCTGGAAGCTGTTGAGGTTTTTCCAGATGTGGCTGCTTCATCTTTTTAATGACACACTGCAGGCAGAGTAACAGTACTAACAGTAATAACAAAAGTGAAAGACCTGGATATTCAGACTTTTTTTAAATTTTCCATTAGTTTAGTGTTCAGAAGTATACATTTTAATTCACTTTAAGCAGATTTTATTGACATTTAATGGAGAAAAGAATTGCACTTTGCATCTTGATATTATTGCACAATCAGTAGTTTGTTTGTTTGTTTGTTTGTTTTTTGTTTGTTTGTTTCTTTTTTGGTTTTGTTTTGCTGTTCATCCTGGAGCTATTTTCCCCACATTCACGTTTGGATAAAAGTTTTGAAAGAAAGGTGAACAAACAGCACTTGTGCTGGCTTCAAATGTAATTTAACAGCTCAGACTGCAAATACGTTTTAGGCTTTGCAGCTCGTGTATTTTCTTCATCTCAACATTCTTCGCTCAGTCATATGCAATCTGACAGTAATGCAGGAAATTCCACAATGAAACATCTGGAACTCACAGGCAGATTTTTTACGCACATTTACAGTCTAGAAAAAAAAATCTTAAGCAACAGGTGTCTTTGACTTGGTCATCCTCCAGAGAGGACAGGTTGCACAGCTGTCTGGCACACACAGACATGCATGTAAACACACACACAAGCAGGACAAGACATTGAAAGAGGCACTCAATGAATGATCGCAAACAACTTTGTCCAAATGACCTGGTTCATTTGGACAGCTTTGGCACTGAGCTGCTGCTGCTGACTTTTGTATGTGCAAGTGGATCAAACAAAAGCGTACTGTGGAATCTCCAGGAAGCTCAAGCTGTTGGAAAGGAATGCCCCATAGTGGCCAAGTGCTCTAGTCTTATCAATCTGTCACTGTCGGCCCGTAGCATTGCCTCTCAGGAACTCACTCTGGACCACATGTACACCAAATAAAATCTATTAGTAGAACAGAGAAGTGCAATAAATGGCTAGTTTTGCTATGTGATGCAGTGATTCACATATGTCAAAGTAATTACCCAATATAGCTTTTGTATGTTCATAATAAATCATTATGTGATGTAATTATATACCATGGTAAATATATATTTCATTAAAAGTTTCTTGGAATGGAAATCTTACTTGTAAAGAGAGAGAGAGAGAGAGAGATGTGTGTGAGTCGCACTATTCGAAGGCGGGGTTTTCTCCCCAGGGTCCTGGGCCAAACTGGGTTATGTAACGGATTCACCATTTTGCATCATGATGGGAGTTACTAGAAAGTTTAGTCTACGAGTCTGACTCGGGTTTTTTTGTAGACAAATGAGGACAATTTCCACGTTGCGCTGTCGATTCAAGGAAAAATGGCCTCAAAAACTTACCAAAGTGTGTCTTCAAATCATTAACTTTAATGTTACCAGACTGCATTGATTTAGTCTGCTTTGGTCCGAATTCTAATTTGGAGGGTTTTGGAAACAGGGTTTTAAAGGAAACTTGGAAACAGGACTTTGCACGGAGATGGGCACCGCTACAAGCAGAGGGAAGAAAGTAGCACCTGCGTGCGTAAGCGAGGTGAACGTGACAAAAACAGGCTCCAAACTCGCTTCATCCACCCAGGACAGCAATTCATTCAAGCCTCTGAAGGTTCATTCCATTTTGCGCAGTACGCGTATCCGCGCGCAACCGGACTGCCACAGCGAAGGGCACGACTCTGAACTTTCTGGGGAGGACGAAGATTTCCATAGAGAACTAGACACAGCTCTGGCAGACTATGAGGAAATAAAGAAAGCACCTGTTAAGAAAACTTCTCAAAAGAAGACTTTTAAATCTAAAACCTACGGACTGTGCCACTTCAGCCAGGAGGACACAGAAGGCGAGGAGAGCTGCGCCGCGCGGCCCCGAGCGGAGGAGCCACGTGTCTTGCACTCTGTGCCAAAGGATGTAAACAGGAAAAGTAATTCTGCTTTCATACACTTGAGACAACGTACATTTGAAAGCTCGAATCAAGACAAAGTAAGCAAGTTCAGTTGATTTTGGGTATTTTTATTTATTTTATTCTTTATCCTCTGGTTGATAGCAATAATATTAATAAATTCCTCTGATTACTTTTATCTATACCCTTTAATTTTCTTTATTACAATGGAAAGTATTGTTTTAAAATGAGTTTCTTGTTCAGCAAGATAAATAATGTCATTTCTTCGCTCTGGCTTGTGTCAGTCTTTCTCGCAGAGCGATTTAACAAGAAGAACCTCCTTGGACGTTGTCTCCACTTCAGAAAAACAACCGTAAGTAGACAGCTTAACTGAATAATTCATTTTCAGCAAAGTGGAGTAAAAAAAAGAAGCATTGTCGTATCAAATTCTCCCTAAAGGGATCGAAATACCAGCCCCGTACTGTCAGTGCAGATCAGATTTGCCAGATGGCTGCTGGTGGGGCAAAAACAAACATAACTGTCATTGTTAATCAACTAAGAAACACAAGAAAAACTTAAAGAATATGCATTCAAACTTAACAACAGCACTCGTGGAAACTAAGTTTTGCTCTGATTTTCTCCAGTGTCTTGTCAACAAGCTTCTCCATAACCCACAGGTCCTGTGGCAGCTGCCAAACCTCCTCTGTCGCCACACCACTCATCCTGTATGATGGATCAGAAGAGGAGCTGATGGACACAATTGAAAGAGAGTTCAGTTGACCTTTAGCTTAGAATTCTGTAACCAATTAGTCTTTTCTATTGTCACGTGGGATGCAATTTGTATTGGGAATTTTGGAAAGAAAAAAGAAAGCCAAGGTTCTTTTGACAAAATTCCTCAACCAAAGATTCCAATAAATGTATTTTCTTGCATTGTTTGGATCCAACAGTTCCCCCCTTTGCTATTGCAATTACACAAGTGTTATTTAACACGAAGATGTGTAACTGCAGCCTTATAAGAGAAACTTGAACAGATGCCAGAAGGTTCTCCTTGTGCTGAGCAGGAGTGTTAACTGACGTTGGCCTCCTTGGTTTGTTATCTGCCCCAGCAGGGTGTGAAGCCATCCCATCATGTCTGCTGGTCTCCCCCCGAGCATGCACTTATTTGTTATCCATTACTTAAATTGTTTGAGCTTGTAAGACATGATTTAGTCAGGCATCCTCTGACTGTTTACGATGAGTACATATTTGTGCAGAGCAGCTCCAGTCAGGCTTTTTGCTACGTTTTTATGTGAAGATAAATATTTCTTCAGGAATGTTACTTAAAGCGGCCATACATGGCAACCCTGAAAGTTTATATGGTCTCCCTTCTGACCATAGTTCCTGTTTTTTTCCAGACATATGAAAGAAAAACATGTGGCACCAGGACCTGTGCAGCTGCATTTCTGCTAACACACTTCAGCCATAATTACACATAAAAATAAAAGCTTACTGTCACCTAGTGGTAGAGCAGTGGCACAACACAGGCGTGCCACTGTGTCACATTTTACACTTTTCTGTGCAACAAATTAAACGTAGTGATTAAAAAAATAGGATATGTGTGTGTATTTAACATTTTTTCTCCACAAATTCACTTGGTTGAGTAATATTATAGAACTCGAATCAACACAAGAGGGAAAACCTTTTAATAGCGTATTTATTAATTACAGCTATTAAAGAGACAGTTGAGTGTTTTGGCAGGCACTGTATAAACTAAGATATCTTAAAAGAATAAAATAAAACATAAAATATTCTTCATATTTTTACTAAATAAACTAATCAATAAAACCCCCCAAAGTAAAAAGTGTTGGATTAAACCTTCTGATTCCCATTTAGGTTATTCTTTTAACTATGATTTTGCTTCTTGGAAGGCCTGTAGAAGGATATTCTCCTCTGTATTGTTTTCTGTAGTTTGAGAGGTAGAAGAGGAAGCTGATTTCTGAGCCTTTCAGAGTTTCTCGCATTCTTTGCAATGTAATCCTCACAAATCCTGTCAGGAGAGAAAAAAAATAGTCAGATCATATTTATATTTTAGGTGGGAAATGTATATGTAATTTTGCATGACGTACAAAACTACAAAGCTGCCAAAAGACGATATTTGTACTTGTCACATCAAGACAGGAAGAATTGGTATAACTATTAACACTTTTGCTCAATAAGGAAGAACACAATTCACCAGAGTAGCATAATTATTTTTAATTTAATCTTTTGTTAGATGAGTCAGAAAGTGAGTTTTATATTCTTTCAAATAAAATCCTTCATCATATTCTGGTAATATACAGAGTTTTTACCTAAAGAGAGGATATGGTTGCATCTGGAAAACAAGTGCTTCATTGCAGTGACCCTGAAAACAAACATCCACTGTTTGAGACCCATTTACAGATTAATGATTCACAAGATTAAATGTTTATTTCAGGCTAGTTTAAAATGCATGTATTTTATGTACTTTAGCTGGTAAGAAATACTTCATAAGTTAAAAAAAGAATAACAACACCACTGTGCAAATTTTCTAATAAAATCCAAACTAAAATTAAAAATTAAGTATTGCATATCAACCCATCTGTTTTAGTTCCTGTATGCCTCTGATGCTCACCGTGTCAACAAGTAGGATGTAGTCACAACTTCCACCAAACACAATCACATCAGAGTCTTTTCCTGCACAGGCTGTATGCCACAACCTCAGAGAGCAGAAACACTGTTACACAAAATATGTGAAACCTGTGAATTATTCCATACTTATAAATGTAAAATATACGCCCTCACCTGGGCTTGTTCTGAAAGGGATGCTCAAGCTCCCTCCACTTCTTTGATTCCACATCAAACAACCAGCCATCGCCTAATGAGGAAAAGTATGTATTGCTGAAAAGACACCAATTACACAACACAGAATAAGTAAGTAATGAAGCTGGAAAAGATGGTGCATTACTTACTCATTGGTTTGCAGTCAACACTGAGGCCACCAAACAGGAACATGGTTGTATCTGACACTGCAGTGAGTGTATGCCATGATCTGCCCACTGGGGTGTTGGAAAGTGGGACTCTAGAAAACATGTGGAATAACATCATGAAGGACTGAGGAATAAAGAAAAGTCTTAAAAAACACATACGTGAGAAAAGATGCTAGCTACAACTTCTGCCTAATGGTAAATTACCATTAACTACAAATGAACATACATTTCTGACCACGTCCATGATTCAAGGTCAAGGCAGTGAATATCATACGTCCTGGTTTCCTGCATTTAATAAAAAAAAAAAAAAAAAGCGCAAGTAACAAATAGATGTGTTTGATCAACACAATAATACAATAATACACAGTGATATTTATGTTCATGCTTTTCACCATGACTCTTCCTCCACAAATGTATCCTTTGCATCCAAGGGTGGCACCAGCGTGGGCTGCCCTCGGAGCTGGAGCACGACCCTGCAAATAGAAAGTGAATATTTAAATCTCTTTCTTTACCATTTTCTAGAAGGAAATACAATGTAATGCACCTACATGTGTTTGTGGTTCACACCAGCTGACTTGCGTGGGATCGAAAACATGAACTTCATTGTTCCATCCCCAAAACACATCTTCCACCTGAAAGCAAAAAGGTTAGGGAAAATAACCAGAGGTTTCTTTCTCTTTATTGATTATTCTCATAATGGAAATGTATTCTAGATTCTTCTTGGTCGCAAATAATTGTATAATTACTTTCAACAAACGATAAAATTGAACTGTGTTTCTTTGTTGTAACAAGCCAAACTCTTAATAATAGATAAACAGTCAATAATAATAATTTAAAAAAGTTACCCATGATGTTTCATCTATGATAAAGTTTCTGTTCCTGTTGTTAATCTCTGTCAGCAGCTTGTGACCATATCCTCCAAAGTAGATGAGCCTGGAAAAACATTAGGCAAACACACTTAATTGATTTATAATAACACAAAAAACAATAATTATTCTACTTCCTCTTCACTCTTAAACAATGGACTTTAAGTAAATATTTATTTATGTAGCACTTTTCAAAATAAAAATCATTCAGTGCTTCTCAATAAAACACAAAGAAACATATACGTTTTAGACACATGTGAGCAAACGTCCCCTCCGAAAGTGATTAAATTACACACCTGTTGCTGCACAAGTGTCTGAAACGAACATCCAGTAGTAAAGGAACGGAATCACAGCCTTCATAAGCAGCAAAATAAAGGAAATGGTGACTGACTTCCACAAAGTATCTGAATGTTCACCTTAATAATAAACTGGACTGGTCAACAAATGACGCACAAGGGAACAGAGTCATCTGCATCTTTTAATGGAAGCCTGTTAAAGCAAGAACAATTTTTTTTTATCTCTATCAGTCTGTGTGTACTTCCCTTCAATATCTCGCTGTTTTTAATTGTTTACTTTAATTATATTAGTCAGAGCGGTTGTATGTTTTCTACAATCTTATCTTAAAAGAGAGAAGATAATTGTCCAACCACAGTCAGAGGCCATTACTGCCAGTGTTGAATCCTCTAAACCTAATCGGTAGAAAGTTGTGAGCAGTAGTAATGAAACAGTGCATCGCAACAACGCATTGCAAGTACAGATTTTCTTACCTTCCGTTGTAAACCCAGCAGGACAGTTTATCTCGAGGTGAAGGAGACGAACCAAACTCCTGCACGATTTTCCTCCACACATATTTACCGTCTGTCAGGTCAACACGATACATCTGTTCAAAACCAAACATGATGGTTGTTACTGATGATGCAGCTGAAGCATTACAAGGTTTTGACCACTAAATAGCAAAAATGGAAAAAGTGTTATCTAATTTTTTGTTGTTTTTATCCTTAGGTGTAGTAGGACAACAAAGTCAATCATTCTCACCTGATTGGTTTGTCCGCTGTTGTCACAACCTCCAAATATGTACATGAGTCCATTCAAGGAGCAGCCACATGTCCCAGACATGGATGGAGGGACATCCCCTGTCATGTGAAACACCTTCCTTCAAAAATTAATAAGAAGAAATGTGGGTTAACAACTTTTAAGTCTGTCATAACACACATTTTAAGAGGTCATTGCGGACAGCTTGAGGAAAGTGCATGTGAATACAAGCCCAAAAGGAATTTCTTTTGTTTTTGTCTTCTTACCATATACCAGCTTCTAGGTCATACTGCCAGATTTCATCTCTGGGAAGGAAAACCTCCTCATCAGCAACTGACTGTAAAGCACGAGTTATATTTATTACAATGACAAAAAGACGGGCAGCAATAGTACACATTAAATCTATCATATGATGTCCTATGAATGCAAGTGTGTGTTTTAAAGGAAAGGCAGCACTAAAATGTAACAAACTAATGGAAAGACAGAATAAAAAGGTGTCATTATTAATAAAGATGAGTAAAATATGCAATGCTGCCGCCTCAAGAAGTAATGCAAGAGTCAGAACAGTAGTAGTTCTGGTTTAGATGTACGTATTTTAACTGCACATGTATAAGATGTTTGTTGATATGTTTGTAAATTTTTCTCACCATGTAGCCTCCCCACACATACAGCAGGTTCTCCAGAACCACGGCCGTGTGTCCGCTCCTTTCCCGGGCCACCAGCTCCGAGCAGTGCCTCTCAAATGCGGAATCCATCTCTGCTCTGCACACGCGCCATTTAATGAAAAATCACATAAATTCAATTATTTTAAGAATGTAGCTACGATCAATCTTTATATTAAGATTCGTGAATCAAAACAAGTTGAGACTTCGAGGTTATAAACTCTGTGACATCAGTCTGATATATATACTACAGTTAAAATTTTGCTGCGTTTCCTAACAGCTAACTACATGTAATGACAACGTCAAATGTATCCACAATGCTTAAATATTCACTCTATAACATACCCACAGACTACAGCGCATCTCCAAAGGCCCCGTTTCTTTTGCTCATGCTGTCAAAAGAAGAAACCTTTTGATCCCAGAACAAACCCAGCAGATCCTTGCTTTGCCATCAGCTGCGTAAACACCTCAACGAAGCAACATACAACTTCCGCTTTTTCTCCTTTCAACATAAAAGTCTCGATCAAAAATCAATAAAAAATAGCCATGTCCTTTGATAATCTGTGGAGATATGGCATTGGAATTTGAAGATAAAATATAATAAATAAAACAAATGTAATCGCAAATAAAAATATTGTGCTTAAAGATTATTATCAAGTTATTATTTAAATGTGACTGGATAAATATAGGTCTTTTCAAATATGTGAGAAATGTGGCAAGTGGATTTTAAATGACAGGTCTTAGATACAAGAGACTTTTTAAAGGGATTTATTTTCGCCATAGAAAATTGCATTTGTTTAGTTTGTCATTGAGTACTTTCGATGTATTTCTATTAAAGATTCCATTAACTTTTAAAATAAAGCCTTTAACACTAAGAACATGTCACGAATAGTATAGCTTGTTCGAGAGAACAAAACAACAGTTTACAAAACTATTGATTGTCCCTGATGTTACTTATCTTTATGCATCCAGCAGTACAATTTATCTCAAGGTGAAGGAGCAAGACTAGTCTTTCCATTGACTTCTCTGAAGCGTGTTTACGGTCATTCGGGTCAAAATAACAGCAGAGATCAGTTATATTCAACTCAGTCTCACCAGGGCAGTAGCTCT
Organism: Pseudomugil tenellus; assembly: GCA_037177515.1. NCBI lineage: Eukaryota > Metazoa > Chordata > Actinopteri > Atheriniformes > Pseudomugilidae > Pseudomugil > Pseudomugil tenellus. Next base: position 13,997,126 of record JBAMHX010000022.1, read on the forward strand.
GCAGATTTCAATGTATCCTGCACTAACACACTTGAATGAAATTATTGAGTAATTGTGCAGAACTCAAAAGGCTGTTTAATACATTTAATTTGAATAAGGTGTGTTAAAGCAAAGGTGCACTGAAAAACTGCAGTGCTTCAGCCCTTGTGGAACCATATTGAACAGCCCCGTAATAGCTTGTCAACTGTTCAAACTTGACAATGCGCTATATAGCTGTGTGTGTGTGTATA
>JBAMHX010000022.1:13999171-14035452 GCA_037177515.1 Pseudomugil tenellus
AGGCCTCGTGCATTTTATGTAGGACTTCGATTATCATGGTCAACAGTTTTCTCTTCAATAAAGGGGAAAACGGTTAAATTGAATCCAATCTCATTCAGATGCATTAGCACTAATTTTGTTTCCCAAGAAACGGTCAAGAAATGGGACATGGGAGTCGGTACATTAATCTTTATGTGGTTCTGTGAAGGTCTGTGAAAGCACAATACAACATAAATTTACCATTGACCTTTTGTTTGAGTCTGTTTTACTAAATTACTAAAATTATCAATTTGTTATCTGAATAACTCATTCTTTTTTTCTTTTTTTTTTTTCAGGGGGCGATAGCGATATGGAAATGATGTAGTACATTTGTCACATGGAGTATTAAAACTACATCTTTACTGTTGCTGTGTTGGTGAAATCTTTTAAAGATTAAGTAGCTGAAATTATTGGAAAAATTGTCTGTAGCCTATCAAACAGTAGGAACCTGGAAATCTTTTTAAAATATGAAGATCTGATTAGCTGTTATTGCAAAAAACAAGAGCATTGGATGCTTTAGCTTGTAGAGGTTTACTAGAAAACTAACTGTATACATAACAGAAAAGGGGTGTTTTTAAGGGTTAGCAGTGTGTCACATGACCAATGAACGGATAACTTACTTTTGTGTAAAGTTTTAGTGAATAGAAAAAAGTGTATTTATACCATGCAATTTAACACTGTTTCTACTTGCGTGTAAATATAGTTAAGAACCATAGTCCATAGAATTGGGGGAGCTTTCTCTCTCATCCAACTGCTTGTTTGATAAAAAAAAAAAACAAAACACTGAAAACAGGGGTGTTACAAACAAATCAGCGTGTTTGCAAAACTCAGAAAATGTTCTAATTTATAATGTTGATATTTTAGCTGTAATAAGGTTTATTTGACAACTGAGTATTAAAATGATTTTTAAACAACTTATATCTCTGCTGTGAGTCTGTTCAGCTGCTCTTAACTGAATTTTTGTCCCATTCCAAATCACTTCTGCTCACATTACTTTTATTTTTAAAGGCTCGCTGGATCGGAAGTGACGTTGTGAATACGGAAGTTGGCATTTAGCGCCAAAGCTTGAGCAAGAATAGAAACAATCATGGAAGTTGCTCGCAAAATAAAGACTAAAGTATCTGCTGGCTTTAAAATGAGAGGCTTTATTCTGCGACCGTATGTATTGTTTATTGACAAAAAATGATTTTCCAAACGTTTGTTTTGTGCTGAAGCTTTTTTCCTTTTGAAGCTTTTAACGACTCAACTTGAGTCTTTCAGCCATTTCAAAAGCAGAAATAGGCTCGAGACCGTCTTTTGCTGAACTCTATTATAGACAAGATAGTGGTGTATTATTACTGTAATTTTTAATTGTCATAAACTAAAACACTGTAGTACTTTTACATTAAAGGTATATTTTCATAATTTCAAATATGCTTTTAAAATTCAACATTTAAAGACATTTTACAAGCAGGGAGTTACAATTTGTAGTATATGTGAGCACATTTTTAGTATTTTGAGGAGATATTTCTACTAGATCACGCAGTAGACACAATGTTTTTACTGGGAAAACTGTCATTTAACTGCTTTTTGATGGTGATGTTTTGTGCTGCAGTGAAGCCAGCAAGTATCTTGTAGAGGTGTTGGAATCAGTCGATCACTCTGAACTAGATGATGTTATTGAAAGGGTCGTGGATGCTGTGGAAAAGCAGCCATGTAAGTACAACTCTCAAGCCTTTATATGACACTGTGTACTTGCTCAATGCAGCCCTATATATGCTGTGTGTAAGCGTATTTAATGTCTTGAATGTTTGCAGGCTGTAACCAAAGTATTTTCCCAACAGTGTCCTCGACCATGATTGAGCTGTCTGTGGTGGAAAGTGCTGTGCAAGATTGTACTCAGTCTTGTGATGAAGCCATGTAAGTTGTACCATTAGTGTGTGACATTATGTACTCAGTGTGGACAGAAATGTTTGGGCTCATAATAATAATGAAGCTATCTCTTTACTTGGTTACTTATAACTTTGTTCCAGAAATAATGTTTTCAACATCATCGGCGCTTTTGATGTGCCCAGATACATTTACAGCATGGAGAGGAAGAAGTTTGTACCGTGAGTAAAGGGTTTATCTATCTAGAGTCTTTGGGTTTGACTCAGTACAATTTATTTTAAATAAACTGCAGCTGGTTTAACACACACTTTCATGCACATGTCAAGCTGAGCCTGTTTCGTGCTGTTATTCACAGACAAAAGCGTAAATATTGGTATTGTTGCTTTTTAATGCAGCATCAGTATGACGAACCATCCAGCCCCCAGTCTATGTGGTTTGGCCAAAGACAAAGCTGAACTTTTTAGGGAACGCTACACTATCTTACAACAGGTCAGTAACATCCCGTTCACAATGCTCAACTTTGTCTTTTTGATACACATGTGTTGTGTTAATGTAGATGCATTATTTTTATAGCGTACACACCGTCACGAGCTCTTCACCCCACCAGCAATAGGAGCTGCTGTTGGAGAGGGTCAAAACAAATTTCAGGTATAGAATCTAAAAACCATATAAACACCTACTAACTTAAGTATGTATGAATATGTGAATTAAATTTAGTAAATGTTTTGTTATGGTTTGTCTTTTGTAGCTGAGAACAATCGAGGCGTTGCTTGGCAGCACGGCTAAACTGGGAGAAGTGATTGTACTTGGAATGATCACACAACTGAAAGAGGTCAGAAAAGGATGCTTGTCAGTATATGTGTATGTATGTATTTGTATTTGTACACGCACAACTTGAAAAGTGTTTTCCGTTTTTTAAGGGTAAATTTTTCCTTGAGGACCCTACTGGAACAATACAGCTGGACATGTCGAAAGCAATATCCTTTAAAAAGCTTCTGAGTTTTTAACAAAAAATGTTTAATCCGTGTAAAATTAGGATTGAGTCACTCCTTGATTCTGCTCCTACCAGTTTCACAATGGCCTGTACACAGAGTCCTGCTTCGTATTGGCTGAGGGTACGATTCATCTTAAAAACAGCGGAAAAAACAGTTTATCAATATATTTGTTTCTTAACGTTTGGTGTTAAAGAAGACTTTTCTGCTGCAGGTTGGTACGAGGACTCTGTGTTCCATGTCAATGGCTTTGGTTTCCCACCAACAGAACCTTCATCAGCTACGAGGTTAGTGGAGTCATGTAGACATGAGGTTTAAATGAAGGCTTTCTCTGTGGATTCTGCTCCATAATCAGACTAAAGTTACATTTTAGGAGCGTCTATTTGGTATGACATCATCAGAGTCAATTTACTGTGTTGTTCCACTAAAGTAAATTAAGTTTAATACTTTTATATTCAGCTCAACAAACATTTTTGACGCAAAGTCTTACAGTTACAGTGCTTTCTAAGCCATGTGTTAATTTAACTTTAAGGTATTAAGTATTCATCCCTTATAGCTTGGAGAATTTTTAAAATTTTGCAAAGATTACAGCCTTCTATGAAAGCACGGTGTGTATTATTAATAATAATAATAATAATAATACATTTTATTTAGAAGCGCCTTTCTCACACTCAAGGTCGCTTTACAAAATAAAAAAAGTGTCAAAAGTTCAATAAAAATTCATAAAATACATAAGAATAAATTAGTATATAAAATACAAAAAATACAATACATAAAACAGTTATTCAGCAGAGGATGTTATAATAAATATGCCAGTTTGAACAGATGTGTTTTGAGTCTGGATTTGAACAGGTGTATTGAATCTGTATTACGGATGTCAGGAGGAAGTGAGTTCCAGAGATGAGGAGCAGAGCAGCTGAAAGCTCTGAGTTGGATTGAGGAGGAGGATCTGAGGGAGCGGACTGGTTCTGATATTTTGATTAGGTCAGATAGGTACGGGGGGGGCGAGGTGAGCCTTATAGGTGAGCAACAGCAACTTGTAGTGAATTCTGTAGGTGATGGGGAGCCAATGTAACTGCTGTAAAATTGGGGGGCTACTGGACTACTGCAATTAAATGGTTATATTAGTCCAGCTATTACGTATTTCTGCTAACTTACAGTGGAACGCTTGCATTCATTTTAGGGCATACTATGGGAACATGAACTTCTTTGGTGGTCCATCCAACACTTCCGTCAAAGCTTCTTCCAAGCTGAAGCAGCTGGAGGAGGAGAATGAAGATGCCATGTTTGTGATTGCCTCGGATGTCTGGCTGGACAGCGTGGAAGTGATGGAAAAGCTCAACATCATGTTTTCTGGTGTGACGTTACAGCTTTTCATCGGTCAGGAAGACACGCGACACATGCATGTCAAATTGATGGCTTTTTTTCTTCCGTTTTGCAGGATATGCTTCCATGCCGCCCACATGCTTCATTTTTTGTGGGAACTTCTCTTCTGCTCCGTATGGGAAAACACAGATGAAGTCACTCAAAGGTGAGACTTTTGTTTGTTTTAAAGGTTTTTAATTCGGAGCAGTATCGGATGAAGTTCCACGTTTAATGATTGCACCACTTCTCCAAATCATGTCAACGACAGTATGACGGAGTTGCCTTTAGCCACAAGAGAAACAAAATAGACCTAATAATACTTAGAGAGCCTACCAAACATACCAGCAATAAACTTTTTCCTTTTAGAATCCCTGAAGGCTCTTGCTGATGTCATATGTGCACACCCCAGCATTCACAGCAGGTAGGAGATGACATAAACCCCATTCTGTCTGTTGTGGATTTCATTTGTCCATTGAAGCTTCAGTCTTTTACTTGGATGTGTTGATCCTGAACCTGCAGTAGTCGCTTTGTTTTTGTCCCTGGCCCCGAGGACCCTGGTCCAGGCACCATTCTTCCACGGTGAGCGAGAGACATGTGTTCTATATTAATCTGGGAAGATTTTGCCAGTTGTATGGGTAAAAATAAATATTTTTTTTCCCCTCAGGCCTCCTTTTGGAGATCACATCACAGAGGAGTTCAGACAGAGGGTGCCATTCTCTGTGTTTACTACCAACCCATGCAGGTAGTCAAGTGATGGTTACTACATATTAAGTTGACCACTTAGTGTGATATACATATAGCTAACATGTGGACATTCAATACTTGGAGGGTGTTTTGAGTGAAACTACAATGCAAACGATCTTATTGTCTTCTTGACAGGATTCAGTACTGCAGCCAAGAGATTGTAATTATCAGAGAAGACCTGGTTAACAAGATGTGCAGGAATTGTGTCAGACTGCCCAACAATAATCTTGACATCCCAAACCATGTGAGTCTGTCGAAATAAACCTACTTATGTATGAATCAGCCATCACTCACTTACAGTGTTAGTAGTTGTCCTCAGATTCATTTCTCTTCGTCTGTAGTTTGTTAAGACCATCCTGTCCCAGGGTCACCTGACTCCACTGCCTCTGTATGTCAGTCCTGTGTTCTGGGCCTATGACTACTGCCTGCGTGTCTATCCGGTGCCTGATGTCATTGTCTTTGCGGACAAGTATGACCCTTTCAGCATCACCAACACTGACTGTCTCTGTGTCAACCCGGTATGAAACAAGAAGAAAACTATCATTTATGTTTTTGTTGTCCATTTTTTTATACATATATGCATATATTCATTCTTGCAGGGCTCATTCCCAAGGAGTGGTTTCTCATTTAAGGTGTATTATCCATCCAACAGAACAGTCGAGGACAGGTGGGTCATATTTGATCAATTTTACTTCCTTTTTTTATTTACTCAAATTGGATATTGTGATTATATTCATACTTGATTGTTTTGTTTTTTCTCTGCAGCAAACTTCAAGGATTGTAAAGAATATGATGGATTTTGCAAGCAATTACATTTATTCATGTCTACATTGACTTAGCAACTAACTGTAAATATCTGTTGTTGGGGATAATAAATGTTTTATTCTTTGTAGTAACTTTTTTTGTAGAATTGGCTTTTAGTGTGAATAAAATGCCTTGACAAAAGTAAATAATTTCTATTTGCCACAAAGATAAATGTAGCTACTTTTGGCCGTAACTTTCCATTTTGTATCCACATTTTCAATTTTTTCTGTTTTTTTTTTTTTTGTTTTTTATTCAGTTCAACTTTTAAACTATTTGACATTTATTGATTATGTATGTGTGTACCGTATGTAACATTTTTTAGTTAGTTTGTAAAACTTGCCATGAGGGATCCCTGTAAATTTCTAAAACATTTTGAGCCACAATCTCCAAATATTTGCAACCACCCAACCCCAATCAATGGCTTGTTGAATAATTGATTAATATAGTAGATGTGTTATGTTATGTCATTATGTCATGCTCTACATGTAAGGCTGGAAAACTGAATCTTCATAAATAAGGAAGAATACGTTTAAAAGCTTAATTTTGACATTCCTGGTAGAAATCCTCAATTTACTCGTTAAATGTAGGGTATACATTTTATTATAATATATTTATATATAAATGTATTATTTATAGGGCTACACGGTGGCGATGTGGTTAGCAGTCACAGCAAGCAGGTTGCCGGTTCGATCCCCGTCCAAAGACATGCACCTTGGGGATGGGCTGATTGGTGACTAAATTGCCTTTAGGAGTGTGTGTGTGTGTGTGTGTGTGTGTGTGTGGTTGTTCGCGTGGCCCTGTGATGGACTGGCGACCTGTCCAGGGTGTACTCTCGCCCGTTGTCCGCTGGGATTGGCTCCAGCCCCTCCGCGACCCCGTTCTGGAATAAGCGGTAGAAAATAGATGGATGTATAATTTATAACACAGTTTGAGAACAACTGCTGCCAAGCAGTAGAAGAAAAAAAATCCGAAATAAAGTTTTACATCACTTCCGGTTTGATGAGTTCAATACTTCCGGTTTTCCTGGAGGTTTGTGAAGACCCCAAATATAGGATTGCTGTTGACATTTTCAGGAAAATCAAACATACAAAGGTATGGTTATAACTTAGATGAATTAATTTGGTCGGTGCTATATGTTTGTTAAATAATCTACGGACGCTGCAGATATATTTTTGTTCGGTACTTGCTCGAAATTAAGGGAGTGTTTGATAAACTACAAAGCTAACTGGTGAGCAGGCTTGACAGACGCCTGTCATTTCCTTCCTTCTCCACCCATGTTATTTGTCTGCTTGCATATATAAGGAAATCTTAATTACTTAACTTAACCGAGACTTTTTGCTAGTTTTCACGCAGAATTTAAAAGATATGCTAGCGGGTAACTTAGTAACCTATATAGCTAATCTATCAAACTAGGTCAGCAATAACTGAGCTGCTGCTAGCTAACGTTGCAGGAGCTCTTAACACAAATGAGTTTGTATTAAGCAAAGCTAGAAAAACGTTTAAAGTACAAAGTAAATATGCATTTTGCGTAGGAAAAACTTTTAGTACTCTTTCTTTTATGTCTTGCTGCGGGCTGGTAATCAGTAAATCCCTTATTTTCATTGTTTTTAATGTCGCCTGGGTGCAACTTTAAGACTTTGTAAGCGTTTGTACAATCGCATCAGCTCCAACGTTGTTTATTACTTTTTCTCCTTGGCAGGACAAGCAGACATGGCGGATAGAAATGCAGAGATGGAGGAAGATGTAGGAGAAGTACCTGCTGGAGAAGATGACAATGACTCCGATAGAGAGGAAGATGACAGACTATTTGCTTGGATGGTAAATGACGATATGGCTGAGGAAGAGGAAGATGATGAGGTGGAGGATGAACAGCCAGTGGACACAGAAGCATCTGAATCCTTTGAGCTGGATGCGCCAGCAGAGCGCAGTGGTCATGTAGCTGTTGTTGATAGAAACATCATGTATGTGTGGGGTGGATACAAGGTAAGACCCAAGGGTACATTTTTATCACATTTGCATGTTCTTTCATTGTCTCCTTATTTTACTAATTTGTATTATCTTTCTGATCAAGAATGCCCAAAATCATGGATTCTTTGACTTATATTTGCCGAGAAATGAAATCTGGACCTACAACATGGAATCAGGCGTGTGGTAAGAACATCTGCTTCCCAAATAAATAATCCTGTCATCAGTTTCAAGATACTAAAAGAGGAAACATGTTGTTGACAGGACAAAGCATGTTGCGGGAGGTAACTTGCACACGTCGATGTCTGGTAGCTGTGGAGTGTGTGTTGATGGAGTGCTGCATCTTTTCGGGGGCCATCATGCCAGGGGGAACACAAACAGGGTAGAGTTTTTGTGTTGTGTTTAGCAAATGTTTTGTGATAATTTTTTTATAACAATTTCTTACAGCCTGTAGCTGGTGTTGTTGTTTAGAGACCCTGCTTTCTGTGTTGTACTGTATAGATCTACCGCCTGCCCCTGAGGGCTTCCAGTCTTGTGTGGGAAGAAATGAGGGATCTTAAAGGAGTTCCCCCATCTTCCAAGGACAAATTAGGGTGCTGGGTTCAGAAGAACAGGTGAAGACTGAAGAGAGTTTCTTTTTTTTCCTTCATCATCATATTTCATGTTAACATCTGACTACTGAAGATTTAAGTTTTAATCCATACAGTTATGTTTTCGTTTGCTTGGGCTTGTTAGAATATTATGATACATTAAAATTACTATTGAAATTGCTTTGAAAAGCAATTTTTATGTGAACTTGCATGTTTGCAGGCTAATATTCTTCGGGGGCTATGGCTATGCTCCACAGGGATCTCATCGAGGGACTTTTCAATATGATGAATCGTCGTCTCTTATGGTCTGTAAACTAATCTCATTTACATAATTAACAGTAAATGAAAATGTATTGCGGTGTAGGTGCCGTACAGTTGGACAGTTTATTTGATCCTAATAGAAGATGGTTAGAATGAAATCTGCTGCTTTTAACCGAACCTGGAGTTTCAGCTTCTGTTAAACATGATGTTGGTTTTCTGTTGATGCAGTGGGACAGTCCGGGGCGAGGATGGAACAACCACATCCATATCCTGGACCTGGAGACATCCACATGGAGCCAACCCATCACTAAGGTTAAAAATATGTATATAAATATATTGAAATAAACAACATATTTGCTTCACAATTTGTTTACATACATTTCTTATATTAGACAAGAGACACAAATGAGAGTTTATTTCGCATTACACAAAGCTAAACCATTAAAAATATGTAAGGCAGTTTAAAAAATGGAAAAATTGTATCTTTCAGTATGCTCAAATGAAAATTTTCTCCATATATGATGGGATTTAGGGGAACACCCCATCACCCAGGGCAGCTCATGCTTGTGCGACAGTTGGCAACAGAGGTTATGTGTTTGGTGGACGATACAAGGTGGGAATGGGGGGGTGTTAGGGTATCTCTTTCCTTTTTCATTTCTGTTAAAATAAGATCTAAAAAAAAATGTTTCAAATATGTTTCTGTCTTATAACTCCAGATTCTTTTTTATCTCGGTCAACAGAATTACAGACTAAATGACTTATACTACCTTAACCTGGACACGTGGGAGTGGCATGAAATGTAAGTGTTAGTGAATCCTTTCTCCTGTGCAGTGACCACACTGTAGCTGAATTCAGATTTATGCATCAAAACGATATTTGCACAGGTTAGAGTCACTGATGCTATCAGTGGTTATAAATTCAGCGAAACACATTAACACAGCGACAACGTGAGGTAGAATAAAAACTGCACCTTTTGAGACCCAATTTAATTATTTTCTTACCAAAATTGCATGTTTTCCGCTATTTTATAAGATCTGCACAATCTTCTTCTCGTAACATATTAAAACAGTAGAAAAACCAAATAACAGAAGAATGTTAAAACACTGATAACCTGGTTTCCTTGTTCATTTGGATCTCAGGAGCGTTCCCCAGCAGGGTCCTGTGGGCCGCTCTTGGCACTCTTTCACACCTGTGTCATCAGACCACATCTTCCTGTTCGGAGGTTTCACCACAGAGAGAGACACGCTGAGTTGAGTTGGATACTTGACTCCAAAAGGTAGTAGATCATTTCCACGTGTTGCTTGTTCTCACAGAGATGCTGTTATGTTTGTGTTGCAGGTGATGCTTGGATATACTGCGTCAGCAGAAATGAATGGAAGCCTTTCAAACACAGTCACACAGAGTGTCCCAGGTACTGATGTTTATGTGGCATTTGGTCAAACGCTGGTAGATGAACCCTTCTCCGGTAGTTAACATTGCATGTGCGTTCTTCAGGCTGTGGCACACGGCATGTTCTGGTCCTGATGGAGAGGTGTTTGTGTTCGGAGGGTGTGCCAACAATCTTTTGTCTCATCACAGAGCTGTAAGCTGCTCTTTCTATTTTGGTCATATTTGCTTTTCATTTTCTCTGTAAAATTTGACAATTTTCTTTTTTCATATATTGGTTATAGGCTCACAGTAACGAGTTACTTGTTTTCAATGTTCAACCCAAATCATTAGTTCGGTGAGTGTTTGCAGACTTCTTAACTTGACTGATAAATATATTTTATACTCTGCTCGTGTCATATGTAACTGTCCCCGTTTATTTCAGGTTGTGCATGGAGACAGTTCTACAGAACAGGGCGCGTTTGTCTTGTTACTGGGACTGCTTGCCTAAACACCTCTTACACAGCCTCAAACAGAGAATGTCCCGCGTCAACACACTGGGATCTTAGGTTCAAAGGACACAAGTATTGTATTTCAGAGTTACATACAGGAGTGTATGTACAAGTGAGACACAATGTGTTTTCTCTCAAAGCAGGTCGTCCTTTAGAGCATTTGTTTACTGTGAGGACACTTGCATAAGAAACATTTCTAAGCAATAGTGAACAGCTCCATATATGTAGCCATGAAATGTTATTTGCTTTTTTTTTGTTTGCTTTCTTACCACCCAGGCAGAAAAGCACTCAAAATCATTTTATTCCTGCATCTCATGGGGAAAAGGTCCCCAGCAAGTGTTGACTAAAGGCTCTCGGCAAGCTTCCAATTAAATACAACACTGCCCTGTAATACTTGGTGTCTGGGACAATCTGCACCCACAAATGGGACCTTTGTGGCTTGAACTGCTCATGTGGTTGTTTACTTAAAAAAAGCAACAGAGATGATGGTTTTCTGAAGGTTTTGTTGTAAAACAGAACAGTATGGAGGGCAGCTCAGATAGAAATTACACATAGGTCCCACCCTGCTTACGAAGTTAGATTGTGTTCTCTGTTTTCTTTTTGATTATTTTCTTTAAAAAAAGCTAAACTTTTTCAACATATTGGACAGTTGTGAATGTTCATCTACAACACATGAAGATGAAACTAATCCCTAATGGTTTTCATAAAGAAAAACCGACTTACCATGTTAACATTGTCTTAACACTAAATAGTCAAAGTCCAAAATAGTCTGTTTTGCTTTATCTGAAGCCAGTTGGCAGTTTGTAATATATTTTAATGTGATTTTGAATACGGATGTTCACTCTTTTACTTCAGTCCTCGCAGACCTGAAACTAGTGCTATATGCTACTCTAGACCATACTCTGGAATCAGAAATGTAAACCTTTGTGTATATACAGTTATTTATATGATGGAGGAAGTGTGTGTGTGTGTGTGAGTTCTGCGTTATCAAAGAGGCTTTTAAAGCCCTGACATTGTTGGCTCCTGTAGCATTTTAATTTCATGTACTTCATATACAGTGAGTGTTGGATGTTGAGCCATGTTGCACTGAAAGGCCTCATGTTGGTAGGGCTTTTTGTACTTGCCTGGTTTGCACAAAATGATTTTTTTTTTTTATTATTGTAGAATTTGATGTAAATAGTTATTGTAATGGCTACTTTGTACTCAAGGAATAAACACTTACTGTGATTTAAGGTCTCTTTTGTGCTTTTTTACATATTGCCGATCAGCAAATACAATCTTTAAAATAAAAGATTTCTTATCCGAACAAAGGGTCAGAATTGAAGAGAAATCTGGTGATTGAAATGCAGATTAAAGTCCTGTTAAACTGCAGTTCTGTGCTGATGAAATGTATTATGCAGGTCTTGAAAGCTCCACATTCATCCATCACTCATTTCTTCTTGGCAGCCAACAAGTTTGGAGCAGACACCTTAACTTTTCCTGGCATGTTTCGGGAAAGGTCTCCATCCTGCAACACAGAAGAAGATTGAGCCCTCAGTTTCTTTGAAGGTGAATCTGTGATGCATTAAGAGGTTAAAACTGAGGCTCAAGTTGTTTCCAATGTCAAACCTAGAGATACTGTATAATAAAACGTACTATTAGTGAACTAGCCGGAAACAAAGTTGTTGACCGTCTCATACATTTAACATAATGCAGTTAAACTATACTTTACCTTGACACTGCGGAACAGATCTTTTTCCCTGGAAGAGGCTTCTTTGGCTTTCATAAAACTCAATACTGCAGTCCGAGCAGCTTCAAAGAGAAGAAAAAGTCAGTAATAAAGCCCCGCTGTCAATTTTTAAGCACTTAAAATGTTACTTTAAAGCTGATCATTCATTTGTACCTTTTCCTTTCTTCTGAGAACCTGGTGTAAGTTTCACTTTGTGTCTACAGACAATAAATAACTTATTAGTCTCTGAAACTGTCACTTTGTGTTTAAGAAAACTGTCAAATGGACGTACTTGTAGTTGGACAGGGCAGTGTATGGCGCGCAGACTGGCACGGCGAACAGCAGCACATCCTCCGGGTGAGGCTGGCCGGTTAGAGAGGTGAGCAGATTCTCTGCTTCCTGATGGAACAGATGACGGCATTTTAGATAAATTTCCTCAGTTACTGATTTGCGAAAACCCTTCATGTGAAAACCCACCTCAGCTCCGGGGTTGTCCTGGTCCGCCTCTTCTTCCTACAAAAGAGAATTCATTCATTGAAAGAAGCAATAAGAAAACCAGACATTGTGCTACATTTTACAGCAATGATATTCATAGCAACAGTGCATCTTATGTAAATTTGAAAGTTTTAAATCAAACCAAGATGGAAATGCACATTTCAGACATGATGACTAGACTAAGTTGTCCACCTTGTCCTCCTGTTCTGCAGGACCTCCTTCCTCTCCAGTTGGCCTTTCCTTCTCTTCTTCCTCCCCATCTCCTGTCTGCTCTGGCTTCTTTACTGCAGTGAGCACATTACGTGGTTTCTGCTGTTGTTTCTGAGAAGCAGGTCTCCTAGCGGGCTCCTCTTTTCCTTTTCCTTTCTTTCCTTTTTTCCCCTTCTCGTCCTTGGCAGAGCCGGCTGACTAAAGAGGGGAAAGAGACTGGAATTTAATTTAATAACATGCTGTGGACAACTAGTTATGTGGATACATTTCCGCAAGTGTACATTAAAGGTTGAACAGTTTAATAGACTCTACCCCAAGCAGCTGCATCATCAGCTCTCTGTCCTCTTCATCTTGGTCTTTATACTTTTCTTTGATCTTCTTTAGCTTGTTCTGCAGAAATAATACATGATCCACTGATATTTATCTACATAGTCGGTTGATAGTCTCCAAGAAGAAAAGTGAGTGAATAAAAGGCAAAGAAGGAAAGATTTAAGCACTTTGTACAATCAGCACTTTAAATCAGTGTTCGCTCTAATTCAGGTATTCCATCCATTCATAGAGCAAAATATTTCTCAGATCACCTTTCGTCCACTTTTCTTCTCAGACCAGGTAACACATCTTTTCAATATATTACCAGTAGATGACGGGACTGTGAGAGTTGTGACAAAATCCTCATCTTGCACCATTTTGTATTTAAGTGTTTCATATCATCCTCCTGTTCCTCCTGAAGCTCTGCTCTTCCAACTCAGCTGCTTTACAAAGCATGTGATATTTCTTTTCCAGATTTGGTAGATTCTCATTTATTCCCCTTCATCTCTGTTGCTAGCTTGCACTAGCGGCATCCTCATGAATACTAGCTGCATTGTCATGAATACGTACTGCATTCGTCATTACTGCTTGTGACTACTTGCTGCAACACAAGCCTAACACATTATCAAGCCACTTCCTAAATTTGACAGTTGCAGAAGATGAGATCAAGTTTTGTAAGTATTTATAAAGATTTGAAACTTCCATTCTTTACATACAAACATGAAGACATTCAGACTTGTAGAGCCTGATTAAAGTCATCCAATTACTCAAAGAGAAGAATACAAAGCCATAAATATACATGCTTCTTTCAACTTATTCTAAACTAGCAAATGCATATAAATAAATCAGAGAGACATGAAATAATTTCATCTTCATGATGATAAAACTTTTGATCCAAACATTAGCCTAATGTGAGTATTAATGGATGATTTCTCGGGTCAACATACAGTGCTTGATCCCAGGTTGTGTCTCTCATTGCAGCATGTGCCCTGGAACTCTTTGCTTTATGACTCCCTCTTTAAAAACACAGAAGGCTCTGTTTTGTGCTACTTTTTTCTCATCTTCAAACAAATATTTGTCATGGCTGTTTTATATATAAAGCTTATAATTACAAAGGAACATTCATTACCTTTTGTCCTCTCTTCAGAGGTGCCTGTGAGGGCCCTCCTCCACTTTTGGACCCCTGGTCTGTTGCAGATCCATCATGCGACATGTCAGTCATCTCTTCAGTGGTGCTCTCCTGTTTCTGCTTCTTCTTCTTCTCTTCTCTAAAAGTTGTAACAAAAATGCCTGAGGATTATTTTTATTTATATTCTCAAAATTGAATCAATTTTGCAGAATCACCTGAACCTAAAAGTATATTTAATGGTGAGTAGAAGTAACGAACAAAAGGGGAGGAGGGCCTCAAATATGAAGCCCTTTTCTGAAGTTGTGTGCATGTGTGTGCTCTCTTTAATCAATCCTAAGTGTTGAGCAAACATTTCTTCTGCACGTGCAGCCATTTGTCTGCTTGCATTTTGAACAAATCACTCACCTCCTCTGCTTCGCAGTCATGTGTTTTCTACCTTGTGAATCCACCTCGACCTAAAGCAGCATCAATAAAGTGACACATTTTTTAGGTGCAATAAATCTAGAATTATTTTAAAGTTTAGTGATATAAATATTTACCTGAGCAGTTGTTTCTTTTTTAAATCCAGGATTCTGAGCATTTCTGGAAACGGAGAAAAGAAAGTTTACTGACAGACCTTCTGCCATCTTGGTGACATCATCAACAAAGCACAAGCTTCTCCTTAGCAGGATGCAGCTTTACCTGTTGGGCTGTAAATGAGAGAGTGAGATGGTCGTGTCTGGAAAACTAAATTCCTCAGTTTCTTCCTCTCTGTGCTCCCCCATGCTGTTGTTCATCCCTCTTGCATCTGCAGCAGCCTCCTCAAGAATAGCTCCCATTTCTTCACTCGCTTCTTCATCCATCTCCACATCGTTCTCCTTTTTCATCTTGTTTTCCAGGTCGCTGGGCTCTTCTTGTGCTCTTTCTTCGTCCATGTCTTCATTACTGCTGTCATCCCCTGCAAAGCCGACAGAAACAGCTACAACATCTGGATGGCGTTTTATGAACATCGGAAATGAAGCTGATTTGTCTTCCTACCCATTAGCTCCTCTCCTTCCTCTAACAGCTCAGCGGTTCTGGTTGTCACCTCCTCCATATCTTCTTCTACAGCTTTTACCTTTCGCTCCCCTCTGTGCCGAAACACACTCTGCTCATCCACCTGCAAAAAGAGCGATAAAACCCAATTGTCTGAATATGATGGATGTGTAAGCATGAGTCAAAATTCCCAGAAATCTATTTACCTTAAAGAGGAATCCAAAACCCATGATCAAATACGAAGGTGGCAGAAAATTTTTCTTCCCTAAAATAAATAAGAATTAAGTCCTGTGATCTAACACTGTTAAGATGATGCTCCAAGTTAAGTTTACTTGGACATAATATTAATTGTATATTAGGCTGCTGTGTTGTACCTCTGATCATGAAACTTCCTGTGGTCAGATACTCTCCAGTGGGAGCCGTCTTGGACACCTGAGAAACAGTTACATTACATTTAATGAGTTTAAAAATAACAAAAAAGAGCTGTAACTCAAAATTATAAATCACATTTATACAGCTGCATCAACTTTCATTTCCTTATGTGCAATGACACGCCTCTTTCTGTACCACGCCGCTGCTGGACCTTTGGACCATTGTCAGATTATAATACAGACTTTTTGATAAAGAGTCCTTTCTAGGGTTATTGGTATGGAGATATGTTCTATGAAGGTGTCCTTTGGTGTTTGGGACTTGGATGTAGGAACTAAATCCTTTGTGCCTTGTGGATTTCTCAGTAGGATCAGAATTATCCCAGAATATCTCCCATCTGCTTAATCATATGGGAATGTTGATAGTTTAAAGGTCTACTCGTCACATCTCATGATTTCTTGCGCCTCTCAAAGCTGTTTGTATGTGCGCTGCTTTGTCGAGGGATGCTACTGGCAAAAAAAGAGGGTAGCTGGTCTGTTTGTTGACCTGTTAAAAGCAAGGAAATGAGAAAGCAACACCAACAGATGCCCAATGTATCCCAACGAATCACTGCACTCTCACACCCAACGTACCTGATGATGATGGACCCACCAAGCACTGGTAATAATCTTGGCATCCCAAGCAGCACTGTAGCAAACTGCCATAGTCCCTGCTTCTGTTAGAGTACGGGGAGGGATTGGATCCCCTGGAGAGAGAGAGGCAAAAATAAACATGGAGAAAAATTAAAACAAACTACTACGTCAACTAAGTAAACCTAGCTGATTAAAACAAGTTGTTTACCTGAAGGGTTTTTGATGACACAACTTGTTGCTCCATGGAGATCAGCATGAACATAGATATCACCTGAGAAAGCATGAGTACATGTGATGTGACAATCTAGAATTTGAAGGCATTTGTTTCTCCAAAGACAGAAGTATTAAGAACCTGCCCGGAGGTAGCGTTTAACAATCATCTCGTTCTGCTGCTGGTCCCGTCCCGCAATGACAAGATAGTTCTCAGAGGTGATGAACCACAGAAACTTCTCGAACCTGGCAAAAGGGAAAGAAATTATTGAGGGATAAAAAGAGAAAATACTGAATGATCTAAGTGTTAGTTGAACAATGTGTCTTACCAGTAAATTTTCCTGGCCTTCTGAATGGTGGTCACTGTTTGGACTTCCTTCAGTGTTTGTTGAGTTTTTTTCTCAGCAGATTTCATAGCCTTCAGCGAAAGAACATTTATTAAACTGTGGATCAAATTATTTTGACTGATCAACTGCAAACTGGTTACATTTTCAGTGGTTTTAAGACATTAAGATTCTCATTGAAAAACAAGGCCTGTGCCGTCAGGAGGAACGGCTAGGGATATATCCCCGAACGCCCCCAATCCTCCAATAGACACAATACAATAATATAAAGCTGCACATGTTCAGTCAAAAAGCTTCACCTGGTGAGGAAACTTTAAACCAGCCCGGTATGACATCAGGACAGGATGCACCCTGAGGTTATGACCTTTTATTTGTACTTGATTTGAGGTCAATGAAAGAAATAGTTCCAGAGATATAGTTAAAAATATTACTTTTCGTGCATAAAGCACCACCTGATGGGGAAACCATAAATCAAATAATTGTGAAATTCGATACAGATCGTCATCTTGGGGACCTAAACAGGTATACTGAGTATCAAAACCCAATTGTAAATCATTCCAGAGATCTAGGCAAAAATTTGATTTTTTGTGCATAAAGCGCCATCTAGTGAGGAAACCATAAATCCCAAAATGCTGAAATTCAATGCAGGTCGTCCCTTTGGGGACCTAAACAGGCACACCAATAATAAAGTAACTACTTGCCCTGCTTGTTGCTGATTATACTTGTTATGAATCAAGCTCATGTAGATAAAACAAAAGCCAGCTTCTTCACCTTATCTGCTGCTTCAATGGTTTTCTGTTGCTTCTTTTCAGCGCTGCGTTTGTGGTCATAGTACCTAAAATATGCACAATAACAAAGCTGGTCAACTAGGACCTTTCTGCACTTTTCTCCTCAAACAGCCGGTTTCTGCGTCTAAAGGTGTAAGAGTAAACACACCTTTTGGCATTGGCATAAGCAGACAAGCTGAGATCCACATCCACCAACATGGGCTTGTTCTTTTGCAGCTTCTGCTTCTGTCCTTTATCTTTATTTTTGTTCTTCTTTCCCTTCTCTTCCACTACAACTTTTTTCTCTTCTTCTTCTTGTTCTTCATCAGAAACATAGGGGTTCCTGTCATGAAAAAGGTCACACAGCACAGTGATAGTTTTATCATTTGGACTTTAAAACATGCTTATTGCTTTGGTAATGATCTCACTTTAAAAGCATGGTGATGTGGTTGGTCTGCAGTTTCAGCTCTTTGATGGCACAGGCCACAGGATCCCCAGCAGCTTGAGCTTCCTTGACTATAATGCCGATTTCAGTCCAGTCCACCTGGTTGGCCAGCGCGCTGCACACCACCTGCAGTGCCCTCTCTACCATAGGAAGGTTCATCTCCACAAGTTCACCTTTTATTCTGTCAACCTCCTGCAGCACAAGAGGCAAGGTTTCTTTTGCAGACGAATCCTCTAACAAGTGTGAGTCTTACTAAATAAGGTAAGACCAACATAAAAAAATCAAGGCTGCAAACACATGAGATTTATTCATGAAGACAAACAGAGAAGCTGTTTGGTGCCTACTTGCGCTTGGTGTAAAGCCTCCAGTCTCTGCTCGTGGTCCCTCTTAACATTCTCCAACTTCTTTAGCGCTTGTTTCTCCTGCTGCAAAGCCTTCACATCGATCTTCTGGCTCTCCATCTTAGAAAAGAACTCATCCACTGCCTGATAAAAGGATCACTTCAGCAATTACTTTCTTTCAAACAGGACTTCTTCAATAAAAGACACACTTAAGCTGCAATCATGTCTGTGCTCACCTTATTAAAAGTATCAAACTCCAAATAAGGGCTCTTTGCATGCTGAGCAAAGAGAAATGGATGGAATTCATCATATCTGCACAAAGACATCAACTAATTACTATTTCAACCAGCAAAAAACATCACATTCTACTATGAAGCACAAGACTTACGTCAGAAGCTCATCACTGGGTTTTCCCGGAGTTAGACTGGGTTTCTTCTCACACTTTTGAATGATGTAACCCTTCAGAAAAGATTTTTTTTTTAATGTAATAAATATTTTTTTAAATGTTGAATATTTTCCCATTTCTCATGAAAGATCCTGAACTTACTTTGCCACTAAAGTTTTCTGTTCTTTCCATGTACGTTTCTGCAATTTGTAGGGCTTGCAAGATTTTTGGTGCAACTGAAAAAAACAGTCAAATCAAAAACACTTAATTTAAAATTGCAATTTAAAGGAAGAAAAAGTAGTTTAACTTTCCTACTATACCTTCAGATGCATC
Source organism: Pseudomugil tenellus (assembly GCA_037177515.1). Lineage (NCBI taxonomy): Eukaryota > Metazoa > Chordata > Actinopteri > Atheriniformes > Pseudomugilidae > Pseudomugil > Pseudomugil tenellus. The sequence continues at coordinate 14,018,348 of JBAMHX010000022.1, forward strand.
AAATTGACTGTCAACTTTGACAAAGCCTGGTAATCCAGCTTTTATCAGACTGTGTTCTATCAGCGTGGCTCCGTAGGCTAAAAAACAGGTTCAGAAGACGCTAAAATGCAACAATGTCTTGCCTCTTTCACAATAAATTAACTTTAATAAATCTCAATAAATAGAAGCTCATGGAGTTGATTTAACAAGTTTATCAACTTTGTATACAGGCAAACAGGTACAAAAACAAACATGTATCAGGTGTACATTTTATTACATGAATATAGTGAAGCTGCAAAAAGTTATCTAAATTTGAAACCTTGCAGAACCTCCTAGAGCAGGTATGCTCCTTCAGATGTATGTTTCTCAGCTTCATTAAATTAATTAAGAATTAAAAAAGTGTTTAAGGTAAAGGGAAATCATTCGGCTGTTGATTAATGCATGTTAAGGACGTTCAAACTTCCAACTAAAATAATGGTATCCAAAAGGTTTTTCATATTCTAGGAAGTCTTTGCAGACTTGAGAAATAAAAACTACACGAACATTTGAGTATATTACAGATCTTTATGAGAGAGAGAGAGAGAGAGAGAGAGATGTTGGTCCAACAAAATCACTGGAAAAGCTTTGAATTTCTACCCACAGTTTCAAAAAAGTGTCAAAACTTTATGAACAGTTTATGTGGTAAAAGTGCTTGGCTACTTACGAAGATGAGGATTCAAAATCCTTTTCACTTGTTCTCCATTTGGTGCTTTGCTCAGAATTTCTGTTAGTCTATAATAAAAAAATAAAAACAGAAATTGGAAATAGGTTATGTCATTTAAATTTGACATGACTTCTGGTGACTGTCAAAACACAATGAACACATGTGAGGCTATCATTACCGCTCCAAACTGATGAGAGGTTCAGGCATTCTGGCACTCTCTACTGGGTATCGCTCTCTCACAGCTATCTTAACATCCTCTGCTTCTGCTGTACGAAATCTCAGCAGATTAAGGATTGTGTACTCATGGTCTGCAAGGATGATGTTACCCTGAAAATGGACATGAGGAAACACATACTAGGATATTAGCATCATGATGAAGGAAGGTATAGTCTGGGTAGGTATGATTTGAACAGTACAGGATGCAAGATGTAATTTAAAACAGATTTTTGTGCAAGAACAACTTAAAATGAAGTTTTCTGACCCTGTCATAAAGTTCAATGATCAAATGGTAGGCAGCCTCATCTGAACCAAACTGGATGTCAACAATCCTGTCAATTCCAAGTTGTTTAACCTGGGTAAGTCGTCGTGTTTTCAGGTGTTTTCGACACTGTTGAGACATAAGTTTATTAAGATAATACAATACCATTTAAAAATCTAATTCTTAATGATACAGAAAGTTTGACAATAAACTTTAACAATAAATCATCAAGATGTTCTTACTTTCATTGCAAAGCCTGAGGGCATCATGTTCTTGGGCCATTCGAAGTCTGTGGAATGAATGCGAGTCCCAGACTCAACCAGCAGAACAGCTTTACTGTCTGGCCTGAGACAACAAAACAACACTTGGTTATATGCAATGACTGCAAATGAATAAGGCAACTAAGTTTATTTACTCATTTAGATGTAGAGTCCCAATAATTGAAGTTACATTGAAGCTGCTCACCTTGCTTGAACAATCATTTGACATTTGAGCTGCCACTGCTATTATAGTTTTAAAAATGACAAGTAGCACAGTGTGCATAGAGCTCTATGAAGCCTTTTTCCATTTAATGCAATCTGTAATTGCATGCATGCACACATGCATTCATTGTGGACATTACATCTGAGTAAGAAGCTCTAGAGGCGTAATGATCTTTTTTTTTTTAATTCCTGAATCCAGGCAGTGATCTGGATCAGACCCGAAATCTAATCACTTGTTCCTTATTTATTTTCTGAAAATTTAATACAAGTAATGGGTCCATAACGTTTTAAGTTATATTGCTAACAAACACATAAACTCCACCGAATACAAGACCTCCATTTTGGAATAATTAAAACGTTATCTTCAGACTGCAAAGTAATCTTAATCTCCAGTTAACGATACGTTTCACAATCACAACAGCGCTTTCAGCTTTTTTAGTGTTTCATTTACTTTTAACTGGATTTTTTCTTATTAAACTCAAACATTCAGACAAGTTTTAAAACTGATCTTACTTTTGCAGACGTATAAGATACGTCTTGTTGTCGATGTCATACACGTTGTACACCCTCATGCCAATATAGCTGAGAAAGAAAGACGTATAATAAATGAGTAACAGAGGAACATGCAAACAACTCAACATTAGCATTAGCTGGAACAGATAAGACAAGGTTAGCTTAGACGAACACATATCACCTACTTGGCATTTATTTCGGCAATAACTGCCCTGATATCTACAGTGGTAAATCTTGTTTTCATTTTGAGTTAAAACCGAGCTTCATTTAAGTGAATAACATACAAAAAAGAAAGATAAACACTGAAGGAAATGTTCACATCTCGAACCCCTTCAGCACGAAAACATGCAGAATTATTGAGCATGCGCAGAAAGTACTTTTGTACGGAAGCTCATGAGGCGCAAACTAAGCAGGTCCACGCCTTTCAAATAGCAGCAGTGAGTAGAATACATTGTGTATGAGATGCATTGGTGTCTGGTAACGTAGTGCTATCATATTAATGTAATGATTTAGCTGCTTTGTTCTCGCGGGAACTTTCTCTATAAATGATCAAGCTCATGGTCGGCTTTTTAGCAATTTAAGTGCACTAATGATGCACTACTCAAACTGGCTTATTGACGTTAAAAACAGAGCAAGCCTTCGAAATGCATGTAAAAGAAGCCCTAGTATCGAATGGATTAATAGGGGGAATGCTGCAGATATGCGGAACAAAAACCCGCAGCCTAATGAAAAGACATCTGAGTTTATGGTCACCACCCACCTCTGGAAAGAAGGTAAGAGGTCGAATAATAACGGTAAATCGTGTTGGAAATTCGGGCCTGCTGTGAATAAATCTGCTTGACTAGTGTTGATCATACATGCCGAAATGTTTTGGGTTTTAATATTAAATATTTCAAGCAGGACCGTCAGAGTTATGAGGCAGTTAGCCATTCAGTCAGTTTCTACTTTCCTCCTCAGGTCAGAGTGGAGGGCGAAGGCGTGCTCCGTTACCAAGGCGACAGTCAGCTAACAGGGTTTACAAGTGCGGCTAGGCTAGCACCCAAGACGACTTCACTGCCCTTTATTCACATCAACACGGGATAAAATTTTGACTCACCGTCTTAATATTGGAATGTATGCTATAGATACGTATGTTCTAGATAACAGACTGACATGCGGCGGCAAAGACTCAATGGGATGCATGGTTAGTAATTAGCAAAAGACGAAAAGACGAGTGACAACAACGTCCGCATGTCAATGAGGTTTTCTAATCTAACATCTCACTTTTAACTTTCAGGGTCATGGTATTTTTATCCATTATACTAAATATATACAAGTGTATAATACAAACACGCATGATACAGAAAAAAGATCAAATTATTATTGCAAGTATGTACTTTAAATTTGAACGATTATCTTGTGGACGCCATCGAAGCAATGTGTTGACTCCTGACTAATATAACAATATTATATTTCAAATATGCAATAATTAAGTCAGTAAATGTTAAGATCCAGACTAAGCACTGTTAAATTAAAATATGTGCGTTCATTAGGATACTAAAATGTTACTAGTGAGACTTATGCTTTTTGGAAATGGGTAAAAACCATTAAGGCCTTTTCACATTCACCCGATTATAGCCAGTATTGTGTTACACATCACTAACTACATTTTCAACCTAATTTCTAATCAATCATTGTTTTGTTACCTTTTGTTGCAGGTTACAAAATAATCAAGAAAATTGGAGAGGGTGCCTTTTCAGAGGTGGTTAAAACACAGAGCCTGAAAGATGGGAAGTTTTATGCGTGTAAAACAATGAAGCAAACAATTAACAGGTATATATATCTTCATGACTTACCTGGTGCTTTTTCTCCTGCTTTAATATCCCGTGTTGTGTATGGACAGCTGAAACCTGAACAGGCAACTTGACACTTAGCATCCTGTTAGATGTAAGCTCACCCTGCCTTTTAATCTGACAGGTTAAAGTGTGATTTGTCACCGTTTATTTATTAAATCTGTTCAACCATTTTCTAAAGACTTATATTGTAGTGCAATTATACTTTTGTCATAAAAATCTAGGAAATAAAGTATTTCCTCCAGATTCACATCATCACCAAATAACTCAATACAAATACATTAAAATGCAGATTTTATGTAATTTAACTTTAATCATATATGATTTGATCCCAAGTTTGGAACAGGCCAACAACCTGCGGGAAGTCCAGGCAATGAAGAGACTCAGCCCTCATGCAAATATCATCCAACTGCATGAACTGATTTTGTGAGTAATGGAGCGTACTTTTTAAATTCATGTTGCTATTATTGTTCAGCACTTGTGTTTTGTGGCATGACATACTGATACATGATGTTTCAGTGACAAAGGAACTGGAACGGTATCTTTAATATGTGAGCTGATGGAAATGAACATCTATGAGTTTATACAAGGCAAGTCTACAAGTATAATGAGGACTATTACTGCAACTTGAAGATGTTTCTACTAAGTTTTTGGATGTTGCTCATTCTTTACAGGAAGACGAACACCACTGCCTGACTACACAGTAAAGAACTACATGTACCAATTGTGCAAGTCACTTGAACACATGCACAGGTAGATAAAGCTTTTTTATGAAGCTCAAATTAAAGAGGATTTAAATGATATATTTGCTCATTTATACCGACAGATGTGGGATTTTTCATAGGGATGTAAAACCAGAAAACATCCTCATAAAAGTAAGATACAAATTTATTTTCTGAGAATGTGTCAGTGAGATTTTATTTGGGACATTAAACACGAGTTATTTTTTTGCATGAAATGCAGCAAAATCTTTTAAAGCTAGGTGACTTCGGCTCATCTCGGAGTGTGTTCTCCAAGCCCCCACACACAGAGTACATCTCCACACGTTGGTACCGAGCCCCAGAATGCCTCCTTACCGATGGATACTACAGCCTTAAAATGGACATCTGGAGTGCTGGTTGTGTCTTTTTCGAAATCATGAGGTACTTTTGATGGACTTGTCACCTGTTACACTCAAACTTTCCTTTCACAAAGTTCCATTTTTCCCATATTCACATTCTGCCTACAAACATATACAAATGTTTTAACAGCTACTAAAAACATCTGTGCGATAACAGTGATTCCATGTGTTGCAGCTTGAATCCTCTCTTCCCAGGATCCAGCGAGTTGGACCAAGTTGCCAAGATCCATGATGTGTTGGGGACACCTGAACAAAGTGTACTCCAAAAGTTCAAGAAGTACGTGTTTATGGACAGAAGTAGCACGTTTAAATTGTGAATAAATACACTGGATGTACATTTAAACTAAAGCTGTTTTTATGTCTGGCAGATCTAGAGCGATGCATTTCAACTTCTCCCCCAAAAAAGGAACTGGTATCTCTCGGTTAATCCCAACCTGCTCAGCTCCAGCTCTCTCACTGCTTTATCAGATGCTTGCTTATGACCCCGATGAGCGCATTACTGCAGAAACATCCCTGAAGCACACGTACTTTAGGGAAATCAGGTGATGTGTTTAACTGTATTTAGAGCTAAGAGAAGTTACCGGGAATATCTGAACATGTTTTCTAAACATATGACGGTTTTAACAGTGGAATGACTTTAAAATGTGAAACAAAGATCATCCAATGTGATTTCTAACTTTCTTTTTGTAAAACCAGGATGGCAGAGAATACACTGGAGACTCTTCACAGAATACCTGGAACGTTTGATGGAATAGGGGGTCCTGTGATGCAAAACTCCTTGGAGCACATCTGGCGACCGACTAGACTTGGTAAACAACTGAGAGGACGACACATAAGACAGACACCTATTCTAAACGTAAGTTGAAATTTTACAATTTAGTGTTGGAAACATCTGAAACGTAATGCTCCAAATCCACCTGATGCACTGTCTCCCTTTAGCATAATACAAAGCATGTAGCAGACCCACTCCTCCGACGGAACGGCCCCCACCGACCTGCAGAGCTGCCTCAGCTGAACATGGTTGCCCCAGGACCTCAGATCTCATTCCCAGTCTCCCCTCTTCCGGCTTTTAGCATCGCACACAGGGGGACACTGCCAGCGATTACATCCAAAAAGTGCCAGTCACAGCTAACAAAGGTAAAAATGGCAGGTCATCAGATCTCAGCCGCTACAGAATTAACTCGCTACTATGCCAAAGCACAGATGTAGTGGGACACAAGTGAAAGGTTTGTTTTCAATTAGATCATTTTTTGGAAATGATCAATATGAGATATTAGAGGAAGGTGGAAAGGGAAGTGACGTACTTTGCTCATGTTTTTCAGTGTATTTAGATTTGCTATTCAGGTTGCATTTCCTCTCTTTGCAGCCACGGGATGAGTCACACCGCACAGCTTTCAAGACCTATTGTATGCCACCTCTGGATCGAAAACACAGGGACATCTGAGAGGCAAAAAACCGGCTGGTCAACCAGGACAGATCTACTTCACTGATATATGAGGACAACACTGGTACACCCTTGACTGTGTAATCTTTAAAGCACAAACATGCTTGCAAATAATTAAAAAATGAAATGGAAACCTTAAGACCCGTCTTTTAATAGGTATGATTGAAAAACCAAACAATTTAACCTGATTATAATTATCTAATGTCTCCACAATATATTGTAGTTTTGAATCAAGTTAGTATAATTTATCACCCCACTAGCCTGTTCTATGTTTACAACAAGTGACAAACCCTTGTAACTCAAGTTATTTAGAAGTCATACTGCTTGAATCTGAATGAGCAAGTAAACTCTGCTTACACAGCTGGAAATAACCCTTAAGTTAATATAAAGTCCACCGCACCGCAACACTTTTAAACCCAGCTATTAAGAGATATTGATTTCAATGTTATACATAATGCAACAAGTGACCGAGGAGCTGAAGGTCTAGCGCCTGAGGAATTTATTTCCAGTTTATTATATTAGACATGTACTCGCTGATGGGAAATATTCAAAGGCTCTACATTAATTCTACTGAATCAACTGAGATTCAAAGTCACTAACTTCTAAACATGGATAACCTAATGCCAACGTAGAGCTATATGAATAAGAGTTAAATACTGAACTTCTTGGTACATGCTTATTTCATGGGCAATACTTCTTTTGAACAAAGGTCAACAGTGAAAACTCATAAAATAGGTCATACCACAAGATCACATTGCAGATGCAAATTAGAGACACCTCATCTGCTAACTGCAAAGACAAGCGCCAGCTTCCCTGAAACCATGGAACAAAACTCTTAGGCTGTCAAGTCAGATATTTAAAATGTTAAAAAATGTAATACAAATGTTTAACCTGTAAAATCATTTATTCATATTATGCATCCCAAATTTTTCTCAAAACTACATTGTTTCAGTAGCTTTCTGTCTATTGCACACGTCTTTGTACTTCTTTTAGAATGAAATAGTCTTACTACAAACAGGCATTAAAGGAGCATTAATATCAAATGGACAAAACTGCTGACTTTCAACTCTAACAAAGACATCCATGATGTCTCCATTTGCAATTTGCTTAAATTATTTTCAGGAAAATGTCATTTTTGTAAAGTCTGATACCTAATCTTGAAGTGTTTCTGTGACCGAGCCAACATGCAGCAATGTAAGGATGAAGAGAGGCTCCTGCTGTTTACCAGGCTTCATGAGCTTCATAGACTGCAACTCTCAAAACCCTCCACGGAAGTTATTTAACATGTTCACATTTGAGACACTGCAGATTGGTTATGCAAACAGGTGTAGGTGCACAAAAGAAGAACAGAAAACAATGTATTCAAGATTATTTTAATATTATTAATATGTATACTTTAGGCTTTAGAAATATAACTATCAATGACAAAACTTCCACTGGAGTAATGGTAGTTTGCTGAGGCCCCCATCAAATCAATTTATTACAATATACACATTATGATACAGAGCAGATTGAAATAATATTAAAATAAATGCTCAATAGATAAAGGTTTTAATAGTTTTATCATTTTCTTCACCTACTGTATTAGCCATCTGTGAGTTCTGAGCACACCCAAAAATGTAAAGCCATTTTCTTCTGACAAACTAATTTAAGTGCAAACTTTTTTTCTCTTTAAAGACTATGATTGCAGCATCCAGCTTTATAGATTCAGATTTCATAACTGAGTATGTTTAAGCCGAGTGCAACAAGGCAGTCCTCAACTCCTTTTCTCTTGTTCCATTAAAGTAGCTATAAAAAACAAAGAAAAATAAAAAAGCTAACAAAATCAGTGCAAAGTCATCAAATGGGGAGATTCTACTAAAAAAACGACAGAGGTGATGGTCAATGTGGATGGATGCAATTTTTTCAGATGCTCACACACACACACTTGGTCATAAAAGGACAGTTATTTGAAAATTCATATTTTAGTCAGCAGCCCTCAACCTACACATGGTTAAATATAAGGGTTAAAAAAGGGGGGGGGGGGGGATAAGGTAATATGAAAATTAAATAAACTATCCTTTTAATCTCAAGCCACAATTTTCTGGTTTGCATCTATCAAAGCCAAGTTTCAATTCAGATAACAGTCTGATATCTGACAAAAACAGGATTTTTTTTTAAAAAACCTAAAATGTGTTAAAACACCAGAGAACAAAATAGCGTAATAGCCAAGAATTGCAACACTCCTTTTCCTGCTTTCATTCCTCCTCTAAGTCAAGTGACTGATAAACAACAACAGAAAAGCAATCAACAAAACTGGGAGAGGGAAGGGTAGAAAATAAAAGGAACTTGCAATGCTTGCAGGGTGAAGAGCAGCATCAGACTCTGGGTTGCAGGGTTCTTTAGCAGCAGAAAAATTGTGGCTATACTACTGTTCCACTGGGAGAGCTGGCTTGGTTTTGGGATGACAATAAACCCTGGAAAAAGGAAAACAAGGAGATTTGCATTGGGAAAGTCCACAAACTGCAGAAAAATCAAGCAACAAGCAGCTCAGTAAAAGAGTGGCCTCAACTTTCCAAATCTGTCCCGTCCTTTAAGTCAGAAGTTCTGTGTACAGTGTGAGACTAATATCTGAAGGGCTCTCCTGACCAAGGCACTTCTTTTGTACATAATTGCATCAATCATCACTTTTAATGACTTTCTATACATTCTGAGCCATTTTTTGTCTCCTTCAGAAGGCCTTTGAGCCCAAAGTTCATATTGATTACATTTTATTGCATTTCTATTAATCTTGCTTGTTACAATCCTGCATTTTGGGTGGGACTGGGCGGGATCATTAAAATGATATTTCTACAACCAGAGGCCATTTAATCAGTCATGTGAAGAGTAATCCCTCTACTTAAAAAACTAGTCAAGAATACATCTAGAACATTGTGTGCCTTGTTCCGATGAATACCACAAATAAAAGGAAAGTACACCAAAGTTTACACACAAAGCTGCGAGCATGCGAGGAGCTCCAAAGATTCTTCTGGCGAATAAAGTGCCATTTGCAAAAAACATGGAATGTGGGTAGTGTTCAATTGTACTTCGTCAAATGTGTTCATCAAATGCAAACTTCTAGCTCAATAAACTTTTGTTTAAAAATTTAAATTAGATATTCAGTCTATGTTTTTTTTCCCCCCCCAGACAGTCAGAAAATACATTTTAGTAGTAATAATCGTTATCAAATGTTCATCGTCGTCCACAACCTTCCCAACAACTAAGATATCAAATGCTGATATCTTACCATCACTGACACAGCGACTTACAACATAAACCCTTTATCGCTAAAAGACAGCCGTTACAGAATTAATATTAATTTCATACAGTCACATCATTTTCCCTGTAACAGATTTGGCTACCAAAAAAAAAAAAAAATGCTATTGTCACTTGCATATTTTTGATTATTGGCCTTTGCAAGGGAAAGACAAAGAAAGCCAAAATAAATCTGAGGGGGAAAAAAAAAGAACCAAAACTCAACAGATTTCTTAGCCGCCAAGCTTAAAGTTGGACATTTTGCTGACCAGGGTCTGGATCTAAACTGAACTGGCCATCAGAAAAATCAGAATGAATGCAGCTGATTTGTTGGCTGAATGTGATGGGCAATAACGAACCAATGAAGAGATTTCATACGAGAAACTGTCTTTACCTCATGTGTATACATAAAGTTCTCATGTCAGAATGGATTTTATAAACATTAACTCCATTTTCATAACATATAAATATGTTATATATGCTGTATTTGAAAATTAAGCAGATTAGACATTTCACTCAAAACCAAAAGCACATGAAACACTTTAAATGTTTTGCTCTCCTGCTTGTAGAGACAAAATTAACTATAAAAAGTTCTATGCAAATGTTGAGCTTTTTATTTTTGTATACCTTCAGAATATGTCTAAAGACTGACAAGTAATGTAATCACCTCAATCTTCCCCACATTTCCTGTGTTAAAAAGAACTTACCACTTTGCCTGGCCTCGCCCATGTGCAAATAAATCCCTCCTGACAAGCAGTCACTAAACAGTCCTCTAAAAATATGAGTACAGTCAGTCTCTCGTGTGCTATTTTTTTACAGATGAGCGGCTCAAGGAGGGGCACATCTTCCATGCGCGGGCACAGCAGAGTGCCCAGAGTCTTAGCAGGGTCTGTTTTGGTTTTTGTCAGGAGGTTGAGCTTGTCACTGCTCTTGCTGCTAATGTGACCCATGCTGTGGTTGCGTTTGTGGTCCTTCTCGTGATGGCGCTCCTTTCGATCATGGAGTGAAAGTGTGGCAAACTTACTCACACCTGTAGCGATGGCACTGTCCATTATACCACTGCCGATTCCGCCACCTCCACTGCCAGCCTTGTTGGTACTATTTGCTGTTGTAGTGCCAGCTGAATGGGGGAGACTGTTGGAGCGTGGTAATGTAGTAGACATGGAGTTAATGCCAGGAGTATTGCCACCACTGTTGTTTCCGTTAGTAGTGTTGCTAGAGGTGTTAGTGATTATTGTAGCGCCCGCAGGAGGGCTAGTAGCATTCATCACATTAGTATGTGTTCGAGTCCGTGAAAGTGGAAGATGAGGGAAAAGGATGTCCTCAGTGAGGTCCCATAGGCACAGCTGAGTGTCCTGGCCCACCGAGCCAAATCGGTATGTTACACTAACAGGCCGGCTGTCTGTTGAATTGCGCTTCGAAAGTCGAGACTGAGTACTGTTAGCTCTGTCTCGCCCGAAGTGGATCATCTGATCCTGGAAGTCTTCATCGCTGCCACTGAACTCCATTGGGTCACTCTCCTCCACACTGGTGGTGTAATGGTCAAATGCCACCACACTCACCCATGACTTGTGGCCGTGACCTCGTGCAATGACTCTGCAGTCCAAGAACGACCACACAGTCACTAGATCGTCCTCTCCACCAGCTACTATGTACTTTCCATCAGGGCTCCAACACACACATAATAAGCCACCAAAATAGCTCTTCATGGTGCCATGAAGCTCAACAGCATCAAAGTTGAACACCCTAAGGAAGCCGTCTTGGCTTACACAGGCGAGGAATTTCCCATCTGGAGAGAAGGCAAACTCATTCAGAGCTCCCTCACCCACTGTCCATTTCAGGAGAGGGTTTCGTGTTGATTTACTCTTGCAAGTGTGCACAGAGTAGTTCTCCCCCTGTTTGAGAAGTTGGTAGTGGGGTGCTGTGGTGCCGCAAGTGTGCTCCACATTGTACAGGTACATATTTCCACTGGCATGAGAGACTAGAAACAGGCTCTCAGAGCCTGGCACCCATTTCACACATGTCACCCTGGACTTGTCTATCAATCTCTGGGAAAGGAGAATGAAGGTTGAGGTTTGAGAAGTAGAAGGACAAAGAGTGAAATAAGAGGAGAGAAACACAGTTTTAGTCCAACATCAATCTGAAATCAATATATCACAATGTAACAACTCTTGTGTGTAATTTTCGCTTTGAAACAGTGTTGGGGAGTGACAAGAGCTATTTTAGGACATATTAATGATTTAATCAGTCTAATTAAGCAAAGGCAATCAGATGATGGCTACATATGTGAAGCTTCTAACAGTAACAATTAGTGAGAGGAACTGTTTGTTACTGGCAGATTAAAGGAAAATGTTAGCTTTTTCATACTTTCATACTATTTGTAAATGAAAAGTCCATTCATCTCTACTCATAGGATGGATGTTGTTTATTATTCAGGCTATTACCAAGGAATAGGAATATAGATTTATAAATGTGGGGGAAACTTAAATGTAATTAAATACTTTTGCAGCACAAATGGTCTAAAAAATATGCTTATGTTTGGAAGTTAAGACTCCACATGAGCAACTGCACAATGAAGTATTTATTAACAACTTAAAGTGAGAACTGAGCTACAGGTAGAAGATGCTGGACAGAGTATTTTTATCTAACCTGTCCTTCAAGGACCTACCTCCTCATTGAATAGCTTGCTTGTCTCCTTCTTGATGGGGTCAATGAGCTGCACCTGCCCTGCTGAAAAACCCACTAGCAAGGACACACTTTCTGCTGTTGCTGTGAGGTGGTTGAAGTCGTGACAAGTGGGCTGTGTTCCCTTGTAAATGCGTTTGTCTATTGGCTTGCTTAAGTCAGCAGCCTGGAAAGAGAGAGAGAGAGAAAAAACAAGCATGAAAACACACTGAGGACAGACAACTTTAGCTATGTGAAATGACGTTCTGTACCTTATTATAGGACATATACTTCCCTGCATTAAGTGTTTCATCTTAAAACACAGAAGGTAATTGAATTATATCACCTTTTAGTTTCAAACGACCAGAAACACATTTGCATTTAAGGGCAATTACTTATTACATCTTTTAAAGAGTTTACAAGAAGTGACTTTAAATAGACAAATAGCTGACACCGCAGTAATGGGATACAGAACAAGCTATAGCCCAAATACTGTAGATAACTCAAATAACAGTGTCAATGTTAATGATTTACAGTCAAGATCACAAGCAAGATGGAAAATTCTTCGACGTCAAGATGACTCAGTGATTCCTTCATTAAGAGTCTGTGTCACCCTCAGAGACCCCAAAAGCCAGCTAATATATTTAGGAGTATTCTGAGTCAAGAGTGCAGTCATCTCATTGGACAACGTCTAAAATGTTTGACCATTCTGTAACTATATCCGAGTGCCAGTTACAATATACCAGAAAGTACTATACTGGAACATAACAGGATCTGAAGGCATGGGCAAGCAAGGAATTCGAATTAGATTATCACTAGATCCAATGATCAGCCTAAGATTAAAAATGTGCATATAATTCCAGTTATTTTCTACTTATTTACCGAGGACTTTAAGACTAAAGACTCCATAAAGACTCCAAGCTCAACAGCTATAATTTCTTCCAGGTTCAATTCAGCCCGCAGCTTTTTCCCAAGACATGGATGAGTCATGGTTGAATATCAAATTATATACAACACGTTTATCAGTCAGCTGATTGTCAACCTGCCATATCAGGACAGCTGTCGACTAAAACCTATAGTACTCACACAACTTTGGTTCAACGGTTGGTTAAATCATATGAAATAAAGTAGGTTATTATTTTTTAAATCTCTAAATCGTATAAAATTGAGGTTCTGGATGATTTGTAGCATCTGTCGTGAATAAAACAGATACAGTGTTGTGGTAACGAGATACCAATTATCATGTGATTTCCACATGTCTGCGCTCAACTAGAGAAACATTATACATGTCCGAGAATCCACATATATATCAAAATACCAGAGGGGGAAGATACAAATAAAAAACAGTGAATTGGTTTGATGAACAACATTTTGCAAACAAAAATACACTTTTATTTACTCGTTTTTTGTGTTAAGCAACACTTTGTACGTGATACCATTACACAAATCATGTGATTTCCCTGCAGTAGTTGAGAATATCCAACTGGGACATTTTTTAAAGTTATTACTTTTTAAAAACTTGTTTACTTCAACTTTAATAATCAGGTTAGCCTGTAAAACACACCAAATGGAATAGACTCTTTTAAGTTAGTAAACATTACTATAAAACGAGTCGAGTAGCATGCAAATAATGTATTAAGCAAGATAAATACATACTAAATAACGTGCAAACTATGTAAATATATAGTTTCATCCTATGCTGACACAGCTATCTGGATAATTTTAAAAGCATCAGGAGAAACAAAATTTTGCAGCAAACTTTAAATCCTATGTAATTCACAAAATTTGGCCTTGCAGCAATAATTATTACTTCAATAAGCAAGTTGTTGGCAGCATAGTGAAACTGCATCTCTGGTTTTGCTTACACCTGTAAGCGAATAAGAAGTCGACAGGTGTTCCGCGTGGAAACTTAAAGCTGTCACTGTCGACAGTGAGTTTCATCACAAACTGGAAGCACCTCAGAGCGATTTTCAATACTGACAACTTAACAGCAGCAGGGAATCTTTATATTGGGTATTCAGGTCAAACTAGTATTTTTGCAAACCATAACAAAAAAGAGTAACAGCAAGAAACGGAGATTAGCCTCTGGCCTCGGTGTAGCTGCTGATTTGCTAACATTAGCAAGTTGCGCTGGCTAGCTAACAAGTAAGCTAATTGCGAGCTAACCAGCTAGCTCCCAGCTAATTTCAAAGTCAAGCACCTGTCAAGAGTTATTTCATAGACCTAACACAAGTCTAAACTTCATCAACAGCTGAGACATCAGTGTCTTACATTAACTAGCAGTATTTCGAATATCCGTTGACATTAGCACAGTTAGCACGCTACCTTTCTGACGCCTTTGTAGATGTAGAAGTAGAGCTCACGGCCCACATTGAAACAGATCCTGTCGCCGTTACCCGACTGGTCGTTGACGTTCACGAAGGAGACCTTGACGGGGTTTGAGCCTTGCGAGTTGAAAGGCACCCTGTTAGGACGGCTGTATTCGGAGTGAGTGAGGAGTTTGTAGACACCTTCCCGAGTAGTGAACTGAGTTTTAATTTCGTTCATCTCCTTCCCTCCTCCCTCCGCCGCCATCTTTGAAATTAACATTCATCCCTTTCCCTCAGGCCGGATCTTACGCACAGATAGGAGCTGGTATTCCGACTCTTCCATTCCCCCCAATGGCTTATCGGGGAACTGGAGGAGAACCTGGGGTAAAGTTGGAACCCCATTTGCTATTTCTGTCTTTCTACCACATATAACGATACTTAACATTTATTTGCATAAAAGTTAAAAAAAAAAAAGTAGCCCTCAATTCTTTACATTACTGGTAAATTATTGTACAAATGTTTAACCACACATTCAAACTTTTTTTTATAAATAAAATACTAGCTTTCATATGATTTATACAAAAGGATAACGTTAGTTGATAATATTTAAAAGAATTAGTACAGGAGCATTTTGTAACAAGACTGCTTCAGAAGCAGCATATTAGTTTGAAAAGGCTTTCACCGGATGTATTAATTGGACTACATTTTTACAATGAGAGCATTTTGAACTCACCTGTGTCAACACTTTTTGCTGCATAAAATCAAAAGCACCTGCTAACCAGTAACTCTATTAACTAGCACGTTTACGTGAGAGCATTAACACAACTCTCCAGCATCATCTCACGGTGGTTATCGGGGAAAAAACATTTGCACGTGCAAATGTCATGGCATGTAGGAAAGGACGGCAGCGTTCATCACTTCCAGGTTTGTTTCTCTCTGCAAGCACAACTACAGGTTTTAAAAACTAATTGAAAATATTAATAGAACGAAATCACCTTTACTAAAGTCTGTTAGTTTTTTCTTTTTCAAACAGATTTCCGATGTAAAATAAAACCCAATGAATAATGTCTCATGAATATGTTAAAAATTAAAGTAAGATGGTGCTTTCATAGTTACTGAAAGATTTAGAAAGTGCTTAAATGATGTTTTTCTTCTGTATTCAGATTGCACCATTAGACATGCACCCAACAATGTGGACCAGCTTACTTTAAAGTACATGGTAAGATGATGGTTGGGGTCTTTGTCATCTTTTCTATTGTCAAATTGTAATTAACTTGCATTTATGTTTTTATTTTGCTGAAACACAATCATGTGGACTGGATTTATGTCTGTTTTCTGTCAGGAGATGTGCAAAATGGAGTCTAGTACAGATTCAGACTCAGAAGTCAGTCCACGATGGTCTGACACCAGCACTCTGGTATTTTTTTTAATTATCATTTATGATCTTTATATACAGTCATGACGCACAGTGTATTTTTATGCAAAATATTTTATGCAACAAACTAAATATATGCAATAGAATTGTTTTTTGAGGAAAAACAAACATTTCAGAGAAACTCATTACTTCAAGATCATTTTTTAGTCAGCATAAGCTGTCAGTAGAAGTCATCCAGGTTGTCATGAGCAGGGATGTGTGAGCAGCGCATCAGAGCATGAGACTTTACAACGGTCAGTGTCATTAACATACAAGTCTGCTGGAAGGCATGCCACTTATTCTCTGGTAAGCATTTTCTTTCATCAGTTATTTATTTTGCTGTTCTTTGGCTGTTCCGTGTGGAGCTAGATTAGTCTTTTTATTGAATGTGAGAAAATATACAATCTGAAAAGGGGAAAAAAGTTTTTGGAAAGGAAAATATATATTTGATAGTAATTTTTTCACACTGATGGTTTTTACTCCGAAAATTTTTTTCTAAGTTTTGAGATAAAATATATATAAAAATATTTGACATTTAAATATATTATTTAAAAAATAATCTCAAAGATTTATTTTACACTCAATTATTTTCTTTGCTGTCAAAATTGAAATTTTTAATTTACTTTAAATTTTTCCCTACAGTTTTCATTTAGATTAGCAAAAAAACTTGAGACAATAGCACAGACATAGGATTTGAGAGCAAGAGCAAAAAGTTTTGAGAGAAGAAATTGTATTTAAAGTAAAAATTTAACTTTGACAGCAAAGGAAATTAATAGAGTAAAAAAAGTTGAGATTCTTTTTTAAATATTTTAAAATGTGTGTGTGTGTGTGTGAGGATGAATGGTATGTGTGCGTGAGGATGGATGGTGTGTGTGCATGTGAGGTTGGATAGTG
>JBAMHX010000022.1:14035552-14067789 GCA_037177515.1 Pseudomugil tenellus
TATATATATATATATTCTTTGCAAAATAAATAAAATTATTTTTTTACTCCCAAGTTTTATTTTTTGCTATCAGTGTGAAACAATTACTGTCAAATATATATTTTTCCTTCCAAAACTTTTCCCTCTCAAATTTTATATTTCTTTTGCATTTAATAAAATGACTAATCTAGTTCTGTAGTTCCGTAGGGTTAATGAATGAATTCATGCTTGTGTGCTTATTACTTCAGTTTTTGGACCCGTATGATGGGAGCTCAGAAGATTCTGACAAGTCAAACACTGATACCTGTGTCTCCGGCAGACACACAAGACAGCAGAGTAAAAGTGGAGGATGCCGCCTCTTAGGTCGGAGAAAGCGACTGATTACTCATTACCCTGTTCCCCTCAGAGAGGTTGTGAAAAATGGGGGGAGAGATGCTGTATTAGATCAGCAACCTACAATCAACAAAGATGGCAACGATGTCCAGATGAAATGTGAAAGTGACTCTGAGCTGTGGGATTGTGAGCCCTCTCACAGTGAAAAGCATGGTTGTAGAATTATTCCAGAGGGAAGAATAGCTGAATCATCAATGCACATTCAAACCATGGAGCTAGAAATGCAACCTAATGACTCAGGCTTGCACTCAACTGGATCCTCCACCCCTCACACCCCTGGACTTCAAAACTCGGTGGAAGGTTTGAACAGCTGCTCTGAGAGATCTGCCAGTTCCTGTAACCTCAGATCTATCTTTAAGAGAAAGGGTGGACTCCCTGGAGTACATGCGGTGGAGCTGGGCCCAAGAAAACGGCTGTGCATCAACATGGAGGATGGAAAAAATGACCACTGACAGGCTAAAGATACACGGAGAGCCTTAAAAAGACTGAAATATATGGGAATGCACTTTATGTACAGCTAAAATGGTGTATAGAATTCTTTTCCAAGAAAAACATTAGTTCCTAATAATGCACTTTAAAATTTGAGAACCTCCTGCATTAAACAGTTCTGAATTTTAGCTCCAGCCTTTTTTACCATCATGCTGTCATTAAAATGAGCTGTCCTAAGTTTTTCTGCACACTGATCCAGATAAGCAAATGTAAAATTCCACTGGCTCATTTTGTAACTTTAATAATTTTGAATTTATGGAGCTCATAAGATTTTTGACTTGTGTAAAAGGATCAAATAAAAATGTCCAAGTGGATTAACGTTGCAAGTCATGCTTTTTATTTACAGCAACACTTGTACATGTTCTAGTTTTAGGTGTTACTCAAATCAAGCATACTATAGCTTTTTTAACAACCAATAGAACTTAAAATGTGGTATCTGTAGGTGAAGATGTGTTACTAATACAAAAACAAGTTTTCAGCAGATTTTATTCAGTCTAAAACATCCTTCCATTAAAACATTTCACTTTCAACTTTACTTTTCCCAAAGTGTTCCTCTTTCATCACCATCTAACAACATTCTCTTAACCTTCTCAGATACTTCCTACATTAAATACTGGAATGCAACAGACTACAACTACTTCTAATCAATATAAGTGATTAAATGTGGTAGGATCATTAAAAGACTTTGGTCTACAGGAAACACTCAAACTTATTCTGTGCACAGAACTGCAACACCACGCTCATAGAAGCTATGAGGGTCTTCCTTAGTAGCAATGTCGAAATCAACGGTGAAGATGAGGTCGGACCTGGTGAAGTTCAGGTAAACGGGAAGAGTCACCTGTAACGGGAGAAAGAGAAAAAAAAGCTGGATTTTAAGGGCCTTTGAATTGTTTATATCAGTACTTTCTAAAAGCATAATTTTTTATAATGCAAGGTTTTACGCCCATATGTTGACTGTACCATGTGTCTTTTCTCAGCGTTGTTTTGCTTGATCCAGCGGAGCTGAGTAAGAGGCAGCTCAGTGGAGATGGAGGTGGACAGAGAGAGCTTGTTGTTGGCACAAGTAGCTCCCTGCAGTTTGAGACCTGAAAGAAGGCATCGATATGTATGAAGATAAAAACCTTAAAAAGCTATTTCCCACCCTGAAATAAAATTATCTTAAATCATGGCAAACACATCGTCAGTATGAAAGTGGAGTAGGTAGGAGTGATTGCTAACACTGGCAAATGTGTGGGAGGTAATCACGAAAACTGCTCGATTAGGTAAGAAATGCAGAACAGCTTTCTGCTAAGAACATGTACTGAGATATATTTTGACAAGTGCACTCCAATTTTTATTTGACCACAATCATATTGTTATTGGGAAAAACAAAAGAAGCATAATGTATTTTCCCAAGTATAGAAAATAGGATGTGTTCGGTCAGACCTTTGATGCCAAAGCTGCAGGCATCCAGTGCGGCACCCTGCGCGGTGGTGACATTGACCTCCAGGCACAGCTCTTCCAGTGACCAGCTATTGGCTTGTGCCACATACTGGCGAGTGGCAGTGATATAAGCCTCTGGCACAAACAGGCTTCCCAAGCACACATGGATGTTCTGTAAGACAGGAAAGGATACAAGAAATGAGAGGAAAATACAAATACTGCATCTCAGTTTTATCATACTGTTTAACAGTAAAAGGTTGTGTGATTTTATATATAAAGAGTACCTTCAGTTCCTTTGCGCCCCCGCTGGCAGCTGCCTGGGAGATCTGCTGGAGCTGTTTGATTCGCTCACTGAAGTCTGCCACCCACTGGATCACAGTCATGGCGGTTGGAACTGTGTATCGGCACCAGCTGCGAGGGAGGATTCCTGCAGGGAATTCGTTTAATATTCAATGTATAATCTATTCTTTGCATTTAAAACAAAACAAGTGTCCAATTTATGTAAGATTTAAAAATAAAACCTTTAACAAGGTCACTGATGAGTGTACGCAGGTAGTTGGTCTGCTTTTTCTTGCCCTCACACACTTGGACAACGTCGGACAGATCCTGCCGGACCTCCTGAAGCATCTTCCCGCCCATCTTCACTTCGCGCTCAAAGAAGCGGAACAATGGGTCCTGGTGTTTGTGCGTTTAAACAATAACGGGTTAAAACAAATTGCGTTAATCTCTGAAGATGTGCAGAATTTGAAAATCCAGTCATGTAGCTGTTTTTTTAAGCAGGTCTTTGTCGAACGTGGTAAAGAACACCTGATCAGCTGTCTGTACAGAAACTCCAAAGAGACAATGTAATGATATTTTAATTTTCACTCAGTTTCCTTACCAATCACCCTTCTTGTTATACTTTATTTTTTGTCGTTACCTTGATGTTCTCCACTGTGCGTTTGAGAGGAGAAACTGTTTGTGGCATGAGCTGCAGCCAGTTGCAGGCGGTAGTGTGAAGCGTCCTCATCCATGCTGGCTGAGTATCCGATGTGGACGAAGTGCGCTCCTTCTTCTCTGTCTCATAGGCAAGGTCATCCTCATCCTCCAACATCTGCATTTTCAGCATCTTACCCATCATGTCAGTGCCTGCACAGCCCAGCAGAGGAAGCGAGGAAGCGAGTGAGAGGGGAGGGAGGTGGAGGAAGGATGGAAGACAAGGCCATGGTGGGAAGTGGGAGGAAGAAGAAATTATTTGTGGAATTTAACAGCTTACCTGAAGGGTGTGTTAAAAAGGATTTTATTTAAATAAGAAGGAGAAAATATAGTCATGCCAAACCAGGAAGAGACAAAACATAAAGCTTCAGGCAATATTTCAATCAAATATAACATTCAATATAATTGCCAAGTGGATGGACAATTTCTCAACTGACCAAATCTGAATAAAAAAACAAAAAAAAAAAAAAACAAAAAAAAAAACCCAGCAAGCAATTTAAGGAGGTGGGTTTTGAGGGAGGAACTAATGAAAGGAGGTGAGGTTTGGGAAAGGAAGACCAAGTGTGGTCTCGGGTGGATGCTTCAGGACTGGGACTGCGGGAGTTTGGCATCAATCTGACAAAACTTAAAGGGAAATGAAGGGGTAGGCTGAGGGATTTTGAGGTGGGTGCCATTTAAAAACACTTATTCTGAAGCTTGGAGGGAAACTTTATCGTAGAAAAGCCACATGATGGCTGTGAAATACAGCTGCTGGAGGGTGAGGAGACACACACCCATCTTTTGGGAAGATCACCTTTTAAAATACAACGACTAACACTGTAGTATGGCTACACTGCATTACTGTCATACACCACTGCATCTTGGGGCTACTGATTAAACCATGGAAATCCAACTGGTAGTGAGCTAAAGAGAATACTGGGAGGATGAAAATTAGCAGAGAAAGCACCTATAACATATTTGTTATACACATTATTCAGCTAAAAAAATAAATAAATAATCTAACATTATGATTTTTCATGAGATGAAGACAACCTGTCAAAATTAGAGTTAGGATACTAGAACAGAAAGAGAAAGTTGGTTAATGATTTATCATGTAAAACAGTAAAAGAAATTAAAATAGCTGCAGTTACCAACAATCAAACGTTGCGGTCCAACAATGATTAGGACCAGAATAGACATACCTTGAGTTGTGAGCAAGACCTTCTCTGCATTGCTAGGCAACCCCAACCAAGATGGAGTCTGAGTGTCAGGGAGCATCTCTACCCAGTGCATGAACTCCTCACGTCTGGAACAAATACAAATACAAATAAAAAGAAATCATGACTATGTTTTTGTGGTTTTAGTTATTACAAAAAGATTCTTATATTATTTAGGAATTTTTTAAGGCTGGAATCACAAATCAGTACCGACCTAATGCCATCGGGCATCTTGATATCCTTGTGACCATCAACCTTGACGGCAAGTTTGAACTCGCTGTCAAAGCTTCCCTTGGTGAAGATGCGTTCAAGGAAGGTGATGAGCAGCCGCTGATCAAATTCATTGTCAACACGTCCACCATAGATTGACTGGGCCATCAGGGTCTTCAGAGCTGCCCAGGGAATCTTGTCAGGTGCAATGTTCTGTCGGCCCTGTGGATTTGCATGGAAAATTTAAAAAAACAAACAAAAAAAAACAAACAGCAAAATAGCCAATAACTGTTAAAAAGTCAAATTCCTGCTTGTATGACATTTAAATTATTCAAATAAGAAGCTTGATAAGATGCAAATACATTTTCTTTTGGCAATAAGACACACATTTGTTGCCACAGGATACATTTCAAGTCATTTCTAAAGTTTTTGCTGTCATCTCCAACCTTAGCAGTGTCGTCCAACCAGGTGTCAATAGTGTCACATGCAGAGCGGAGGTCAGATTCTCCAAACTCATATTTCTTGGACCAGCCAAGTGGTGCATAACGAAGGCGCTCCTGGATGACTGCATGGAACCAGGCTAGCAAGAAGTAGAGGCGTGCACGTTCATTTGGAGCCTGCAGACATATGGAAACAATTAAATGGCAGCAGTGGAGACAGAACTTATAGTTAATTAAGTTTAGAAAAGTTTGCTACCTTGCACATGCGAGCCACAGGAATGCTGCTGAAGGTCCTGAGCATGTTGGCCTTTACACCAGGAGGAGGCTCAAACACAAAGATGCGACCAGCACGAAGTAGGTTCACTGGCACCTACCGGAAAAGCAATGTTCCAAACAATGGAAACTTCTGGATTAGAGTCTATTTCCATTTAATCAACGCTCTTTTTATATTTTTTTTAACAGAGGTGACATCAGCAGTGATGAACTGTACCTTGGGGTTGATTTCCATTGTAAGGAAAAGTCTGAAGCTTGCATGAGGTTGCATAGAGTGAAGTTTTTTCTCCAGCTGCATCAGCCAACCAGGGGCTAAGTGGACATTCTCCAGCATCACCCACCTACAGAGTAAAGAATACTTTAGATAACAGCACTCAAATACAAAATGCACAGTAATAGTAATACACAGAAACAACATAGGTCACCTGCCAGACTTGACAGCAGTGTTGATGTCTCTGTCAGCCTTATTAAAACCTTCCGCTGAACCTGTGTACAGTGGAAGAACATCCTAGATAAATGTTTGATTTAGATTACAACAAGAACATAAAAGACTTTGTTCAGGCAAACTGATGGTTAAAAAACATAAAATGTTTTTTTTTCTTTTTTACCAATAGAAATGGAGGTGATTTGTTTGTTCTGCTCAGCAGCCAGATCTCTGACCAGTCCGCTGGCATCATAACCCGGTACAGAACACATCAACACGGGCGTGCTGGGCTTCACCTACAAACACATGGATTTCAGCTACATGTACAAACCGCAGTGACTGAAGGCTCTGGGGAGAACATTGATGAAAAAATTTTAAATACCTCACTGTCCACAATATTAGCCAGGTCAAGAGGTTGCTCAATGATGTTCATGAAGGTCTCCCCAAGCACCTTAGAGACAAAAATGTGGGACATGGCTAGCAGGCGGTCGGGGCGGAAAGCCTGGATCAGCAACAGCTGGTGGACTGCCTGGCCAATGGTGGCTGAACACAAAATGATGCACACAAGTGAAGGACATGCATAGAAATATTATATCTGACACCATTATAGTTTCTTCTTTACATTTATGCATAATTTGCCAACGTGAGATTATTTACTTACTTGACTGTTTCTCCTCTGACCACAGATACGGAACAGCCAGCTCAGGAGTGTTGCTTTCAATCCACATGAAGAATTGCTGAGGTAACACAACGGGGCAATGTTTAATTACTAATACAGTTTTGATAGAAGATGTACAATATCTGTCCTCACCCACCTCATCAGCCTCAACTTTGCCCACTACATCCTTGAACGCTGGCAGGCGGCTAAGTCGGACCATAGCCTCACACTGATCAGTGGTTAGACCTTTGACTTTGGGCAGTGGAGTTCCAGTCAGTACTATCTCTTTACCACGCAGGAAATGCTGGAATTCAGTGTCATATGACGGCTCGCTAGAGAACAAATCCAGATGAATGATTATAAAAAAATGTAGGCCAACTGCTTTTATGTAACACTGTTGCCAACACAGCATTTGTTTACTTGTAACATCTTACCTGGTCAAACCCTTCAAGCTGATCTTAGCCAGCAGCATGGCAAAGGTAATGTGATCCTGGTGCAGCATACCTCTGGCCACTCTGTTGAATGCCACCTGATTCCACACAAACCAGACTTAAACATCTATTTCAAGCATCTATTATGTAAAAGGAAAAAATGTAAACGTGTGCTGCATTTTCAAGATCAGCGGTCCAAACCTGGAAGAGGTCCTTGGTGATGCAAGCGAGTCTCTGTGAATGATCGCTAATGTTCTTGAGGTTGGGGTTCTCATACAGCACTGTGTGGTAAGTGTCCAGGAAGAAGTGGAGAGAGTACTGGTAGAGGAAGTGCATCTGAAAGAGGATTCATAACATTCTTTTCTCTCTTTTTGCATCATTTTCATAGGTGGAACTTTGTGTGGATTTGTACATCCAATTAAATGTTGAGGGAAAAAAATGCTGTAGGAATATATCCAACCAAATGGATGAGTGAAATGTGTCCAGACCTGGTTAAGCGCTTCCATGGTGAAGTAGATGCTGCTGCAGGCAGAGGACAGTGACAAGTACTGTTGTGACACCGCCTCCACCTCAGCCATGACAATGTCAGTCTCCTCCACCTTCCTGGTCACCTCAGCTGCCTCCTTCTTCAAGTTTTCCAATGTGGTGATGATGGTGTCATCATCAAGGATGCGGCCCTTGACCTCATTGAGGGCCTGTAACAGGGATTTTTCCAACTGACGAAGACGCAGCTGGAATTCACCTGGAAGAGACAAGAGAGATGTTATTTGATGTTACCATTTAGCCTTTTGCACTAACCTGTGCTTCAGTATGAGCACAGTCTCTTTATCTTACCCTGCAGTTTAAGGAGGTCTGAGCGTTTCTCATCCACATCGGGTCTCTCAGCTTTTAGGACCTCATTGAGACACTGGCTCTGAAGGCTGCTACGTGTCACTGTGAAGTTGACAAATGTAACACGAGAGCACAAGTCTGGTGGGAACTCAACCTGCACAGAGCAGAGAAGATACATAAAAGATCAATTTTTTTGTCCAGTTTAATAAATGTTAATCTCACATAGATAAAAAAAAAAAACAAAAAAACAACAAAATTCTCACCGTTGGATCTCGTGTAGAAAGGAAGATTACAAATGAAGGTGACAGATCAATGTCCTGATCTCCGAGGGTGATGAGGACACGTCCCCCAGTCCTGCGCACTTCTCTGTTTAGGACTGGGTTTAAGATGGGGTCATAGCTTTCCACATCCTAAAGAGACAAAAAAAGACAACAAAATCATAGTCAACAAGAAATAATTAGTAACTGTTTTCATTAAATTTATTGACAAAAAGGTCAATAAGAGATTTTGTGAATGTAAAATAATGCTGGCAGTATGATGAAACTACTCTAACCTGGACCAGCAGAGGGTTTCCAAAACGCAAGGCGCTTTCCAGGTTCTTCCTGAAGGCATCATCTAAGAAGCTGGTTCTGGTGATCTTCCGGTCTTTGTATTCATTCATTATGAACTCTGTGGCTTGGCCTGACGGATCAATTATCAGTGGATACCTAAAACAGCAACAACGAACAAGATTTAAAACCAGGTAATTAATAACTTTTTCATTTAAATCTCACATTTTCCAACCTGAGGATAAGAGGCACTGACCTGTTGAAACGTTTGAGCATGATGGCGTTTTCAGTACAGAGGTCATCAGCTGGGAGAGAGTTGGCTTGCCAGCGAAGCCTTTCATCTGCATTGGATAGGTACTCCGTTCGTGCGATATCCGTGCGGAACTGAGACAAATGAGATCAGGGAGATTATAATTTTATCATTTTGAATCAGACTTAAAAACCAAAGTATTTTTTTCCCCAAAATATCCTACATTTGTACACAAAATCTATTTTTACATTTACTAAAAAGTTCCCATCATATAGTACTCTGATGAAGCACTATGACTCGGGATCAGATTTGTGTGCCAATCAAAAACTGGAGCTGAAATACCTGAATGTTGGCTTGCTGCAGGTGATGAGACCAAGTAGTGAACAAGTTCTGTCTCATCTGTTGTTCAAAGTAGCCAGCATAAGTAATGAACGCTGCAGAGAGAAGACAGTCTCCTGCAATGGTGGACATCTGGTTTTTGAACGTCTCACTTGTCTTCTCCCAGCGCTCTCTCTCAGCTGACAGACTCTTCAGCAGTGCTGTACTGCGATTTACCTGCAAGTAGAAATCAAGGTGAATGAGATCAATGATTCTAAAATTACTCTGGGAGTTAAGGAAATTCCACCAAGGTTTTACAACCAGTTACCTTTGCCTCCACTGCAGCCAAATCAGCCTTGATGGCCTGGGCCTCTGAGATGAGGACGGCATACTCCTCCTTGTAGCGAGCAATACTAGCTTCCAGATCCCGGATCATCTGTTCCACCTCTTCTGCCTTCGTCTTGTTGTCCTTGGCATCATCTTCAAGCTTCTGTAGCTCATTACGCAGAGGCTCCACACGCTTCAGCATGTCAGCGTAATTAAGCTAGGAGTGACAAACCAGGGGATATATATTATAGGCCCATTATGCTTTCAGCAATTGTCCTATTTTTCAGTTTTAAGCTTCCATACCTGAGCAATTGCCCATTTCACCATGGGGCCGCAAGCCAAGGAGGCCCTGTTGACTTGGTCATAGTTGTAGCCGGGGTTGGAAAGATAGTTCTTCTTCATCTTCTCACGAATAGAGTCACTAGATAAAACCAGTGAGTCCAAGAAGTTACAATATAGTAGAACGTCCTACAATTATAAATTTCCTTTATGAAAATATTTTTTATACAAATCATGTTTTTTTTCCCCCATCATGTTTAATCAAAGGTAATTAAAACAGGAAATTTAGTGGGATACTGTACAGGCTCGTTTTCATTTTATTCTAGGTTGAAGGAGGTTCAATAAATCACAAAAAACAAATGTAACAGCCTTTTGTCATCAGCCAGTATTGGAATAAATATTGAATGATTACATTTAATTCCAGAAAATCTAAAAATCAACTTTTAATCACGTGCTGATTCAACATCATAAATTTTGCTTCCAGTAGATAAAGATAAACCCGCCATTCTGACACTAGTACCTCATTTCGTCAGAGGAAAAGTTGACTATGCTGCTGATGAAATTATCTCTGATGATAACTTGTCTGATTTTTTTCCAGTCACTGGTCTCCTCGCCCAGCAAAAGGCAGATAGACTCCATGGCCAGTTTGACTGCAGCTGGGGGATTGGTCATAGCCCGAACTTCTACTAGGTGTTGCCGCTTAATGGAATTCACAGCTAGTCAAGTAGGAGGAATGTGTTTGAAATAAATGAGGAGGAAATTTCAGAGTGAGACATGGAGAGAAAGAAAAAGAACAGAAAGAAAAAAAAGAACAGAAAGAAAAAAGAATAGAGAAAAAGAAAAAAAAAACAGAAAGATCTCTTTAGTTTACTACAAAACAGGTTCAGAGCTATTTCACCTGATCTCTTCAGCAGAGAAGTTAACAATGGTGGGGATGAAGTTCTCCCTCATGATGATTGAACGGATCTGCTTCCAGTCGGTTGTGCTCTCGCCAAGGAGCAAACAAATGGACTCCAGGGCCAGCTTCACCGCTGCGGGTGGATTAGCCATAGACCGCACCTCCACAAGGTGCTGCTTCTTAATAGACTTAACAGCTATCAACATCAGGTGAACAAGGATGAGGATTATGACAAGAGAAAGGGCAATGATGATGGATGGATGCAAGCAAAAATCAAATTAGCTGGGAGCACTGACATCATATGTTAAAACGTTTGCCTTTTCCATGAGAAACACATTTACCCCCACTATCAAGACAACTGCAATTAAATGAATGAGAATCACTTTACCATTTTGAGCTTCAATAACAGCTGGCTCCACCTGGTCCAGGTCCTGTTTGACTCTCAGCTGCTTGTCTTTGATCACTTCCTGCTGCTTGTACACTGCTTCCTGGATCTCTTGGCTCATCACCTGGAATCAAAGTGGTAATAACACATAAATACAGCTTATAATGCAGCAAAACACTTAAATGCGTCTTTTTTCTGCAATTCTAGAAACTTTGTGAACCTTTTTCTTCTCAGCTTCCTGTTGATCTTTGACCATCTTCTTCAGCTTGTCGTTGGCAGCAGCATTCTTTGCCTCCAACTCCTGACTCTTTATTCTCAGATCACGACGAAGTTCCTCCACCTTGATAAGGAGGCACAAATGCAATCATGGAACTAATCATAGGAATAACCAAATAATATTCCTTTGAGACCCAGCCCAGTTGGATTTTGATGGTTTCATGAGCCAATGGAAGTCAAAATACGGAGGATTAGTTACCTGATCGACAGTCTCCTTTATTTTCCGAAGACCAACATTGAGGTGCATCTGCTGTTCCTCCAACTCACTGCGTTTTTCATTGAACAGGTTGGCGTACTGGTTGATAAAGTCGAGGTAATGGCGGGGAGTGATGGCCATGGTGTGACCACCACGCTTGGCCAAACGGTTGTTAGCCTGAAAAATATGAATACAAGTATTAGTTAAAATTGAAACCATTTGATTACATCATTACACCAGTGCAAAACGTCATCCCTACCTGGTGAAGAGTCTGATGTACGAATACACAGCCATTCACGATGGCCTCACGGTGAGATGGTGGCTGAGGCAGCTTGTCGTAGACGACTGGCATGTAGTCTGGCACCTTGTAGTTTGGCTTTTCAAGATCCATCTTGCTTGTGAATTCTTTGCCCACTTGATAGAGCGCCTCTGTGGACCAGTCTCCAAACCAGTTCAACACACACCTAACAGAGGAGGAGGATTTATTTCAAGTAAAACAAATAATAATACAAAAAACAAAATCATAGTGAGCTTGTGTACCTGTTGAAGAGGGCAGGAGATGTGGCAGCCCTGTCCTTCAAACCCTCTGATGAAGGGTTCATAGTAAAAACTACGTGGAGGTTTCTGATAACCTGGCTTGTGAACCACTTGTACAGCTCTTCATGAGTATCGAGCATCAAGCCCTCTTTCTGGGCTCCTTCTTTGCACTGAGTCATCAGAGTGGCATACTCATCTCCCTCAAATAAACCAGGTACCTACAAAAAAATGGAGGAACATCAGAATATGCTTAAAAAAAACTATATGTACAAGTTAAAAATAGTGCGGCCATTTTCTCAGTACTTCAAAGATCTAACAAAAATATACTTTATTCAACCTATGTGGGAAATTACTGTCTCATTTTAGCTTAAGAATCACTAGAAACCAGTGGACTGCCATATTTCACAGAAGGCTGTTGGGTATTAACACCCTTTCTCACACCGCCTATAACTGGTTAAGACTGGTAATAACTGGTTACCTCTCCATTGGCCAGCAGCGTGTTCATCCTCTCAAGGAACCCAGAATCAAGTACATTGGATTCATCCATGATGAAGGCAATCTTCTCATTCTTGCAACCTGAACGACGCAGCACTGTACGCAGATCTTCATCAAAGTCCTCTCCAGTGTATTTCCTGTGCACCTGAAATGCAGGCACACACATTAATGTACAAACATGATGACAGATTTGTGTGACTCCAAATCTCTGACATTTATCATACCAACCTTGATCTGGTAGACACTTAGTCCATTCATCCAAGCTACGAAGCGTGAAAGCGTGGTCTTTCCTGCTCCACTTACACCAATCAACAGAAGATGGCCCTGAGGCTGTCGGAAGATTCTGGAAAATTATAAAGACTGTTCTCATTTTCTTGTTTGAAAAATAAAACTTAAGATCTGACATTGTAAGAAATAACTAGCACTAAAAGAAACAGCTAAGAAAGTATTACCGGTCAATTCTGAGTACATGATCCAACACTTCATTGAAGAGCACTAGAGGGACATCAAGTTCCTCCTCATAGAAGACCTTCAGACGCGCCTTCACATAGTCCCTCAGTTCCTCCTGTTCCACTGGGATGTAGTCCTGCATACACAAACCAATGCATGCAATAAAATTTGAAAAGCAGATATTAAACAGTTATGGGTAGCGGACAGGAAAAAAAAAAAAAAATCACCTTTGAG
This sequence comes from Pseudomugil tenellus, assembly GCA_037177515.1. Lineage (NCBI taxonomy): Eukaryota > Metazoa > Chordata > Actinopteri > Atheriniformes > Pseudomugilidae > Pseudomugil > Pseudomugil tenellus. The sequence continues at coordinate 14,048,467 of JBAMHX010000022.1, forward strand.
AGCCAGTTGCTGTAGAGGATGGGCCTGTTGAGAGCCTTTTCTTTATCGATATTGGGGAAGTGCTTTAGAGCAACCATGTCAATGTTTTCATCTGTCCACCTTCTCTCTTCATCACCCACGAGCCTAAGAAATCAAACAGTCATCCCACTTGATCACTGTTAAAAAAAAGAAAGGCCCTACAGCCCAACACATTGAACTGAAAGTAATTTTCACCCACCTGTCCTGGAAGAGACGAAGAGCCTCATGTGCCCAGATACGGATGAGTCCCTCTACTGGTAGAGTTTCAAGTGGCCGCAGAGCCTCAAAGATGCCCCTGACCCAACGTGTCATCTCTCTCGGAGAGTAGATGTAGTGAGGCTGAGTGTCCTGAGTGAACCGCTCCTACAGTTGGCCAACGGATTCAAATTAGAATTGACCACAAAATCAGTTGAAATCTGAGATATAAGAAAGTGATTAAATATTTTTTGAGTTATTGGGACATCAATCTTCTTTACCTGAGACATGGTGTAGAACTCCACCATTGCAGCAGTAAGAGGTTCAGCATAGGTTCGCAGAGAGGGAATGAGGCGCAGCATGGCCCGGTTAAAGGTTCCGTAAATCTGGGTAAGAGAAGCAGGGCCTGGATAGTCCACATACACTACAGGTACATGACGTAGGAACCTAGATGGGTGAAACAACAGGATCACTGTTAGAACTTGTCATGTATAATCCATTGTTTGTTTTTATTCCCTTCATTTTATAGAATTTTATAGTTTTTATTTTAAAAATATTTAAATCAAGTGTAAATTCATTCTACTCTACCTGTGTGTTAAAGGCTTCCTGCCGGGGTCAGTGGGAGGATTGCAGGCTCCAACAAACTGAATCCTTTCTAGTTTTACCCAAGTCTGGTCTGAGGTGCGATAGAAACCTCCGTGTTCAACCATCTACAAAAAGATGAAATATAATGCTGCTGTTTTTCTACTTTACATTGTTAGTCAGACACACAAATACAGCTGTGGCTGTGTGTGTTGTGTCACCTGTCTGAGGAAAGAGATTACTCTCTGTGTGCCATACTTGTCCATGTCTGGCAGATTGATCTCGTCACAGAACAACACCAGCCACTTGCCCAACTGAACTGGGGCGAGGACCACACCGTTGGGGGTGCGGCGGTACTCGCAATAGTGGTCAAAGGTTTTCAGCAGCAGCTCTGGAGTGGTGGCACTCGAGAAGTTCAAACCAACAACCTGATGGGAAAGACAAATTTATAATGAAGAATTTACAAATATCAGAAACTAAAACTTTTTAAAACTAGTTTTGTCCAAAGAAAAATTTATGAGCAATCTGATAATTGATGTATTAAAAAGGTTATAGAAATATCTCCCACTTCAGGTTCAACATAGCACCCAACTGGTTTTATAGTTAATATTTTGCTTCCAGTCTCTCACCTCCATGTCAGGCAAAGCCCTGAGGGCACTGAACAGGGTCATAGTCTTTCCAGAACCAGGAGGTCCACACAGCACCAGGGGTTTGTGCTCAGCCAGCCATGTGTAAAGCAATGCCTCATGGCGAACTGTGTCCAGAGTTGGAACCACAACATCTGGGGATGCCACCTTGTGGGTCTCTACTTCAATCTGGGGAACCTTTCCCTGCCAGGACTGCCACTCACCTGAGATGCACACCTTGATACAAACAAAGCAAAAGAATTTTCTTTTGAAAGTGAAAGACTAGAGTCATTTTAGTTCTATTCAAGGCAGGCATACAGCAACCAGTATCTCTTAATAAATAAGCTGTACCTCATAGTCAATAATGGGAACATTGGGAGCCGTAGGGAGGGGCACAGTGGTGATGCGCCGGATGTATTCCCCAAGCTCTGCCCTCATCTTCAAACGGCCATCGCCAGAGAAGGACCAGAGTACAGCGTAGATCAAATACCTCTGCAAAGAAATAATTACATTTTCCATATTTAAAAAGGCACATGTACTTTTATAGTAATTAATTTGATGCATTTGTAAAATGTTAAGAACAAAAAGTAGAACATTACCTGCATGTATCTTTCTAGCTGGTCAATTGGCATGGGAAAGTCAGGATGGTTGTTGTTGTACTGAGCCACGTTACGGCAGGCCTGGTGCAGCATTGAGAACAAGGAGCCCAGACAGCGCAGACGAGTGAAGTCCATGATGTGCTCCATCTTAGAAGCATGCTCCAAGGCCTTGATCACAAGACCTGTGGAGGTGAAGTACGGCTGGAGGATTGCTGCAGCATCTCTCTGGATCTAGTTTAGGTCACATAGCAGAACATCAGTATAAAGGAAAGGCTTGATCAGCCTTGTGGTTTTTGTGCATGGTCTGATCCTAAAGTACCTGCAGCATTGGTGAAGCAGTCTCCTCCTCGTCCTCAGTGCCCTTCCTCTTGCGCTGAGCTTCATCCTCTCCCTCATCCAACGGGATGCTGCGAATTCGAGCCAGGAAGTTGTTGAAGATCATATCAGTGCTGAGGACATCCTCGCTGAACCAGACCATGCCACAGCGAGACACAGTGGCCAGAGTGGCATACTTCAGATCCTGTACTTCAAACATCACACGCACCTGGAGAGTCAAAGTAAATGAAAAAATGATTGTCACCAGCCCAGGCTCTAAAGAAACCAAAATAGATGTCTGCATTTGAAATACTGTGCTCTTACATTTGGTGGTAAGCTGAGACGTTCTCCATTTGGCAGTGTGAGCAGTTTGTTGTCATCCAACACAGAATTCAGATTCTCAACCCACTCTGGGTCGACGTCACCATCAAAGATGATCCACTGACGCTTCTGAAGTTCCCCTCGAACATTGTCAATAATTCTGAAATTAAAGAATAAAAATTAATTTTAAATTTCCCCAGCTTTAAAAAATACCATTAAAATTCTAAAATCATTAAAGGTGAACTCACTTTCTGAGGATGTGTGTGAACAAACCATCTGTCCATTCACGAGTGTTGGGGTCCAGGGTTCCATACAGATGGTCTTTGCTGATAGCCTTGGGATCAATAATATGGGCCACACCTTCAACACCCTCCAGCCTCTCCAGGGCTTTCAGCAGCACCCTCCATGCCATGGTTTTGCCACTACCTGAAGGACCCACCATCATTAGACCATGGTTGATCTGTGTGATCTGGTACAGTTGGAGCACCTAGAAGAAATAAAAGTTGACCTGAGTAACCAGCATGTGTCAATCTTGATTTGGTCATCACATTGCAGTAAACAAATTTCTAGAAACAGAGTTCTAACACTTGATCTATAAATACACAACACAGAGGCATATTAACGAAGCTATTTTTATACCTTCTCCACCCACATGCTGCCGACATCATCACCATCTCCGTATGTGAGGTACATCTCTGCGCAGACCTTCTTCAGCTCCTCCCTCAGAGCAGTCATCTCTCCTCGGTGGTACTGAACTCCAGGGAAGACATCAGACAGCAAGCTGAACAGCAGAGGGATGTCCTCAGCAACCAGCTTGGGAACCATGGTCTCACACACACTTTGGATCAAGATCTAATTCGAATGGAAAGGCAAAAATTGCTGCCAAAAGCTCCATGCAAAATTGTAATTGTGCAAACATACTCAAAACAACGAAGCTACAGTGACGATACCTCCTGTTCAGGAAGGTTCTCAGCAATCTCGTTTTCATCAACATCTTCGCCACGCTCATGCTTCTCTCGTTTTATTTTCTGGATGCGCTCACGCTTGACATTCCCAGCACTGATCAGCACGCTCTTGAGCGCCCGGAGACCAAAGTCATAATGACTCTGGGATGATAGCTGCTCATCACACAGTCTGCAATAAAGGTAAAATATTAAATCACAGGAAATCATTTTTAAATTCTCATTAAATCATTTTAAGTCATTTTAAGCATGATACATACTTGAAAAAGGGCACAATTTTCTTGGCAAGGACCTCAGCTGTTCGGAAACCTTGAGAGTAGAGCATGACCTGTGCAATGAGCTGACGGTCGGGCTTTGTCATGGCCAAGCTGCGGAAGAGCTTCTTTAGATTGTCAGGCAGGTTTGAACGGCCAGCATAGCCAGGGTTCATGGTGATGAAGATGGCCATGTCTGGGCTCACCTTCACCTGCTTGTTCAAGAGCTCCGTAGTGACAGGCACACCTGGAACAACAACATGTGGGAGCAATAAAAAAAAAAAGTATTGTATTGAGATCTAGAGCAGAATTTTTACCTGTGTAGCACATTCTAAATAACAAGTCACACAAATACAGAGAAAATAACTTTTTGATGGGGTGTTCTCCACACACAATGTGATGCTAAAGATTTCTGGATTTGTTGCTGAAGGCATTTAAACCTAGACAATGTTTTTGTGTTAAAACCTTCAATTTAAAAATGTTTTATTTAAGTATAACTTTGTCACAGTGGGAATGAACCACATGTACATACTCCTGTCTCTGTTGGGGTTGCTATGCTCCCTCAAGGCCACCTGGATGTACTGGACCTGCTGGGAGACGGCAGACAGCATTCTCTCTTCCAGACGATTGAACTCGTCAAAGCAGCCCCAGGCCCCTACCTGGCACAGACCCACGAAGATACGACCCATGGCCTACAAAGCAGAAATAACACAATGAAAAATAAACTATTGCTGTGTAAAATACTCAGACAAACATAATCAGTTAACCCTTATTAATATGTTACAGTTTGGTTACAAAAAAGGTTAAGACGGAAGACTATATTTATATAGTTGTACCTGGAAGTCGAATGTTTCATCACAATTGAAGACTAAGACAAAGCGGCCAAGCTGGTGACCAAGGGCTTTCACAGACTCAGTCTTTCCTGTGCCAGCGGGTCCTGGAGGGTGTACAAATTCATTTAATTCAGTGATCAATATGCAACACTTTTTTTCTCCTTTAAAGTAAAGGAAAAGATAAAAAAAAAAAAAAAAACACAACAGCCTCATTCAACTTTCATACCGAATGGTGATCCTCCAAGACGAGCCTCTAGAGCCTGGGTCATGGTCAGGTAGCATCGGTCTGTCAGTGGGGTCTGGACGAGCTTGTCCTGAACACCCAAGTACTCAAAGCCATAGTTGAACTTTGCATTGGCCATCTGAATGGACAGCTGCTGCAGAACATCTGTCTGCTTGGGGTCAAAGTAGAAGCGCATCTGGCTGAGCCACTCAAAGGATTTGGGGTTGTCAATTTTGTTCTTGATCAGAGTCCTGGTCACATCTCGCTGGTGCACTAGTTCGGTGATCTAAGAATGGATTACAAGATGGATTTTAGACTATTTATTATAAAAAGACAACTTAAAATCATATTTTTAGTGGGTAGCGTCTCTAACCAGGTGCTCCAGTTTCCTCCTACGGAGTGGAGGCTGCTCCATCAGCACAGTGTCAGCCAACACATTGAGAGTTGCCTCCACATTTGACAGCACTCCGTGCATGGGTGACATGTCTCCACCACCAGAGATGGTGGTCAAGGCAGACTCAATGTTCTCAGACCAGGCAATCTGAGCGGAGAGGACCACCAGCTGGGCCTGTGGAACAAGGACAAAGTGAAATTAGAACACCACAGATTTCCAGGTCTGTAAAAGGATAATTTGACAGCATTATGTAAGTATGTGCAATCAGATTGCTTAATGCCAACCTGGTAACGATCAATCCAAGTAATGTACTGGCTCAGGTCAATGGCTGTGCCTGTGTTAAAGCCTGTGACTTCAGTGACAGACTCTGCAAGAAGCTTGGCCAGCGTCACTCTCATCTCCTTCTCCACCAGAGTCAGCCACTCGTTAATCTTTGGGTGCTCTGTGATGGAGACTGGTGTCTTGTAGAGAACCTCTTCACCCTCACGTGAGGAGATACCAAGTACCTCAGTGTTGTCCTCATTGAGCAAGATGCTGGACACACCAGCAAACATCTTTTTGAAGTGCTTCTGAAGTTTTGCAACATTCTTGCTGTTGCCGATAATCTCAAGCAGGTCCTCGTCTCCCACAAAGTAGAACCTGTCAAAAACAATAGATAATGTTTTTAAGGATTTTTATTCTATAAATATTTCAAATCAGCACAACTTAAATATCAATCCCAGTTTTATTCAAAATATCTGCAACAATAAATATTTAAATTTGACCAAGAAAATTTATTTTTAAATGTCAGAATTCCATTAAACTTGTTTTGTCTCAGGATTTCATTCCTACCTGGGGAATGAAGATCGCTCTCTCTCCAAGTATTCTCCAAGGGCTTTCTGAATTTTTCCCAGTAGGTCAGCCAAACGCTCAAGAGACCTCTGTACTCCCTGTATGTTTAGCACGTCCATCACTAAAGGAGACTTCGTCACCTTCTTCATCAGTGCCAAAAACTCTGTGCTGATACTGTGAGATAAAGACAGAAAATGTTTTAGCAGGACTGAATAAGAACCCAACTAACAGGAACCAATGCAGCAAAAAAAATGCAAAAAACCAGTTTGTTATACTCGTATTGAAATATCAGTACAACTCAAACATAATTTGTGGCATTTTCAGTGAGATTTCGCAGTGCTAATGTAATGTAACTTTACCTCTGAAACCTTTGGGTTTCTACAGGAAGCAGGTGTTTGATGTCAGCACTGCCGGTGAAGATACCTTCTAGATACACCCAGCGACGTTGGACATCAATCCAAACATCAAACAAAGCCATGATGCGATTCAGCTTGTCTTCCCAGCTCAGGGCATCTTCCTCAAACACCTTGGATGAAAATAAAAAGAACATTATTTTGGTTTAGTTATGCATAATTTAATTATTTGAAATTATAATCTATTGTCTAAATTAACAAAATGAAAATGGAAGACTGTTTACTTTGTAGTAAGGAGACAACTTCATTGCAGACACACTGTTAATGTGTTCTTTGACTTTGTTGAAAAGATCATCCCAGCCTCTGATCAGACGGCACTTGTTCTGGTAGTTCACCAAGTCAAGCTCATAGGAGTTCCATACTTCACGGATCTGTGTATATAAAAAAAAGCTCAGTTATAAAATAAAAACTAAAGCTAGTAAAAACAGTAGATACATAACTAAGTTAACCTGCTCAAATGAACCCCGTCTCCTCACCTGTTTAAGGAATTCCTCCAGAGCCATCTCACCCTGGGCTACCAGGAGAACATCCTTCACCACCATCTCATTCTTCTGCAGATCTACATCCCAGATCTGTCCCAGTGTCAGCTCTGACAGAACCCAGTTCACATGCAAACGCTTCATCAATTGCTTCCAATGGCGGTCCTTCAGAGCCTCTGATTTAAGCTCAATCACCAACATGTTGACCTAGAATTAACAAAATGGGTAGATCATTTTTAACAACAGGTTTCATTTGAACCAAAACTTACACTAGGTGAGAAAGTAAGACTTATCTGACCTTCAAGTATCCTTTGAGCAGTCTCTGGACATACTCATAGGAGGCGTACTGTCTGAGTCTTGCTTGGAAATTCTTCAGCTGGTTCAGAAGAGCATCCAGACTCTGGCGTAGCTGAATATACAAAATGCAGACATGGTTATAGTTCAAGCTGAATTTGACCTGAACATTGTGTAAATCATTGGAGGTGACTGTTTATTGTACCTTGCGAGGCTGCACAGAAACCCATGGCTGTTCTTTCATTTGGTCGATCTGCTCCCAGACCTTTGACAGCTCAGACCAAACCTCTTTCAGGTCATGGAGCTCCTCCAGTGCCACCTGCAAATCACATCAAAAAGGTAGGAAAGTCTTCAGACAACCATCTCTTCAAAAGCTGCCTCTCTGGAAATATGTGGACTTAAAACATTCCAAATAATTGTTCAAAATAACAGAAAATCAATTTTTGACTTTAACTTTCATATAAAGTCCTTCAGACATCACCTGTACTCTCTCTTCACTGCCACTGAGCAGGCCAGTGTCGGTGAGCTCCAGGGCCTCCTTGGCTCGGGCACACTTCTCCCTTTCAACCTTAAGACGGCCAAAGTTGCCTTCATAGATTGTCAGAGACTGAAGGGCCTCTTCAGGACGCAAGTTACCCTAGTGGAACAATTTGAGAAGGAGACACACAAGAAGATTTTTTTTTTAAATAAATGTATAATACAGTCATATACTGACTTTTAAAATAGGTTATGTCTTAAATGTGTGAAATTATGGAGATGGTTGCTTAACATTATGAATCACATTAAAGATTAATTGTATTGAATTATTTTAAATGTATTAAAATGAGAGTTTCTCTTACAGCAACTGGTTTGGTCTTCTCCCAGTCACTGAGTAAGTCAGTAGTGCGGTTCTCCACAGCTTTATCCTCTTGGACAATCTTCATCTGAAGGTTGGCTACCTGCTGCTGGATAGCAGTGTCCTTGCGTTTCATTATGTCACTGAATGCACCCCATTCACCTTCAATGTTGTCAATGTAGAGCCAAGATGGAGGGAACTGGAATCGTTGCTTCTCCAACAGACGCTGTCCATTGCGAAACAACTACGGGAAAAAGGATGAGTATTACAGCTTCAATTTATTTTAAGACAAAGAAATAAGGAGTGAAGTAGAGTAGATACACTGAAGCACTTACTTCCACATTTTTCTCAAACTGTTTGATTTTGCGTTTCAGGGTTTGGACATATGTTATGAAGTTGACAGCATCTGAGGTGCTAGCCGTATCCACAGAATGTTGTTCAAGATCTTGCCGGGACTGGTAAGAACAGCAAAATTAAAAAAATAAAATCGATAAATTCGTTTCAAAACTCACTACAGTACCAGTTTTTCCTAATAAAAAAAACTATGTACACTAAACAAGAAGTTTCTAATCATGCATTACCTTAGAGATCTGGGAATGGAAGTCCTGCATGTTTTGGCCAAGCATCTGGCCAAACTTAGTGAGGACTTCTTTGTGCCAGGAATCATACTTCAAGTTCACCTTGGACTGAACCTGTTGGCAAAGTAGAATATTAATATAAAACATAAAGACTCCAGACCCATGACATTTTTAAATTCTATACGAAAATAAAGCTTCATTAGGATTAAACCTGAACAAGTAAAAATGTTTCTAGTTTTAATAAAAAAGTAAAAAGAAAAAAAAAGTAACATTTTGGTTTGGTTTTATTTTCTTTTGAGAAAATAAAGCTGTCAGTAAATCACTACCTTGCCATAGTCGATGACCGCAGGTCCAAACTCTTTACGAGTCTCAGCATTGTCAAAGGTTCCACGTGCTTTACGGATCTGGACCAGTAGGGCCTGCCACTTGGTGAGATCCTCACCGAGGCGGTTGTAGATGTTTTCAGCTTGCATGTCCCACAGGCACTGGTACTGCAGCCACACCTGGACAGAGGAGACAAAGGGTGTCAATGATCAAAAATGAAACTATCAAACATCAAAACAAGATTGACAGCCACTATTTAGCTCAATCAGCAGTAGATAACGGTATATTATTTGTGTTTAACCAAGATGGATCTTACCTTTACATACTGTTCAACTTCACTGACGATGTCCTCCACAGCGTTGTAGGCTTCTTCTAACGCTGCAGGACCATCCGGCATCCTGGTCAGGGCATTACGATAGAACTTCTCTTCTTCTGAAAGCTCGTAATGGACACCCACCTGATGGGAAAGTGGGAAAAAACAAACTGATTTAGATAAAAGAGCATCTGACACTCAGACATCTGCGTTAAAAATGTCAGAGAAAACACTAGAACTAACTGACTGATCTTAGATGTTTGCTTTGGGATTGGTTCCATATGTAATTACAGATTCTCAGTGAAAAGAAAGTCTAATTAAGGATCCTTACCTGGTATCTTTGGCTCTGGATTCTGGGCAGAGAAAGGATGACAGTCTTCCAAGCAAACATCTCCTGGTAGAGCTTGTAGCGACAGTCCTCAATTGGTGGGTTCAAGTAGATCACCTGGTTTGTAATTCTTAGCTCATGGACAATGTTCTGAAGATGAAAAGATTAAATAGGCAGTTATGTCCAAATATCCAAGGACACCAGAGTTTGTAACGTATCAGCATTTACAATAAACATGACATAAGACCACAGTATTAGTTACAGCAGTACCTTGATCTTGGGCTCCCCTCCTGGTTTATGGCTGACCTGTGGAGCCTCTGTGTCCATGTCCACATCAGCTTTGTCTTCCACTTGCCCACGGAGCACCTGGGTCCAGGCCTTAAGACCTGCTTGAAGACGTACTCCCAGGATCCGCTCAATCTAAGAGAATATCATCAAAATAAAGGTCTCAATATAAACAGGAAAAAAATATACCTGTAGAATGACACAAGGGGATAAATATACAGAATATTTTTACTCGTCTACCTCAATATCAAGCTTGTTGACCCAAATGGGTAAGTTGGAATAAGAATGCAGATTAAGGTCATCCACAGCTTTCTGGACACGGCTCAGGATGTCAGAGAAGGTCTTGTGGTCAAACATGCAAGTCTCCAGAGAACGAACCTCCAGATCTATCTTCTCCTCGATTAGCAAAAGGTCATCCACCTTGAAACAATATCAATAGATAAAACAAAAATCATTTTTTGGGAATGATTAAACATCTTTAGTGTAGATCTAAATTTAGTGCATTAAAATCAGAATTTTTGCTGCATAGTTAGAGATGTTATGTCATTCTAACCTTCTCTTGGAAGTTGAAGACAGTCTCAGCCAGCCTCTGTACATAGGGATCAAGCTTGTAGGATTCCCAAACCAGAGTAATACCTTCAGTGATGAGAACCTGAACCTCTTTCTTGAGCCCAGCCACCAGCAGAGATATGGAGGACCTCTCCTCCACTTTCTCACAAGTACGCTCGTAGGTGCGCACACTCTCAATCAAGGAGATGGCAAATGGGTAGAGCTGATTAGCTTGGTGGGCTTTGTTGACGATGGCCAAAGGAACACGGAAACTCAGCCACTTCAGGTTGCGGACTTCTTTGGATAAAGTTATGATCTCTGGGAGGAAGTTGACTTTAAGCTTGAGCATGTTTCCTGTCCTACCACGGGCACGAGTGCTCTCAATAGTGAAGATCCGACCAGACACACCAAGGTTACGCTGTTGGACCTGATTTATAACACAAAAGGATGATATAAGAAAAATAAAAGTAATTATGACATGAAAGACAGATGGAGAGAAAGAACAAACAAATTGCTCTGTACCTTGCGAGCCCAGTCGTCAAATATCTCTTGAGTGTTGAGTTTAGCCCGGAAACTATCTCCATCCTGCTTCAACTTCAGACCTTCCACATGGTTCTCCCAGCCTTTTCCCAAAACATCCTCAACTCTCTTCATGTAAGCAGTGAGCTGGCGGTCAATCTGCTTGGCCCAGATAATGGAGCCAGACACAGGCGGCAGGTCCCGAACGTGGCTCATCTTACAGGCCTGGCTCTGAGGGTACTGCACTTTGAACTTGTCATGCAGTGACTCGATGTCATCTTTCACACGCTGGATGAGCTGGGTCTGGTACTCTCGAATGGCACCGCGAATGTGGGGGCGAACGAAGAGAGCATTGAAGCGGGAGAAGATGCGGAACATCTCATTGGCATTCTTGGCAGTTCCCAGCTGATCACGCAGACGCGCGGTGATGCGGGTCTCAACTCGGTCGATGCGTTCGTCATAACGCTTCATGGCCGCCTCCCAAGCTTCCATTCCTTCTTTAGACACATCCAGGCCATCGACCTCTTTGACATTCTCGTAGGCCAGGTTCACTTCTTCAATTGCATTGGCATCAGCTGCATCAAGGAGAACTCCAGCTACCTTCATATCTTCAGGTTCAACTGTCTCACCAGGGGCATGTTGTGGCACTGCAGATACCTGAAGACAAATAAGACATTTCTCATCCAAGTTGTATTAAAAACAAATATTAAATCTTTTCACCGTGGAGTCTTAGGAGAGGTATATATAAAAATAAAAAACATACAATGACATGCCAGTTTAAAATGTGACCATAACAGATGCTGAATCAAAGTTACCTGAGGCCTAAGGACACGGACAATAACAGCCCTCAGCTGCTCGTGCTGCCTTCTAAACCGCCTCATGTGATCCAGTCGGGACTGAAGCTTCCTGTGTGCTGGGCTCAGACGCCACACCATCTTCAGGTTCTCCTCCCTCTTCCTCTTTACAATGTCTCTCAGAAGTACCTGCAGCTTCTCATATTCATCTTCCCATGTCTGGAAGACCTCGAAACAAGCTACCATCACCTGCACGCATACACACACAAAAAAAAGCATTTCAAATGAGAAAAATGTGCATTTTCATTAAATGCCTGCAATTGGAATAATGCAGGAGGTGCAATAACACCAACCTTTTCAAATTCCTCATAGGCAACATGCATAAGTTTTCTGGTGCCCAACACTTTGAGGAGCTGGGAGCTTAGGTCTCTGGAGATGGCCTCCACCAGACGCAGCGCTCTTTGGATAGGATACTTTGTATTTCTGATCTTTTTCATGTGAGTAAATATGGCTACCAGAGCTTGGCGGATCTTATCAAGCTCTGATGCAGACAGCAGGTCATTAAGAGGAAAGTCCTTCATCAAAGGATTGTAGTCATTAACAGTTTCCACTGCCTGTTTCAGACCTGTGAGGAGCAGCATGGAAAAGTCAGCATTTCATTTTATTTCACAAATAACAATTAAGTGAATCAAGTCAATGCTGTTCTGTCACTTACCAGTGTCAGTGTCAAAGCTGACAGTAGCATGGAAACGTTTGCCATGTTTGAGGATATCCAGTGTGAGGAGAACCTCTGGGCTCTCTCTCTTCTCTTGGATCCTGTTGAGAGCTCTCTCCAAGTTCAGCCAGAAACTGATTTCCTGTAAAGCTGTGCCTGAGGCTGGATCACGATCAAGCTTTGTCACCTAAAAGGGGAAAGAGTGGCAAAACCAACAAATCCTGCAATGTCAAATTATTTGGATTGATTTATTTGTCCAATTACCCATTGATCGCATCAACCCTGTTTCAAATGCATTTGAAAGATGTGAAAGAACTTTTTACCTTTTGGATCTCCCTGATCCAGCGGTTAACTCCAGATTGCAGCTGGTTGAGGAAGCTTGGGTCTTCCACTTTGTCACCAAAGTCGGTGACCTTTGGCTTCTCCCCACGCTCATAGCATTGCTTGGCAATGTTTGAGATGATCGCATGAATGGGAAGGCTGATCTCAGGTATCTCAATGTTCTGCTGCAGGTGGAGAAGACCCATTTCCAGCTCCGCAATCTTTTTCTCAACAGAGGGGGCCATCTTATCTCCATCTCTATGGGGCGATTACAGAAAACATTGAGGTGCAACTGAATTTTTTTCCATTCATTAGATCCAACAATAATGCAAAAGATGACGAGAAACCACATTTAAAACAGATTACCTGTCTGCCTTGCCAGACTCACGGATGTAGGATTTAAAAAAAGGAGCAACAGCATTGCTGATGAAAGAGTGAAGAGTCTCATAGGGAGAATCCTCGCTCAGAGTCAACACCCGAACTTGAGTTGATATGGGCTTGTCTGCATCAATTACACCAGTTCTCTTGATCAAAGCCAAGCTGTAACGAGAATGATGGAGACATTTTTACAATTAACTTGACGTTGCAAAAACTTTTACCCGTTTAGTACCTAAACACTTTTTTAGAGTGAATCAGTGCAGCTTTTAGAAGCAATGGAAGGTTTCTATGGCAATCTCCTATGAATGAGTTTAACCATTTACCTGTTGGACTTAATCCCATAGTGTATGTCAATGCTGACATTGTAGGTGATGCACTCCTTCTCCTCCTCTCCTTCATCCCCAACATCCTCTGTGTGAAGAACAACAAATGAAATCAAAGTCCCATTTGGGGAAATAGGTCATGAGAGAACAGAAACGGTAAAAGCTTTTAGATTTAGATAGTAGATATAAATGTTAGATTTACTGTAACACAAGAGTTATCTAGTAACCTAGAGTTACCTTGACTACCTAGTCAATGTGGTTATAATACAGCAGAAATATCAATACTGTAGTAGATCCCACATTTGTGAAAGACTCCCACCACTTAAATCAATATAATCTATGATGTGCAACACCAGTCAAAGCAGAAATGTTAGTACTTCCAAGTATGAATACATTAGCTGACTTGATTTGTGACCAGTAGGCCACGTTGCGGCAAAAATCTGGCTGGCTTGGATCCATATCCCTAACCTCCTTTGCTAATGTGGCTTGCATTTGGAAATACTGCATTCTGCATTGCAGTATCAGTGTTTATGTTTTAAAACTACAACCAAGCAAAGTAAAGAACTTTCTGTGGGTAAGAATCCAAAGCACTCATGTGAACGCAAAACAACTCAGAAGCTGTGGAATTAATTTGCCTTCAGGAAAATTAAAATAATGTGTTTATTGATACACTCTGGTTCACATGATACTCCAATAAATTAGACACAGTATGCTTTTTTTATGACAAAGGATTTATTATATTTGTTTGTACTGCAAGGTTTTGTCAATTTATGCAGCACAGTAACCAACACGCATTATTTTCATGTTTTAAGATTGCAATGCAATGAAACATAAATGCTGTCAGATTAAATTATAGCCACATCTGGAAATCTTTAGTATCATGCCATAAAACGATAACCAGTTTAAGATAATGCATTAAGAGAAGTCTGCTCTACCACACCCATAAACGAAGATGAAACGTCACATTAATCCCGATTAAGAATCAGCAAACCGTGCTAGTTTACTTTCTGTAATTGTACCTTTGAGTGCACTTCTCTCGACCAGGATAGTGTGAATCTGGGGATCGGCCAAGAATTTCTTCATCTGTTCAACTGCGCTCTTCTCTTCCAGGGCGGTTTCCAGTGAGACAGGGGCCTCGCCGCCATCTTCCAACAGGAGCGGTACCAATTTCCGAATGTGCTTCTGCAACACGGAGGTATCAGCAACCGTTTGAACGGCCGAGACCTCCATGGTGCCGGAGTTTTCCTCCGTACCCCCGCCGTCAGACATTCTTTCAAGAAGTTGACGGAGACCAGATGTGCTATGAAGGTGGACAAAGAAACACCGCTGACGCCTAGCAGTAGATTACACCGGCTGACTGCCGCTGTCAAATCACCGCAGTTTAACAGTCGTATTTATTTGCGCAAAGGATTGTGGTCCTTGTCGTTCGATGAGTGGGCAGGTCACAGGATAATGCTAAAAAATACTACAATACCCACATTGCATTAAAAGTATTCAGTTTTTTTACTTTTATGTTGCCTTTTTTTTGTTCAGACAAGCATGAGGTTCAGGACAAGTTGACCGACAGAGGGAGAAAAGGAGTATCCCACGATGATACAGCAATATTTAAGATAGTACATGATAACAAAGCTGACCTGGGTGCAGGTTTTTTTTTTTAAATTAGTTTTATGAAATGTTAGTTTGTTATAGTCAATAATTAGGTATAAAAACCTGCAATCCTTGTAATGCATGTATTTTATGCTGCAGACACACACATTGTATATACTATATATATACATATATATAAATAAGTCATGGAGAGTAGTTCCTAGGGAGAATAAATTCAAAAGATCATTCTTCAAAGTGAAAGAAGTAACACTAAAGTGGCAAAAGATGAAAAATACTTTATTAGAAACTAAAACAACATTTCTGTTGAAAGAATAAAATAAAACATGTATGGAACAATGTAAGAGGTGTCCTCATGACAGGATTGAGACACTATGGCTTTATGCAATTATATTAAATAAATAAAAGTAAAAAGGTAAAAAACACAGCTTCAGCGAATAATCCTAAAATAGGACAATATGATAAATTACCTGTACATCATATCCCTGAGCTAGAGAACAACATTAACTTGTACAGAACTTATTTGCAAATTAAGTTAAAAGGCATGTCCAGTTGATTTCAAGTTATTTATGACTTGACAAGGATGTAACTTACTTTGTGAAGACGGAAGCAGAATTTAAAGAAAGATAGATGTAAGAAAGTAATTCAAACAACAAATGTTAGATTGTGACCTAGCTGGTGGTTGTTGTTGTTTTTGTCCCCATGTCACAGACGTGCCAATGGATAAGAACATGTAGCCAAAGTAGAACTAATGTACAGTAATCCCCTACTTCTCAAACATTTTGGAAGCTACAAAATCAAGGCCTGCAAAACAAGATAAACACCAACCCTGTTCAGAGTAACATTTTCAACTTAATTTCATAGTTTCATATTAATCAAATTGTAACAATGGCACCTCCAGTCAATTCCAGCTCATTACTCAATCCTCCTCAGGAAACTTGAACTTGGCGTAGACGATGAGCATGACTATGGACATGAAGATACACAAACAACCAACCACAAGGTAGGCGATACCCAGGAAATCATTCTTTCCACCCATCCAGGACACGTTACTGAACTGCACATTCTTTGTTCCATCAAAGCTTATAACAGGATAGTCTGGGAGACAAGTATTAAGGATATATACCAAGTAAATATATACAGAACAAAGTACAGATAATGAATAAAAATCTATTTTCAGAAAGAATATACAAATTTGTAATAATAAGGGTTAAAGCCAGTGGGTGCTGACACGGTAGACCATTTGCTATCATCATTTACCTATGTTGAGAAATTTGCCTAGTTTTACGCTTCAGACTACTTCAAGGAATTCCCGAGTCGGAACCACACCTTAGCAGTACAATAAAAAGGGGCTATGTTGTTGTGGCTGAAACATGATAAGTATGAAAACTTTAGTGTTTCACGAGTTCTGTTTAGTTTGGATATTTGTAAATTTTATCATAGAGAATACCTAACGGTGCAACATTGTTCAACTCATCTTGTTATAGGCTACAGGTTTTATTTTAGAAAGTTCAAATTTGAGCTGTCTGGTCAAGCCGACATAAAAGCAACCACATACACAGACAACTAACAACAAAATGTTCCATATATTTTGTTCAAAAGTGAATCTAATGACATGGTTGCCTAATCTAAATTGCTTTTTTGAATTCTGTGTATTCAAATTAATTTTGAAATAAACAATTCAAATGTCCCCTATCACGTGTTATCATCTGTAATATACTGCGTCACAGCATATTAAGGATGTACATTTTGTATATACTCAGATCCTCCTGATATTAAAACACTGTTTTATAAAACAAATAAATTTAAATTAAAACTTACTGACAATAACTATTGCCAGCAAAATAAAATTGTCAGTTTGCAGCTTAAAGACAGCTTGTTGTTTTGTTAAAAGATTAAACAAGTGACTTATTTCCTGTGTTTTTAAGTGTCATTTAAATAAAACACTGGACTCATGATTAACATACCAAAACTTGAAGCATTACAGATACTGTAACATATATAAAAGGATACTGTAGGAAATTTCAAGGGAGTAGTTTCCAGCAGGTAGTCCATTTTGATATTCGCCATCGGTAATTCGTCGATACAGTTTCTTGAACTCTGGCAGCGCTGCCCTTCTCATCCACACCAGAAAGTCTTGATTGAGGAAGCCGTTGTTTGCAGCGTCCGAGAGGTCCAGCTCATAAGCAGGCTTTGGCCAATTGACAGGCTTTGTAGTACCTGAAGCAAAAAAGAAGCTCATTATCTAGTCAGACATGTTTCAGCCACAGTTACTTTATTGTAAAGATTGAGTTAAATGAAGCTCAATACCATTGAAGGCGTTTTTGAGAGGGGTATAACTGGGATTTCTGTATTTGACATTGTAGTCTGACCACCAAGCTATCCCTTTTCCATCTAAGGGCACCTCCTTCATTTCTCCGCTGATGTTGTGATACAGCTTGAAGGTGTCTTTAAATAGTAAACAAAAGCACAATAATGAACATTTCCTTAATACAATTAAAAGAAGATTCGTTGACATGTCATGCATACCATTAAACATGCTGTTTGCGACTGATCCACATGGCACAATTGGAACGTTGTTGTCTGTCTGATAGGGTTTACAGTAGTCATCGGGGGACTTCAAGGCAAACAAAAACAGGTTTTTAAATAAGATTTTTGATAAATGCTTTTGCTTAATGGGTAGTTGTAACATCAATGCAGACTTAGATATCCTACATGTCTTTGTGTCAGTTGGTGTAATAGGGATTTTGTTTGTCTATTAGAAATGAGAATCACAAGGTTGAGTTATCTTACCTTGAAGTAATTCAGGTCTCCATACAGCTGGTTATAATCTAGGGATGCTCCATAACTTCTGTAGTTCTGGAAGTAGTTGGACAAGCCATAGTAAAAGAACACTGGTCCCTGTTGTAACAGAACATCAAATCAGATCAGAGGAAGGCCACAGTTTAAATATGACCAAATCGTGTGAGAATAGCTGTGTAAGGTCCTACTGCAACCTTTATTTCTTTTTGAAGGGAGAAATTCATTTTGCACACACAGTTCTTCATTTTTGGGTCGATGCATTTGTTGCATGGTGAGTCTGACTCAATCCCAGTATAGTCTATCTGCGTAAAGAAAAAAAAAACAATTTCTTAGTATTTATTGGTGGATACAACACCTATTTCAGATGATACAAGTCGGTAAGCTGATAGGTGACATTCATTAGCGAGGTGACAGATTAGAGGGCTCGCTGTCAGTGTTGTACCTGGTGAACCTGGATGCCTTGGGAAGTAACATAGAGTGCTGCTCCAATGCCGATAAATGCCAAACCAATTAAAACAAACCCTGGGATTACAATTCCTGCAGAAAGAATAGGCTGCCATGCCGGAAGCCTCTGCTGAGTAAAGGCGGTGTTGTCAGGCCGGTTGGTTTGGTTGTCATCCTTCACCATTTTCTTGGTTCTATTGGATTAAATTTTCATTAACTTAAAACAATTATTTTCTTATCATTTAAATTATATAATACCTTAAATGTTTTACAGGTTATCACAGTCACAGCATGGATATGAAATAGTCCCTAATATAATGCAAATAAATGAGTTTTTCTTTTCAGTGTTCCAAGTAAATTAGACTTCTTGATTTGTTTAAAGTGTGATTTTTTCCCACCATTAGTAAATAGAACATAAAACCGGAAAATTCAGTTTAACATACCCCACCCTAAAAACAGACAATACATTACACTCTGGATATTGCTCGCGGCGGCATCCATATTAGTTAACACCAAACTCATACTTCCTCACATTAACTTATACTCGGCTTTTGGAAAGAAATAGTTATTTTTGAGGCACCTATTTATCGTTACTTACGTGGAGTCAGCTCAAACTGAAGAAACGAAACAGTCAACAAATCCACTAAACTTCTTCCCTCCGCGTTCCGTGCAATGTAGGAGCTCACCTTTACCTGGATAACCACACCTCTTCTTCCTGTCCCTCTTCATGCCAGGCATCGTTTTCGGCAGTACTCAGATCAGTTTTTGAGCTGACAGCCAACTGAGTAGTGGAGAACGAGAGCAATGAAAAAAAAAATGTAAAAACATACATACATACATATATATATGTATATGTATATATATGTATATG
>JBAMHX010000022.1:14067889-14080389 GCA_037177515.1 Pseudomugil tenellus
TATATAAATTTAGATTTAGATTTTTAGATTTTGTTAACGTCCCTCCAAGGCAATCGCTCTTTCAGTCAACTACAGGGGCATATCCAAAATAAATATTATTTTTATCTAATAGTTCAACTGATTGGGTAAATTCTCCACTGCAAATGTTTAATGCTCTAAATGTATTATTTAACTGTCTTTTGCTGAGAACAATAAACAGGAGTTTATTTAGATGGACAGTTATTTAGACCAATCATGTTACTGACTTATATTGCGTAACGTTTTATACCCACCAATCACAAAAGAGATCGTTGAAAGACAACCTGCAACCCTGCCGTCTTTGTGTTGACATCTTCGGAGGTTTGAGAGGTATTAATATTTTAAATATTTAATATTTACACTTAATAAAAAAAATTCCGCTGTGAAGAAGCATACTTTTAATTTTGTA
Organism: Pseudomugil tenellus; assembly: GCA_037177515.1. NCBI lineage: Eukaryota > Metazoa > Chordata > Actinopteri > Atheriniformes > Pseudomugilidae > Pseudomugil > Pseudomugil tenellus. The sequence goes on from JBAMHX010000022.1 coordinate 14,068,317, forward strand.
TTCGGCGTATCAACATAGATCCCTGTGTTCAAAGCCGGCGCACCTGCTAGTAGCTTTCTCATTGTTAGCGTCTGCTAGCATAGCATGGTTTCCTATGATTTATATAAGTCTGTATTTGGTAGCCGTCAATATTAATGTCTGTTATTTAACATTTGTTGCAGTTTAAGTCAGAAAATGTGATATTTGATTTATGTGCGTTTTATGGAAATGTCTATCAAGAGCAAAACGACTGTGAGCACAAGCTAAGTTGAGGGGCTGGCCTTTTCGTTGCTAATATTAGCTAATATCAGCCAAATTGGGAATAAACAAAATGAGACAGAAAGGCGCCGAGTCGTTCGGACTAATGATCTTTGTAGAAACCAGTCAATCACCAATATCAAAGCAGCTTAAGTTTAAAGCTTTTCCCCATCAATACATTTTAAAGGTTATCCACACCGCGGAGGCTTGCTTGGCCAGCATGCTGAAGGTTTACGCAAACATGGTGCCTGGTACAATGGTTCATACGTCTTACTTCGTTCATCTGTAGGCTAAAAATAAGTTGTGTGACAATAAAGGCCATCATTTTTGCTTAGTTGGTCTTGTTTGTAACAGTTTTTCTCGTTCTGTCTTCGTCTCTTAGTGTTTGAATGGATATTACCAGGTGTACGGAGAAATGGGTAAAACAAGACAAGGTTACTTTACCTTGCTGCCCTCATTTCATAAAACCATGACATCCATGCTTAGTTAACATATTTTCTGTCATCCAGTATGCAGATGTGGTGTTTTGAGATCATATTTATAGTATCAGTTGCTCTTTAGATAGATTTACAGCCTCACAGTGACTGAATATTAGTTTTACCGTTAAAAAAAAAACCTAATCAAACCATTAAGACTGTCACAACAATAAAAAGTAACATTTGATTGTTAATAATAAGTGTTTATCTATTTGAGTTTTAATTTATGGTGCAGATGGTTTTAGATTATGACTATGTTCAGGATGATCGTTGATGCAGCAGGTTGAAAACTAGTATCACACCTAAAATAGTTGCTGATGTTAAAGTATACCACCAAGGGGAGTTAACAGTGCAATTATCTGGTTTCCAGTTATATTAAAAAAAGGTGATTTTGTCATTTTGACTCATTTTAACTACAAGAAAGTGAGATTGAACCTTTTGATTAGATTTTTTTCTTCTTCTGTTTGTTTAGTTTTCCTAACAATTGTTTTTATGCACATATCTTTTTTTCAGTTGGAAACACCACAAGAGCTGTACAAATAACACATTTTAAATATTTGTTTGTCCATTGCACTTACTTCCCACACTTAGTCATTTTCATCTAACAATTTGTAATATCATTTTTTTTGTCATTGGTTAGACTTTTTATTGCAACATTAATGTTTCAGTCATTTCATTAAAAGTTAAAACTTATTTTTTTAATCATATTGCAGTTGTTAAAGATTTAATTTGTCTCTCTTTCTTTCAGGAGAGGCCTCCAACATCCTCCATAATGCTGTCTAGCAAGAAATCAGATGCTGGTTCCTCCTCCTCCTCCTCATCTTCTGTTGGAGCATCAGTAGGTGAGAGGGCCTTGGGTTCTGATGCACAGACTGGTCCCTCAGCTTCGGCTGCAGGACCAATGGATTCAAAGAAGAAAGAGAGGTCTTCACCTAGTGGGGAACCCGGGGGAGCCTCTTTCCCCCACCAAGCAGGCCCTGGAGGGGCTGATCAGGACTCAGCTGAAGTCCGCAGGACGAGTCGACGCAAGCGAGCAAAAGTAAACATTTTAGGTTTCTGCACCCCTAGGAGGGAAAATTCTTTTACCTAGTTTGTCAGTTTACTATATTTTATGACAGGTAGCTTGTATATAACTGCTTCTTTTGTACCAGAGTTGTATTCCAGGATACAAAATACATGCTTGTCTAAGTGGAAGTTCAAAACATTTTTTCCCTTTTCCCCAGAGTCTGCAGATGATTTTAATAGTATTTGCTGGTTACTCTTGGAACAGTTTCAGCACTTCTCAGGAGTGTGAGTAAAGAAAGTATTGAGGGGTCTGAATGCCGGTTTTAATGTTGCTTTTATTGTGCCTACTGTTGCAGGTGGAGTACCGTGAGATGGACGAAAGCCTGGCCAACCTGTCGGAGGATGAGTATTATTCTGAGGAGGAGCGGAACGCCAAGGCAGAGAAAGAAAGGAAGCAGGTCATCCCTCCTCCACCTCCACCACCAGAGGAGGAGAATGACAGCGAACCTGACGAGCCATCTGGTGAGTGTAACGTTTTAGGGGAGAAACCTCATATTTATGTTTGAAAAATTGCATTTTTTCCAAATCATAAGAACATGAAGACTGTGTCATCGCCTGAGTAATAATAGAAATATTTCCGTTTTTATTTTTAGGTCTTGAAGGAGCTGCTTTCCAAAGCCGTCTACCTCATGACCGAATGACATCACAAGAGGCCGCCTGCTTCCCTGACATCATCAGCGGTCCCCAACAGACTCAGAAGGTCTTCTTGTACATCCGCAACCGCACAGTATGTGTCACTTAACTGCAGATTTTGTTTCCACAACTGCCTGATTATTGCCACCAAGCACAATTAAAACAAACTCATAATGATCTTGTCCAGATCCAGCTGTGGTTGGACAACCCTAAAATTCAACTGACCTTTGAGGCCACAGCACAGCAGCTTGAAGCTCCCTACAATAGTGAGACAATAAATCAGTTTCATTTCTTTGTCTCTCCAGTACAACAGTTGATTTACTGTTTTATTTTGTTGTCTTTGTGTAGGTGACACCATGTTGGTCCACAGAATACACAGCTACTTAGAAAGGCATGGCCTCATTAACTTTGGTATTTATAAGAGAGTCAAGCCCTTACCAAGTGAGTTCAAGAGCAAAAATGAGTTACCTGCCTGGCCATATAATTTAGTATTAAATGTAACGATATGCATTTCCTGTTTGTGACAGCCAAGAAGACGGGGAAGGTTATTATCATCGGGGGCGGCGTTTCTGGTCTCGCTGCTGCCAGGCAGCTGCAAAGCTTTGGGATGGATGTGACGGTGCTGGAAGCCAGGGTAGGTCATCAGCTGTTGGCGTAGCGTGTTTTTGTGATCATACTTTGAGCTGAGTTTTTTAACATTTTGAAACTGTAGAGTCGTCACATATGCTGCGTGATTCTGCTAATGTTTTTTTACTTTCTGGTTTAATGCAGGACCGTGTTGGAGGCAGAGTGGCTACATTTAGGAAGGGCAATTATGTTGCAGATCTGGGGGCCATGGTGGTGACAGGATTGGGTGAGGATATGATTTTTATTTTTTATTTTTCTTCCTTTGCAGCATATGCCAAAGTCATTCACATAAGTTAAATGGAAAAAAATCTGCAGATTTCCCTCTCGGTTCCGTTCTATAAATTTGTGTATATATGCACACTGTGTGTGTCTTATTTTTTTTCTTTTACTTATTTTATTCCACATGAGTTTTATTAGCAGATGCCGCTTGTATTCTTGTATGTATAATGTCACTTTGTTCTCATCTAGTTGGAGGTCTTTCTATTAAACCTCTGCAGTGGCTTGGATGATCCACTAGAGGGTGGTAACCATATATTTTGTGTGATTTGTTGTTTTTATGTGTGTGATGGATTTAGGGGGGAATCCTATGGCTGTGATCAGTAAGCAAGTTAATATGGAGCTTGCCAAGATCAAACAGAAGTGTCCGCTGTATGAAGCTAACGGCCAGGCCGTAAGTATACTTTTTTTTTTTTTTTCATCTGTAATTTCAGTCAAATCCAAAGACTTGTAGTTACTTGTAAACAGACTGCATTTTCAGTTGCAGAAGCCCAGGTTTTCTTATGAAACCATGATGTGACTAAGCATCTTGAGAGATGGCAAGAGGCTAAAAGCAGTGACGCCAGTGTGATTTATCCCATTTAGCAGATGCTTGGAGAATCCCTGCCTGCTTCAGTCATGCTGACATTATACTCTCATGCCCACTTGCTATTGTTGGCAGCAGGAGTATGTGAACTGACTTGTTTCATATCTTTTCAAAACTTTGTGGAAAACGGTTGTGCAGGCTACAGATCTGATCAGCACAACAATCAGCAGGAATGTAGAAGGAATTTTCTGCATCTCAGGCAATTTCCACGTCATGCCTGCTGTGTTACAATCATAATCTGTTGCATTAGCTTTCTGCTGGTCAAGACTGGCGCAACATTAGCATTTTTTTTACTTTTTTTTTTTCATATATGAACTATTGTGGGTTTTTTCTTTCTATTGTGGCTTTCAATGAATAAATAACTTGAAGCCTGAACTAATGGTTTAACCTGTGTGTGTGTGTTCTCTAACCAAAATCATAGCCTGTATGATGCGGTGTAGCACCAACATAACAAATTTTAACATGATATATTTATCATCCGCCGCTCTGATTTCTAGAGATCAAAATTGGCATGGACTCTACCAAAAGCCACATGCAATCTGCAATTCTGTCTTCATGTGCTCAGAAATGATGGACTTGTGTCTAAACCATTTCTAAACATTTCCAGCTGTGTAAAATAAGCAGTTCTTGATATTTCCTGTTGCTGGTCATGCTTTAAATCAGCAGGTGCTTCTTGTTAATACCAAACTTGTCTAAGTCCAGGTGTTTCCACTTCACAGCTCAATTTATTTAATTCATGTAACATAATTTTCCTCATTTTCCTCATACTTTTACCCCAGCAAGGTTGTCCTCATTGAAAAGAGACGATGCAAACATCTCTGTACTGGATTGTGTGCTATGCATGAAGATGCATGAATTCTGTGTGTTTGTAATCCTTCATGCTTGATGTTAGCTTCAGGCAGGGATCTGTTCCTGTTATTTTTCTTTCCATGAGCCACAAAAACACGGGGAGTTGTAACCTTATTTAACCACTTACCCCTGTGTGTCATTGGCAACAGCTCTACTTCCTCTCGGCACAGAGCAGACCAGAAAAACGGATCTGGCTTAATGTGGTTAAGTCAGGCATAAACAATGTGTCCCGACTCCTTCAGGTTCCTTTTGTGCATTTAGTAGCTGCAGCTTTAGTCGGATGTTTGGGTTTCCCGGCCATTTCCATTACAGTAGAGAATAGACTGCAGGATCGCATCATGTGCAACTGGTTTCCTCATTTTTAGAGGAAAATGCTAATCAAATGTACATGTTTTAGTTTTTGAGCAAACCTGTTTGAGGTTAAAGTTGTTTACTGAACATATTCTCTTTCTCTCTCCCCTCCCTTCTTGTCTTTTCCCCCTTCATGTTCATCTGTTGGTGAACGGCTACAGGGTGAACGGTGTACAAGTGTATGTATATATTTATTTACATAATACATTTCTTATGTTATTTTGAATGTTTTACCAGCAAAAATTCTTTCCCTTCATCTGAATCGAGTCTTTTTTGGAAAAAGACTCTATCATTGTATCTGCAGAATTGGTCCACCGTGGTGGTGTTTCCATTATAATTCTGCAAACATGTTGCATTACCTTTTGCATATTTATGAAAAGAATCATATCCTGAAAACATTTATAATGTGATTTTTTTTTTCTTTTTTTTTAATCAAATCTCATCCGTGTGTTTCTGTTTTTGAGCTAATTATATTTTTTTGAATTCATATAAATTGTTCTTTATTGGATCCATCATGGTTTTCCCACCACCTCCTTTACCGTTAGCGCTGTTCCATACCACATTTGTTATTATTGGGTCATGTGCTCAGGTCCCAAAAGAAAAAGACGAGATGGTGGAGCAAGAGTTCAACCGACTGCTGGAAGCCACATCTTACCTCAGCCACCAGCTGGACTTTAACTTCCTCAACAACAAGCCTGTTTCTCTAGGACAGGCCCTGGAGGTGGTCATACAGTAAGTATGGTGGAGGCTACATGAGTTCACAGTTGCAGAAGGATCGTGTGCACCTGGTCATGTAAAAACACACAGATACAAACTAAAAGAAACTCTTATTGTGTGTGTGCAGACTGCAGGAGAAGCATGTAAAAGATGAGCAGATCGAACACTGGAAAAAGATTGTAAAGACTCAGGAAGAGCTCAGGGATCTTCTCAACAAGGTGAGATGGAGTTATGTTGTTTGCAGACTATGTGATGGCTTGTAACACTATTGACCCCCCCCTCCCCTCTCTTTATGTATTTTTATTTAACCTCACATCTTAGATGGTGTCCACAAAAGAACGGGTTAAGGAGCTCCATCAACAGTATAAAGAAGCAAGTGAAGTCAAGCCGCCCAGAGATATCACCGCAGAGTTCCTGGTGAAGAGCAAACACCGCGATCTGACCGCACTCTGCAAAGTAAGCTTCATGGCGCAGATGAAGAACGTGATGAGAGATCCTACATGCATCCTAATGGCAGGGTGTTATTTTAACTGACCATGCTCATGCTGGTTACTTCCTCAAATATGTGAAAGCAGGCAGAAATCTCACTGAAGTACTTCAAAGTAGCTATTTAAAAAAAAAAAAAACGATCAAAGCGAAACTGTTTATAGTGTCTGTGTTTTCATTTGCTGGAGTTTAAACTAAAGATTTCCTGTGGTTGATTAGTAGACATCTGCAAAATTCAGGAGGAAGGACACTTTAATGAGCAACAGTTGTGAAACAATCAATAAGAGATTTGCATTGGTGACGAGGTACATGCTCTTTAAAGAGGATGTGTTTTTACGCCATTCTGCATTAGAGTACATGCTTCACAACATAACATAAATGCTGCTTCATTTAAATGCACCAGACAGACTGTGTTTGAGTTGTTTAACGTCCGGCTAGGATGTATCATTAGTTCATACTGGTGTTTTATTTCTGGTGAGAATAAATCGCCTCTACTGCTGCTGTGTTCTTAGTTGGTTTAAACACAGCTGCTATGTGAAATTGCGCCTGTCTGAGAAACCACTACATGGCTTAGAATCACGCTCTGACTGTCTTTTATGTTTGTAGATTTCTAAACACACTTTGAACAAAACAGACTGAGCGTTTACCAGCGTGTGCTCATAACATGCATTTATGACCACTCCGTATAACCCAATTTTAAAGTTGGTTAGAGGGTGCTGGTGCCACTAGGTATATTTTTATTGGGATGCTTTGTGGATTTCTTGCTACTTTTAGTGTTTTTCTTCAGACAGTTTGCTGGGTTGGAACCTGTATCTGGGTCTGTCTTAGTAGGTGGTATAAACTCTGCTCTAGTCTATTCTGTGGTGAACTGAAGTACAGGTTGAGTCAAAGTTTGTTAGTCCTTTTCTACCTGACACCTGTTGGGTGTGTATCTTGTGTGTTTACACACGCAACATAATGGACTAGTTTAAGACAAGACGTAAATATTCAAGTACTTAACATATGTATCATTTTGAAATGACACACTTTACTTTCAGGATAGTAAAAAGATGTTTCTTATTGTTTACCCGTTTAACCTGTGTCTCCACCCAGGAGTATGATGAGTTGGTAGAGATGCAGGTGAAGCTTGAGGAGAAGCTACAGGAGCTGGAAGCCAATCCACCCAGGTAGGCCACTCTGTGATGTTTTAACATCATTTTTGTTCTTTTTCCTTCCACATTCAGTTCAGTCAAAACAACCTTTTTAGAGTCACACTTTCACAGATCGTGCCAAGTTGTAAGAGCACATTTGACTGAGCGCATGAGTAATTCTGAAATCAACGCTTTTACAGCAAATATGCGGCTGACATTTGGCTCTAACGGATGGAAAATATATGTAGGAAAACCTTGGCGAACAAAAGTGAATATCCTGATGGCCAGTTTTTGCTGTTTGAGTGGCTAATGCTAACAGTACTGCAAGTTTAGCTGTATGGAATCTAATTTGAGCTTCTTAATGTCAAGCCGATGTATTTCTGATGTCGAGGCGTTTGCTGATTCAGACTGGAATTGACCAGATTTGTGTCTGCACCCAGAAAAAACATCTCAAGTCTCAAACAATTGTTTGAACGACTATGCGTGTCTGTGGGTGTTGCAGCGTGATTGAAAATGAGCCCTGTTTAATTTTTTTCACCTCCTTTTTCTGAAACATTACCAGCATTTATTTGAGTATTGCTACATTATATTGATCACTATTTACTTTGAGTGGGAATGAAAATGGTTTGCTTAACTGGAAAAGTACCTGCTTGGCAAGAAAAGTTTTCCCACGCTGTGCCCAGTGGCAACGTACCTTAGTTTTTGTTTCCAGTTCCTTAGATGTATTAAGTTTTTTTTTTTATTAAAAGAACAGCTGTCTGAGTCGTTTTAGCGTGTGCATGAATCTGTCCTTCAGATGTCTTAATAGCTGATTGCTCTCTTCTTTCCCACAGTGATGTTTACCTCTCGTCTAGGGATCGGCAGATCCTCGACTGGCACTTTGCCAACTTGGAGTTTGCCAACGCCACACCTCTCTCCACCCTGTCTCTCAAGCACTGGGATCAGGTGTGTACACGAACACAATCTGAAATGTCATGAGGGTGTGATATAGGACCTGTCAGGACTGCAGAGACACTCTGAGCCTTTACAAGTTTGTTAAACTTTAACACGCTTCAGTAAGCCGGTTTACTTTGATCAAGAGGTTAATGGGTAATTAATCACTCCACAGGATGATGATTTTGAGTTCACTGGCAGCCACCTAACCGTACGAAATGGTTACTCGTGTGTTCCTGTGGCCCTTGCTGAGGGTTTGGACATCAAGCTGAACACAGCAGTCAGACAGGTCCGATATACGGCATCGGGTACGTGCATTTAGTCTATGTGTGACCTTTTAATGTGGCGAAGGATCCCATAAGGATCCAAATTTCTTCCAGCTGTATAGTGTGTTTGTAAAATGATTGTATGCTCTCACTTCAGGTTGTGAGGTGATAGCTGTCAACACGCGCTCCACAACTCAGACCTTCATATATAAGTGTGATGCAGTGCTGTGCACACTGCCTCTTGGTGTGTTGAAGCAGCAGCCCCCAGCAGTCCAATTTGTCCCCCCGCTGCCAGAGTGGAAGACGTCAGCCATACAGAGGATGGGCTTTGGAAACCTTAACAAGGTTGGGCTTCTACAAACACATGTGGAGCATATTTCGTGAGCTGGCTATTTTTCCTTCCTCAAATCTTCAGCCGGCTCACGTTATAATTCAGTCTAACAGAGAGAGTTTTCTCTTCTTTCATTTCTCTGTGTGCTGATGGAGGTTTGCGTTAGAATAATAATCCAGTTCTGTTGCTGCATCATTACTCACCTGCCACTACTTTCTCTCTCTGTTGCTCAGCATCATCATCAAGCGGCTAGTTTATCTGCTGCAACACAGAGGAGAATACTGCATTATTATGCAACCACTGCTACTGCTGTATAACCAGCAGGGGGAACTCCATCATGCACATGGTGCTTCTGATGGGAGTAAATGTGCTGAATATGAGATTATCCCTACAGATAGCTGCTGCGGGCTCTGGACTGAAGTGAACATGTTTGCTGTTGGGTGACTTTTTATTATGTTCCTCCCTGTTTTAAAGGTGGTGCTGTGTTTTGACCGTGTGTTCTGGGATCCAAGTGTTAACCTGTTCGGTCATGTCGGTTCCACAACTGCAAGCCGGGGTGAACTCTTCCTCTTTTGGAATCTTTATAAAGGTAATGAGATTACAAACCTGTCACGCATAACAAATGGTTGTATTTAATGAGCATTTTGCAAAGTTACTGATAACTGAGTATATATTCAATCTAAAGACAGAATTCATGGAAAATGTAAACGGTTGATGTAAACTGATGTTAATTGAATATGATTGTATGACATTTAAGTAGCATCATGCTACTGTAATTCCCTAATATCCAACAATTTGACAAAAAGAAGCTAACTGTTTGCCAAAACATGAAAATGTAGATGCTGAATAAACTAATCATGTGTAAAGTGTTGTCTTGGTCTGATGAAGAGGACAGAACAAAGCAATTTAGCATTTTGCTAAAAAGAAAAACATAACTTTTTTTTCCTCTTTTAGCTCCAATCCTACTTGCTCTGATGGCTGGAGAAGCAGCTGGTATCATGGAAAACATCAGTGATGATGTTATCGTCGGACGCTGTCTTGCAATTCTCAAAGGAATTTTTGGAAGTAGCGCTGTACCTCAGGTACGTTTGCATCCTATAATTCAGTAGTCAAGGGTCTCTTTTATTTATTCATTTTTCAATATAGATTCTTTGCTATCATCAAATTCCAATTTGAAAAACGTTCCCTCTTTAATCTGCCGTAGCTTTCCCAGTCTTTCTTTTTTCCCCCCCCCATATTTCAAGTGGAATACATTCCTGATTCACCCTTCTAACCACCACACAGCAAACAAACATATGTGAAAGCATTCGTAAGCGGAGTCGCATCCAAACCACCCATCATTATAAGTCATTTGCTTATGGTTACAGATGGGATTAAAATCACATGCATGCAGGCCAAAGCTGGAGCTGTGCATCATCCAGCTGTTTACAGGTTCCCATTCCAATCATAATGGAAACTCCTAAAAATGTATGTGTTGTCTGTTGCCATGGCAGCCAAAGGAAACTGTGGTCACTCGCTGGCGTGCAGATCCCTGGGCGAGGGGCTCCTACTCGTACGTCGCGGCGGGTTCTTCGGGGAACGACTACGACCTCATGGCACAGCCCATCACACCTGGCTCAGCTATACCCGGGGCCTCGCAGGTGAGCTCGTGTTTGGATGAGGCAGTTTGTGAGAAAGTGAATTGGGTTGGAAAACATCACGGCCTGCCCACAATATTCAACCAAACCAAAACGAAGCAGTATATTTATTACCAACACAGATGTTTTTTGGCTGTTTTGATGTTTGTATGCAGAATGTGACTGCCCTCCTTCTTCCCACCACCAAGGCCTTATTTTTATTTTGTTCGTTGAGTCTATTTAATTCTAGCTTTAAGTGTTACCTCATCTCTTTTTCTTCTCAGCCTGTTCCTCGTCTCTTCTTTGCTGGTGAACACACCATCAGAAATTACCCCGCTACAGTCCACGGCGCCCTCCTCAGCGGCCTTCGGGAGGCCGGACGTATCGCAGATCAGTTCCTGGGTGCCATGTACACACTTCCGAGACAGGCCACGCCCACAGCCACTAGCAATCCTCAGCAGGCTCCGCCCACCGCCAGCGTCTGAAATGGCCTTGTCCATCTTATCAACAGACTGTTGTATCAACTCTAGCAGTTCATTTAAAAACTGTTTAATCTCACTGAAATGAATTTATTTTCCTCACTGAAGCATTTTGGAGGGAAGGGGATAAATATGAGCATATATTTACGCTTTGCCTACATTTGAATGAGAGCTTGAAGAAAACTACAAAGACTGGCCTCTGATTTATCACAGGCTGACGTGGTAATCCTTTGTGACCTTTTTATAAATGTGATTTCTTTATTTTATAAGGCAAAAAGCATGTTTACTTTCTGTAGTCGGAATGACTTAATATTTTTGACCTCGAGTGGTATTTGCTATTTATTAGCTCTTGTGTAAAGTTAAAGGGGTGGCTAAAAACCTCCACACTAAGTGAACACAAAACGTAACTAAAAACATACATTATACTCAGCAGGTGACCATTGCAGCAACACTCTCTCTAGTAAAAAAAAAAAATTGCCTTTTAAAATATTTTTTCCTTCTGTTGTTACACTAAAAGGTCTTTTCTTGGTTCTTTAAAGCTAAAAATATTGATCTATACTGTAGGTGTATATGCCTCATAAATTTAATTCTGTCATTTAGGAAGCAGAGTAGTTAGTTTGTACTTAAAACTAAAAAAAAATATGGCTTTCTTAAAGGAATTGTGAATGTTTGCCATTGCAGGTTTAAGTATCTTATTGCTTGTCAACCTGATTTGTTTTATACTGTCAATTTTTTGTTATTAAAAGACAACAAAAAAATCTACGCTTAAGTCAGAATTTATTGAACATGAAATGCCGTTTAAAAATTTGCTTAGTCAAATTGAATAACGTGCACTTGGAGCATTAAACTCTTTGTACATGCATGTAGAAAAGTAACGTAACAGCTTCTACTGTGACCCTCTGCTGACCCTTCATTCCAGGTCTGGCTACTTCCCAGAGTGTGTAGTGCTGTGTTTTGTGTGTGAGTGGGGAGAAATGAGGGTCCCTGGCAGCATGAACAGTCAACTCTGAGCTGT
>JBAMHX010000022.1:14088191-14104244 GCA_037177515.1 Pseudomugil tenellus
TCTATATATACATATATACATGTATATACCTATATATATATACATATATACACATATATATATATACATATATACATATATATACATATACATATATATATATATATATAATCGTTTCCTACTAATTATCTGGATAGGGAAATGAAAAGCCCAACATTTTTTAAAAAAAATGCATAACTAATAAATTTTTACAGGATAGTTTGAAAAAATAAACAAATATTATTTTATTAATAGCAGAAAATGTAGGATAGTTTCAGAGGATTTCTTTGAACTTTACAAACCGCATCATCTTCATGTGGACCTGCCTTGCATGTGGATGCTTTAGCAGTGTGGGAAGTAGCTGTTAGCCTGAGTTAACAGCCACTTTCCTCTTAAGATCTCTGTACTCATGCAACCACTCCCACCACCATGCACTACATCCGCCTAACATGATAAATTTGATGTCAAAAAGATGTGACATCATTGCAACAGGGGTGATTAAAATTTCCTTCTATAATTAACAAGCTTCAGGAATCAAAAGTAGAGAAGTTGTGTCATCCTACCTGCTTTCCTGTTATGCAAGTTCTGTTCAGACCCAGCAGGTCTAATGATGATCAGAATGACTGTGACTCCATGGTCTACTTCCCGCTCCACCTCTACCCTCGGCTCTGGCCCCTGACCCTTGTCCTCGACTAGACCATGGCTCCCCCCCTCTGGAGGAGGCTCCTGCTGTCTTGGACAACCTGTCATAAGAGCTACCCAGGTGTTGCAAGTCGCTGGTGGGTAAGTGTCGTCTCCAAGAGGCCGGGCTGCGGCTAGGAACCGGACTGGGTTCTAGGTTATCTGTGCCCTGGAGATGGAAGATGGAAAGTAGATGAAAGTATTGTAAATTGTATTAATAAGATTCTGTAGCAAGTCTCGGTTTAATAAGTGGATAATACGGACAGCTTTGTTTAAAACTGTTATAAATAGTCTTGCCATGAAGTTTTGTCTTTTGTGGGTATTAAAGACGGGAAGTTTGAGTTAACCAGTTTTTGACAGAGAAATTCTGCCATGTGGACTCCTGCCAGAGGAAAAATTCCCAACCAAAAACCCCAAACATGCCCCATGCTGAGAGATTTATAATTTGGTGGGTTGCCTACAAAATAAACCCCAAGTTACTAGTCTGTGGTAGCTACATCGGCACGTCCTCTCTCATAACCTCAGTAACCCCGCTTCAAGAAAGGGAGAGTTAGATGACGGTGCAGTTTCTAAAGCACACAGAAACAGCACCACACTCCTGTAATTTCAGCTTTAAAAAAAGGACCATAATTAGTGACATTTGGTGGGTTGCAGTTGGCTTCTGTTGCCGTTTTAGAATGCATTCTCACTAATTGGTTTTAATGGAGCCCTCCTGGACCGCCTTTCTCAGTCTCCAAGGGTAACAGACAGGAAATAAGTCACCATGCAGCACCGCCAAGTGGGTGTGTCCAGTGTGGTCACTTCCTGCCCCAGTAGGTGGGGGAAGAAACAGTGAAGTGGCATATTTCTCCTTCTATGGTAAGCTACTGCTTCAAGGGAACTTTTTTACAAAGGTGTCCTTAAAAAGTGCTCCTCTTGACATGAGGATTTCACAATACAACACAATAAAAAAGAATGAAAAAAAGGTTCTAAATAAAAGCAAAGAAATTTGGATTTTACTTTAAAAAGAATAAAAGAGTAAAGTTTTAGAGACATTTGAGCATATATGACAAGTTAGAGTTAGATAAAGAATTAAAGAAATATCGAGTAATTTATCAGTTGGGTATTTACCCACTATCAGACATTCCTTTATACATTTTTTAAAAAATTGTAGGACTCTGACTTTTACTTCTGCTTTAGTTGTATTTTATCATTTATGTCTAATATTTTCTATATTTTATTACTGATGTACAATACTTTGTTTAAACTGTATTTGTGTGAAAGTGCTCTATAAATAAAGCTGGTATAGTGTGGTTTTAAACAACAAAAGTGAAAATAAATTAGTAAACATCTATTGCATGACCAGAAGAGTGACATAAATTTTCACTAAACCCCCCTTTCACAAAGGATTTCCCCAAATCTTTAACTCCACCTTCAAGTGTGTTTGGCTTATTGTCAGGAGAAATCCGTCACTCAGCTAATGCACTCAGCAGATTTAGAAAAAAAGGGGGGGTGGGGGTGGGGAATGAAGAATTTACATTGAACTGAAAACCAGTTCTGTGTAAAGTCTTCACTCACTAATGCAAAGTGACGTCTAGCAGGTAAAAAAAAAAAAAAAAAAAAAAAAAAAAATCAAACAAGCAATGTGTTGGAGCTTCTGCTGAACAAATTACATCCCTGCATTAAATCTGCCTGTTTTTGGTTTCTGGCCCCATTTTAAGGAATTGTATTGCCAACTCAAACTCCTAAATCTGCTCTCCAGCAAGACAATACTCTTGACACTCCAGGCAAAATGTTACACACAGAATTAAGTTTTTTTCCCTGGTGTATCAGTCATAACCTCCCGTTGAAAAGCCGTTCATTTATTGCTCCTCATTGGCTGCTAGCACAGAGACTGCCCTGACCTACTACTGAAAACACCCAGCACAGTGTTATTTCAGAGGGATTTTAAAGTAAGGGTCACATCAGGTGAACGCTGACAGCTAAAGAAGCTATGAATTAATCCTTTATCTTTGCTGCTTGCCCCAATTTGTTTTTTTCCCCCATTCAGTAAAGGATGTTTTTGTATCTTGATCATGGGCCGTATCAGCCCTGCTGTCCTCTGCCAAATACAAGTTCATGGCTCATTCCTGTACAGGCTATGGTTTCTTTCTGCTACAGTGGGAGGAAGCACCACAATGCTGTTCTGTTTAGCAGTGAGGTGTGTAGTGACAAATACAAAAGCAAAGATTCCTCAATATAACGACAACCTGTGAGGCTTGCCGTCATCAGGGTTGGTGCTGAAGTGCGTTTTTAATATATTTACCTCCATCAGTGGCTTTAATACAGTGCCTTTATTCAATAGTAATAAGCCATCATTCAGAGCTGTAATAGAAAACTTTTGCAACTAGAAAAGAACAGACCTCTGCCAAGCAGTTTCATATTGCTGTCAATCTTATAATCCTACACTCATTTTATACATTTACACGATTAGATTCCTAAAGTCAATGATAATGAATCAACAATGTTTTGGCTATATTATGGTGTCTGTTGCATGTTCGCATCTCAATTTGTTCTTTTGCAAGGATGAAAATTCCAAAGATCCCCTTTTTTCCCTGTTCTGTATTGTAGTATCTAGAATTTTCCCAGGATTCAGATTTATCTTTTTCGCAGATGTGTATGCTTACATACTGAAAATGGCCCCATCTTGCAAATGATCACTAAACCCTTAAAAAAATTCTTGATTCACACGTGGTGAACTGGATCACTCCCAAAATCTTGTGGAATATATGAGACCAAAACAAAAAAAACTAAATCATCAAAAATCCATTCAGGAATTTTGGTTAAAGTTACCAACAAACAGATAAACCGCCACTTCTTTGGCGATGGAAATAATAATTTAAATTACTTGCATGCAGTTTTATTGCATGTTTTGGGAATAAGATCCTGCCCTAAGTAGAGGTGTTAAAGTATCTTGGGGTCTTGTTTACAATTCTGGGAAAAATGGAGCCGGAGATCGATCGAGCGCATCAGTGTAGTGTTTGAAATGATGCAGACTCTTCTGCATTAGTCTTTCATGGTGCCTTTGTTTACTATCCCACTCTGCCTATACGCAAACTACAATATTGTCATCTAAAGAACTGATTTTACTTGTAAATAATAATAAAAATAATAATAAGATGGCTTTGAGAACAAAGGTAAAAAGGTTGAATAGCATCAACAGATCAGTATGTCTTTAAATGAAAAGTCAAATAATTCATATAGGGGGTTAAAAGAGGAAATAAAATGAGTACACTAGCAGCCTGCCCTGGTTGCCTCCTCAGTTACTATCGACTGACTGACAACATCTCACTGATCCGCAGTAAGCTGATTTTATTTCTGCTTCACTATAGCATGAAATGGCAGAAATAAAAATGACAGAATTAATCCGTTACAGACACAAAAAAAACCCCTGATTGTTCGTATAAGCTTGCTTTTTAAGCTAATTACTTTGTATCGAAACATTATTTATGAGCAATGGGTTTCTTCCTTAAAAAAGTAGCAAATGAATAAAAACACAAGTGGACTTAAACTGGTCCAAAAATAGAGGTGCAGCGTAAGACTTAAATAACAGTCAACAGGATGCTAGTTCATGTTGCACAGCTTGGCTCTTTGTAGTAGCGACTCTCCTCTACAAACCTTTGACACTGCAATCAGACTAATCCCGACTTCCACTATCCCGACTGCAGCTGTATTTGTCTAAAGCTCCTTCAGAGGATGCTGTTCAGACCGCTGAAATGTTTTAAAAATCCAAACCAAAAAGACATCCGGCTGTGCTCCAAGACATACTTCAAAGCCCATTTATGTTCTGATGGATTTGTTTTGCACTCTGGCAAGTGTTGCTCATAACTGCTATCCAAACTGAGTGACCAGTTCATTAATCAAACATCTGGATAAGCGATGGCTTACTGTACCACAAAGTCCAAGAAGTGGCTTTAGGAAATTCCTACAATAAAACTATGATGTGCACAATGGAGGAAAAAAATAAATAAAATAAAATAAAAACTTGATAGAATGGCAGCATGAGTAGTTTATAAGGTCACTACTGATACACAGCATCAGGGAAAGAACTTCTTTGATAGCCTGAGTATTGGGTGATGTTGGACAGGGTCAGAAAGCAAACAGTAGACCTATTTTTAGTGTTTAAGTCTGAACATAGAGCAAGGGGTCAAAGCCAAGTGGTGTAAATGAGTGCACACTGACCCTGACAAAGACCCTCAACACATTATTTTGATCATATCAGGTTGCGATGACAGCCTAAATGATGGGAGTGGTTATCTTCTATAAAACAAAACCACTGACACTGTTTCTACATGTCTCCATCGGGGATGAAAGGCAGCATCTGAGTGGTGAGGCTCAGTGTACGACAGATTTCATTAAGCCCTTGAAAGCTAATGAGAGGGAGAACTGTGCTGGCAATTACAGCTCTCGTGACGTTAGCTGCTATGTTTTTATACAATGTTGGCCAGAGATGAAAGACTGGAACAGAACGCTCTGATGTCTCTGACGAGCATGTTCTGCTGTACATATAGTGAAACTATAAAAGAAACTGTAAAAGGCAAGTGTTATAGTTATGTATGAACTTAGACAATTCTAAGATGGTGTAATGCAAACGGTAAAAACTGTTTCAGTGGTAATGGATCATTGAACTTAGCATCCATTTAACTCTACAAAGAGAGGTGTATTTTAACCAGGGGGTACATGAAAAAAAATAAGGCCAGAGGTTATACGGTTCACAAAACAAAAATATTGAAGCAATAATAACTATTCTCACACTGCGGATTCGTTTTAAGATCTGAAGTGAAAAAAAGAAAAAAAAACTGGAAATGGATACATCTTCATCACTGTAGCTCACAAGTGGCACCAAAGATGGTGGAGGTGATGCCTGATGCTGTACATGTATGTATGTGTTTGTCTCCTTTGTGGCACAATTTTATTTATAGGGGAGCACACATTATTTGTTCCCAAAAGGCCTATAGCTGAACCTCATTAGTCAAACTGACAGACTAGCATGTTATTGCAGCCCACTCTGTATGGATTATTACATCCACCTGATGACATCTCAGATAATAGCCAGTTAAGTTCACATAGTCTCTTTGTTGACTTGTAGAAATGGCCAGACTTCAATCTAACTATTTTCACAGCTCAACTCATGTCAGACTAAAACAACTTGAGTCTCACACACTGAAACATGAATATAGTATATGCCAAAGAACAAAAATTTGAAGCAATATATACATAAATGCATTTATAATACAGACAAGCTGTATTTTTGTCTATGTAGAACTTAAATACTGTAATATGGTGGCAAAATTAAGATGCACAAACAGCTTTTTTTCTTCTTACTTGAGGTTTTCCTAACCTTCGTTTCTCCCGGTTGAGGTATTTCTTTCATTTCCATCCTCCCTCTTTATGCGTCCCACCCTTTTCTCTTTGTGCTTACTGGGGCAGCAGGAGTGAAGCCTGCAAAACTGCTGCGCTAAGCTTGAAGTCCCAGAGCTTGGCATCAGGAAAAATTACACATGGAGCTCAAATGCAAAGTGGACACACCAGGAGCTCAGTCGTGCAGCTGTACTTTCTGAATTCTTTACCCTCAAAGCGAAGCTATTTAAAAAGTAATCCAGGAAATAGCTAATCTGAAGTACTCGCAGTAGTGCTTCTAGATCATTGCTTGTCTGCAATATGTAAACACTAAAACTTACATGGCAACTGAAGAACTTTTCACCAATTCGATTAACAGAATTGTTAAAAAATATATGGTTACTGGTGTACTCCATTGCCACCAATATTTAATTTAAATAGCAACTTAAATAGTGATTCAAATAATAAAGTAAAAAAAAAAAAAACATAATAAGACTGTTGGAAGAAAGGCATAAGCTGAAAATCAGCCATCGTACCGATGGTGGTTGTGTGTAGGATCGGTTCCAGGACTGCGAGGTAACAGGTGCATGAGGTACGGTTCTTCCCAAGCCTCCAGTTTCAACAGACGGAGACTGCGATCGCCTGCCTCTGCGATACGACAGTTCCTCGGCTTCCTTAGTGTTTGTAACAGAGCTGCTGATCCTACGCATGTACACCTGGAATAGTGATCAACACAGAGCAACATGACATTTACTGCTTTAGTTTATTTATTCCTTTTCAAAATTATACTCAGTTACTATCTCACCTCTGCAGGGGAGGGCTTGGTTCCTTTGTGAGCTGTTGAACTGCCAATAGCGCCTGCTCCGCTGTTTACAGTTTCCTCTGTGTCAAAGGTGGTTGCGCGATATGCCCTCCACGTTGTTGTAGCCTCCGCTTCATCCTCGGATCCAACATCCATCATTGCTTTTGTGACCCCTTGTCCTCGACCGGCCTCATCCGCTGACGCGACGCCTCGGTTCCTCCAGGTGCTTCTCACCGTCACATTCTTCATGTCTGGTAAACTTTCTTCTGGGGCGTGCTGCCTTTGTCTTTGGCTTCTCCAGCTGGTGACTGTGGTTGTGCTGCTGCAACTCTCAAAACCCGATTCTGTGTCATTGAAGTCGACAGAGGTGGGTTCCACAGACTGGAGGCTAAAATTGCCACGTTGGCAGCACAGGTGGCTAGTGGTGGTCTCCACCCTGGAAGTGTTGTGAAGTTTGGACCTTGATGAGGAGTCATTGTGGTTGTCTGTGCCACAGTTCTGGTCCTGGCATGGCCGCAAGGTGATCTCACTCTTGGGTATGGAGATCTCATATGGGACGGATATACTACCATGGTGGTCACTGCTAGGGCCTGGAAATAAGTCAAATCACATCACGTTATCTTAGAAAAACATGATGTAACAAACTTAAATCGTTTAATAGCAACATTTCTTTGTCTAACCTTTGTCTGATGTATGACAAAAATTAATACTGTCAACATAAAGAAAGTCTTTCATAAAACAATAACCAATTTCTTTTTAAAAGATATAGTGAAGACATATTTTTTTGTGATGGAAGAGCATTTCCGGATCGGACACTGTGATGTTAGGTGCTGTTCTGTTCTGTGTTTTGCCTGATCAGTTATCCTTGTGTCAATTAGGAGGGAGTGGTTTCTCTGCTCAGGCCGCTGCACCTGAGCTTGGTTGAGTGGTTTAGTTGGTTGTCTGTCGTGGTGAGACCGGTGGTCATCATTTTAGTTCTTTAGGTTAGTTTATGGGTTGTGTTGGTAGTTTGGTAAAGGTGAGGAGCGAGGCTTCGACGGCCCTGTATAGGGTTGGCCGGTCTCCTCACCTTCTTTTTGGTTTATTTGGCTGGTTCACCACAGCTCTCTTTCCTAAGGTTCCACTTGGGAAAAGAGGTTAATAAATTACATTTTATTTAAACTTGAACTGTATGTCTTCTGGTATTTTGTGTTTAAATATGTTTCACCCTTGAGTCGTAACGTATTTATTGAGGGCTCGCCGTCTGTGAAATCCCTTTGGTACTCTGGCTGGTTTGTTTGGTAAATTGCCTTTTTGTCTGTTGTGGGTAGCTTTAGTGGTGGTGTTAGTTTGCTGGCTGTTTTTGGACTTGGATGTTTTGGGCGAGGGCGTAGTTTTGGTGGGACTTTCGGGTTGGCGTTTGTTGTGTGGTTTTCCCCTTGTGGTTTCTGTGTCAGTGTTTTGTATTTTTGGCTGCGCAGATTTTGGGTTAAACACAGAGTTTGGAGAATTTGTTGAGGTGACCACTCTTGAGGTCTTCCTTGGGTGTAAAAAGGCTCAGTTCTTGCTGATTGCTCAGCGTTACGACATCACGGTGTCGAAGCAAGCTAATAAGGCTGTTTTGAAGACGGAGCTGTGCATCGCGTTTGTTAAAATTAGGCTACTATATTATTCCTAATCCATACAAATTACTGCACATCTACAGTTTTAGTTTTGATACATCTTTTTCTTGATGTAGCAGATGAGTCCAGGACTGTTTTATCCATGTAGCAGCTTATCATAAAGTTTGTACACTATTTTTTTTATTATACTATGACCATAACAGCACTTGAACAGAACAACTCATTCTTTCCTATTTACAATTGTAAAATATAATCTCTACCATAGCACATTAAAGCAGCATAAGTCTTCTTCTTGTCTTCCCTATTTTCATCAACCTTTTCTAAAGTGCCAAAACATGTGAATATAAATCAAGCTACTAGTAAAGTTTATTTACTGTTCCATGTATTTCACTAGCAGTGGGTGAGCATGTACAGTTAGACCAGAAATACAGTCAGAGGCATAAATGATCAATACACACAAATTTAAACCATTAATAAGCAATGAAAGATGTCCAAACTAGAGGTTTCATGCTTTTGAATACTAACATGAACATATTGTATCTCTGCTGGTGGTTAAAGTGAGGATCTCACAGTGTACCTGGGAGACCTGACAGGAATAATTGCTTGTAGGATCCTTGGTCCTGTTTTTATTTAACACCCGGTTTTCTTTCAAATCTGCACTTCTATCCCATCACAGCTGTAAACTTTTATTTATTTATAATTATGATTGCCTTCTTCAAAAATCGATCATCATATTGTATTTCAGCTGGGCTTTGAAACAGAATAAAACTTAGCAAATTTCAGCATCTCAATCAACTACTCTATTTGATATATTTTAATAACACACAATAGTCCAGTTAATGACTGAAATTCTTAGGTTTTTAATATCTTTATGCTGTTGAGTCAGGATGGTCACATCACATTACAAACAGTGCAAGTTTCTTAAAGTAAAATAAAAAAAAAACAAACTGCTATTATACTAAATATTCTGTTTAGGTATAGGAACGAACTTCATGAAACCGTGTTCTCAAACTTATTCGGAATTGCTGAACTCACCTATGAGGATGTTACTGGTTGATGTGTGGCGCTCTTTGATGGACAGGGGTTCACTGGAAACACTGCTGCTGCGACTGCTAGTTCTGGAAGAGCTTGGGTCGTTGGGGTAGATGGTTATACTACTGGTCATTTTACTAGTGGTTGTCACAATGGGCTTGGAGGAGATCTTGGGTTTGCCATTTGTAGAAAAAGGTTCAGAAATCATCACCTCCTTCCTGTCAATCTCAACTATAGCGGGCTTGATGACAGCTTTTGACCTAAGCGCTTCTCGTGGGCTGCACACTCGCTGAATCTCAATTGCTGATGGGGTGTGCGCGAGCCCCTGGTGGCCCCCCTCAGCTAAATGCGTCCTGGTGTGCAATTCCTCATCAAATGAGCTCTTTGAAGAGGAGTCCTCTGAATGCGAATCATGGACATGAGGGTGTCTAACATACCTAGAGGATGAAGTTCTAGTGCTCACAGTTGTACTAGGTGCTTCCGTAGCAGGTTCTGGTTCAGAAGGCCTAGAGCTTGTAGATTCTGTTTCAGAGGCAGAAGAATGACCCTCGGACCCCTGATCATTGGGCAGCACTGGAGTAATGTGAGATCTGTAGGCTGTGTAAGATCCGTTGGCTTTGGATAGGGTGGAAGCCACAGACACAGGGACAGATTCTTGAACATGATCTACAGATTCCTGATCAAAAGCAGAAGCTGTTTCCTTCTCAAGTGCTGAGATGTTGTTGATGTTGCAGGAGCTGTCAGGCACTACATCAGAGTTGTTTGATTCACTATCACTACCTACATACAGTTTTGAAAACTTCTCTCTGTTTTTTTTTATCTCTCCATCAGGTTGCTTGAGCGCTGTCCTCTGTGGTTTGTGGTCATTAGCTGCTGGAGGGTAGCGACTAAGTACAGAAACCTTTTTAACATCAGAAGATGCATGTACAGTGGTGTACGAGGTTCCTCTCGTCTTGTCCTCAGTAACTCGAGGAGTGTCTCTTATTCCATTATCAGAAGAAAATGTAGCAGCTGGGGTTTTGGGTGTCCTTCTGCTCTTGTGAGCAGGACTGAGGGCTCTCCTGACAGACTTTGGAGAACTTTCCTCAGATTGACTGAGCTCCTTGCTCCTCAGTTTGGTTTCTCTCTTATGCTGAGGAGAGAGCTCCCTGTTCCTGTGCTTGGGGGAGCTTGGTTCGGAGACAGTAGCAGCGCTTCTATATTTAGGCTTCTCATGTCTGTAACCTCCCTTCACAAGGATTTCCTCGTTATCAGCTTTGCCGTTCTCTAGGACCTTAGCAGGGCTGTTGGGAGGAATGCTAGCGCTTTCCTTGCCTTGTTTATCCATGCTACCAATTCCATTCCCTCCAATTCCACCTTTTCCGCACAGCTGCGTCCTTAGCTGATCCACCTGCTCGCTGAGAAGACGAGTTCGGTTTCTTTCCATTTGGAACTTCTCATGAAGTTCGCCGTTTTTGGACTCTGAGTTCTTCAAGTCCTCTTCCACTATCTCCAACTGTTTGAGGCGATTTTTTAGCCTCTCTACTTCTAGTGCCAGCTCCTTTACTTTGTTGTCCTCCTCTTGAGAACCTTCAAGACCACTGTTCTTCTCATTCTCAGATTTCTTGACGATACCAATGTTCTCATCAGCCAGTTTTAAGTAATCAAAGCTTTTTTTGCACCCAGACAGTTTACTTGAAAAGAGCCCTGTGGATGACAGCTCATCCTCAATTCTTGACCTCATAAAATCGGCACGACCAGAGTCCGTTGACATGCCAAGGCGGTTCTTCTGCTGTTCTAGTTTTTCTTTCAGCTTTAGGATGAGCTTCTCGTCTTCCCTCTGTTTCTCCAATAGCCTCTTACGTTCGCTCACAAAGGCTTGAGTGAATCCCTTGAGTTTCTCAAGCTCCACAGCCAAAGCTTGCTCTGCTCTGTCCAGCTTTGTTTCCGAAGCCTCCACCTCTTTCAAACGTGCTTTTAGCGCTTCCAGCTCAGACAAGAGCTTCTTGGTCACGTTCTTCTCTTCATTGAGGCTCAGGCAGAGTTGGCTACAGTCAGACTTGCTTTTAGCAAAAGCTTCTTCCAGTTTCTCAAGTTCAGCCATCCTCCGCTGAAGACGTTCAATCTCTGCCTTTAGCTCCTTTGTGAGGTTCTCCTCCTCTTCCAGTTTTTCTCTTACTGTGCGGCACAGATCCTCAGCTTTGCGTACCTCCTCATCTTTTCCTTGGATCTTCAGAAGACGTTTCCTCAGGGCTTCCACATCACCAAGGAGTGACGAGTTGCTGCCCTCTGCTTGGATGACCTTGTCCTACAAAAGAAGAGTTCATTAATCTTTTCATGCTTTGCATTTCTGTTCTACCCATCTTCACTCATTTCCTGTGATAGGGACATACAAACAAATAATAGAAGTGATTAATTGAGATCAACTATTACTGACCTGCAGGTCAAGCAGCTCATCTTCTGACTTCTGGAGCTTGTTGGTTGCTTCTTCCAGTTCTTCCAGTCTTCGCCCGAGGCTCTGTAGCTTGTGCTTCAGGTGGCGGTGTGTCATGTCTTTATGATCAGACATGGCTGCAAACTTTTTTGTAATGTAGTTTGTCAGGTTTATGGTGCCGTCCAGGTTATTTGATGACAAAATGTTCGGGGTTCCACATCTGTGTGACAGGAGAGGCTCCTTTCTCCTTCTGTCTTTTTGTGTTTTTTCCAGATGTCCTTTCTAGAATTACAAAGTTTCCTCAAAGTGGTGTCATGCAGATGAATCTGTCATCTGTAGGAGGGAGAGAGGAAGCAACAGTCATTGCTTATTTGTCAAAAACAATAATTTCTATTGTTAAAATAAGCTTACTAAGTAAAGAAAATGAGCCAGAGATCATATAAAATTAGCTGACAGTAAACTGTAACAACATGGTCAGCTTAGAATTAAGTAGCTCATCTAACGGCTGTAACACAAACCATAAAACAAGACATAATATGGAATGTTTTGTAAATTAATTGACTCATGACTTGTCACATAAAAGCAAACTCCAATTGCAGATGCTCAACAAGTACAAATATATGCATGCTTTTGAAATAACATTAAGTGTACTGATGTTTTCATTCACAATATAAACTCCAGCATAATTTGTAGCAAGAACATGAGTGGTATTCAAGCTGGGATTAAAAGAACAGCATACACCAGCTCCACTGCTTGATATTTTTGCAATTCTGCTTCCATGCATTTCACCTTACTTTTCCTTTGGAGGAAACGGGGACAGCACACCTCTTTCATGCATTTGTGTGGATGGAGGGGGTTTCAACATGTCTGCAGAGGCGTGTGCACACACTCCCATATGCTTTGTTGCCTCTCTGGCTTTTGTATCATCGATCGTTGCCAGCCAGCTTCTGCTGACAGCAGCATCTCTATCACACTGCCCTCCTCCACTGCATGACCAGCCCGTCACAACACTACAGCGCTCATGATCCCTTGGGACAGCAGCGATAATAAAAATCACATACAAACAGAAAGAACTAGTTCCAAAAATCACATAACTAAACCTCGTAAGGGTAATTATGCTATCCTGCCTTTTTCTTGTTAGTCAGTACAGTCACATAAGGGAAGGATTGCGTTTGTACTATCATTAAAATGTATTCCTACTTGTGAGACCAGCACTGCATATAGATCATGAGAGCAGAGAACATTAACACATTACTGTCAGCAGGGCCAACGTTTATCGAACGGCCGACACTTGGGTCTCATGCATGATTCAGGTAGTGGGCCTTACAACCTCTGCTTCTAAATACCATTATCCCCTTCCCCCCTTCATTCATCTGAGCTTCTCATACTGCCCACAAAAGAGGGGGGAATGGTAGAACATAACATCTGCACACATCATCGCTTATCGACCCCCCAATGGTCAACAAGCTCTTTGCGGTTCTGTGTCTCTTCTTCTTTTCTTCTACTTTTCTGTGGCCAAATATTCCTCCTCTAAAGCTGCAAACTGGTACATGAAAGGCGTGTTGTAGTTTTTTCTTCTACATTTTACTGCTGTGAAAACATCAACCAGTAAAGTAAACATGCAGTACATGAACCATGTGTATATATTTATATATATATAGTAAAGCTGAGTAACATGTTTTCTACAAGTCATCAAATGTTATTGAACTTAAACCAAAGCAATAACGTTTGAAAGTAAGTGCATCAAATATTACTTTATAACAAAGCACAATGAGAACTCAAAGTGCTTAGCTGCAGTGGTTTAATCACCCCCCCCCCCCTTTCATGAGGTCTAGTGGTTTAGTAATCTTCTCAGTGAGTACAAGACATCAAGGAAAGTAAGTACATGGACTGAGGAGGGGAAAAAAGTTAGGGAAGAGAAAATGAGAGAAAATGTTGGGGGGAAAGCTGCAAGTCATTTTGTGATGCATTTGTATTATTCATCTGTGGCATGTTAAGTGAATTCTGTAGCTCAATATTTCTAAGTTGTCTTGAGCTAGTCACCGTGATCCAGAATCGCTATGACTGATCCTATTCCAGTGGAGTAAGACTACAACAAGAAGTTCCCATATATCTGTCAAAAGGAGATTGGTTTGTGGTGCAAAAGATTTTGGTTCAACTCTTCATGACAGGTCTTCTGCCTGCAAAAAGTCGCTTAGGGAAAATGGTAAAGTGAAAACATTTTTGGCTTTAGCACAGTGCTCATTATCTTGAGAATTGATTTCGGTCTCTTCAAGGCATCCCAGTTGAGCCCTGCCCTGGTTAGCAATGGCATTTTGCTAGGTCCAGTTACCCCCGTTTTGGCAGACTGCCTCCCTCTCCTCTCATTCTTTCTATTTCTTTGCCAGTTCTCTGTCTCCCTCCCTCATTTTTTCCCTCCATCTCTTTCTGACACGCACACTGGTTCAGCCAACTGAGCACTCTTAATGGGTGGCAGTGCGTGCAAAGTGACTTTGGCAAGGGCCAACCCCGGCAGAACCAATCAACATACCTGATTCACTTAGGACAGGCGCAGGGCCTCATTAGCCAAAATCAGGACAAGATACAATAAGAGTAGTGGGATAAGAGTGCAAGATGGAAATGAGGAGAAACAAGTGAAGGAAAAGTGAATAGTAGAGGAAGTTTAGTCCATCAAATAGTGACTTTAGGATTCTTCCAAGACAAGACAAAAAGCCACACAGAGAAACACTCAAACTTCAGTATTTCCCAATCTATTTCATTTTCCACACTCGCATACTCCCATAGTTCAGGAGGATATTCCTCCTTTTCTTGTTAAAACAAGGAGAGGAGAGGTGTGCAGCCAAGAACATGTTTGAAAGAAATAAAGAAGAGACGATAAAGAGAGGAAAGAAGTAGGGCAAGAACAAGGCTGCTGAGGTTTTCTTAACCTGACTCAAATTCAGTTTCATTCCTCTGTTCTGTGATTTGTTTGACAATTATGGAAATCCTGTAACGGGGTTTGAGCTCCGAGACAGGGAAACTGACCCCCTTTTGTAGATATATTCCTCATGATGGACTAACCAGGAAACTGTCAGTTCCTCAGTCTGCCTTGTCTGCTCTTCACCAGGATCTCTGGGTTAAACTGTCTCAATCCATGTAGCATGCAGGAAACCGCAGGACAATTTACAGCTCTGTAAGATTTCAGTCCAACAGATTCCAGAGATTAGTTTCTGGCCTACGCCATTCCCATTTGTCTTTTATGGGTGCTTTATAGTCTTCAGTGTTGCAAACCTGCTGGAACCACCTGTCTGTGGCAGGACATTTTATACACGGAACATCATTTAATGCTACATACAAAGATGCACTGAAAACTGCTCACACCAAATCTGATTAGCTGCTCAGTACATTCCTTCATGAATAAAATTATTTCTAATTGTGTGAAACGTGTACAGAAAGTTCTGCTTTTCACTTAGCTTTACGTCTGCCTTTGTGTCAATTTGTTTTTATCCTTCCATTTGTAGATTTCTTTTAAGCTGAAGAATTTCATTTCATAGAAATTCACTAATTCTGAACTATAAAGCAGGAAACTCAGACAACTAGCATGCACACAATCCGGCTAAGGAGCTCAGTTTATGCAACCATGTTGTACGTTGTTTCTACAAAGCCACTGCAATCACTGCATGTTGCTATAGTGTTATGATGGGATGACAGATGAGAACAATCTAAAACATGTACTCTGGACTACTTAAGAGATTTTCCACTCAGCTCCCTTGTAAAATAAACTGAAGGTCACAGACAATGCACAAACAGGTGAAACGTTTATTCAAGACAGTAAGTGTGCATGTAGAATGAGGGTTTCTATTTATCTTCAGGGTCAGAGATGGTCCTAAATCCTATTTCCAAAAGTGGTTCTAGGACTGGTTGGATCTCACAGCCATACAGCTACAACAGTGTCACATCACTACATCACTTTAAATGCTTTTATGAATACGTTTGACCCTCCTGTATCCTTGCCAATAAATGTTGTATAAACCGTTTCTGAAGTGTTTCCAAGTGTCAGTTTACTTTTCAGGAGACGTAGTTCTTGGGTAGAGAGAAAGCCCTTTTTTTCTTGGTGGGGTTACAAGGTTGGGGGTGTTGTTTTTTTTTTTGTTTTTGTTTGTTTTTTTTGTTTTTCCGCTTCGTTTTTCCTCTCTTCCAAGTTTCCC
>JBAMHX010000022.1:14123659-14139485 GCA_037177515.1 Pseudomugil tenellus
GCTGCTGGGTGAAGGACTATGGTTTAACATGTACCCTTTTATGGATGTTATTGAGGTTTCAGACTTGCTAGTTGGGGTGGGGGGGGTGGTTACACATCTTTGTGTTAGCATGTCAGTGGCATGAGGTGGTGTTTTCATAACTCCCCAACACGTGTTGGCTGTAATGTGGCTTTAACTCTATCGAGGGAGGATTGTATAATCTGTACCATCTTCCACCAGCAGCATCACGGGAATGATAGGAAGTAGAGCGCAACGCTCACCGTTTGCACTGCTTGTCTGGCTGCTTGGACACATCTCTAGGAAGAGGAACACATCTTGAACCAGACTGGAATGATTCCTGAAATATGCCAAATATGCTCCTGATCCCCCCCCCCCCCCCCTTCCCTCCCTCTCTTTCCAAAGATGTAGGCGTGTTCTCTATCCCACCATCCTCCCCTTCTCATCCCCCAACACACAGAATTCCTGCAATCTGCACAGCACCAGACTTAAAATCACAGATGACCCACTCACACAGAAAATGTTAAGGACATTAATAACACAAGTTTCCACCCAGCTGACCTAGACATGCCTTTTAAGGGTAAGCAGTTAAGATTTCTCTTTTCATTAACTTCCAAAAATACTCCTGGGCCAGGCTGGACAAGGGTGAGGGGGTCGGCGGAGGAAGAGAGGTGGTGGTGGGTCTCCTCTAAGGTAAAAGGGTTGGAGACAATAATAGACAAGATAATCTGAAGGGGGGGGGGGGTTGGGTCAGTGGGGAAATACTGGTGAGTTAATGAAAGTGTGCCTGAAAAATCCCTGTCCCCAGTTAAAAAACACCTTCCTCCTCTTTCCCACTGCCTTGCTGTGCCTACTACTCGCTTTCCTTTGCACTTCTTTCCCTTTTTCTTCATGGTAGCCATTTTTTTTAACAAGCCCGTAGAAGCAAAACTGACCCAGAAGGGGAATTTCTGTAAAACAACTTCCTGAAGGTTGAAATGTCCAAAAGGAACCCAAATCTCACAGAGGAACCAGTAAGACCAAAAAAAAAAACAACCCATTGGAACCCTGCTGTTTTAGGACCACCTGAATGAAAGTGTGTACAACACAAACACAGTAGCACAGTGACCCACATTAATAGCCAACCTGGTCCAAACTCCAGCCATGTGAGGCAGCTGGCCCTATCAGGCAACCGATTAAACATTAGAGGACTTATCACCTGCAGGTATCAGGATACATCTAACAACCACAAATGCATTCTTGGCAGGAGGGCTACTGAAAAAAAATCTGTGAGAGAAAAAGCACTCCACATTAAAAAAAGAAGCCGCCACTCAACTGCACGTGCGAAAGTACATAAGCTTCACATAAGCAATGAAGTTATACTCACTACGAATAGACATGAGGAAATGAAGAAAAGCAGACTTCAAAAGATGACTCGCTATGGAGACGTCTGCTGTTGCATGTCAAACATATCAGGATCATCAACCTGATCAACCCATCAGTGATCAGTAACATTCTAGTGGAGCATATCTGGGCTCAGTCAGTGACATATTTGTATGATTACAACAAAGTAATGATTTTTCCCCCCATTGTTGCATCTCATATTTTAAGAACATGAACAAGGTCAGCAGCTTGGCAGCTGCCTGGTTTTAGGAATGTGTGCTTATTAATTCCTAAAACATTCCTAAAATGTGAAAGATAACTCCTGCAGAGCAGTGATGGAGAGGAGTCACCTGTTAAAATTCCACAAACACTCTGAGCCCTAGCAGCTTGAAACTCGGCACAAATAATGTCAAGCACTGCATTCGTCAAATATTAGTATGATTATATATCTACACCTTTATTTTAGGACGGTGTTGAAAGGAACGATTAATCGATTCTGAATCAATTCTTATATCAATTCCTAAAGATCAATCCATAAGTCCAAAGATCGAGTTGGATTAATGTGGCACACATTAATCACACTTCACAGACTAAGACATGAATATCCTTATACGTACTACAAACCACGGAAGTCATCTTTAAATTTTGACATTTCATTATTTTTTGTTGAATGTCAATATAATACTAGTATTATTATGTTTTATAACTATGTATACATATAATTTTATATAAAAAAACAAAGATTTTAATGACAGTGATTTATAACATGTAGGAGCGTTACTGCAAGGCTCCATCCACCCAAGCAAACAGAAACATGTCAGAGAGAAGTGTTTCAGTGAACACTTCAGAGAAATCTGTACCCCCCCTCAGTTCTCAGTAATGAAGTGCTCTAATACTTTCATAACATATTAACCTTAATCTCCCATAAGTGTGCACAACTGATCATTTACCAGCATCCCGATTAAGAAACACCAATTCCAAATTCACAACCATCGGCTCACATAACATATTTGATAACCACTCGGTCACTCAAAGTCTTTTACAGGTCAGTAAATGTTACGTAATCTTATAATGAACCTCTGTGATGCAAACCAAATACATAATAATAGTAGTATTATTCAGCCTGAAAGGAGTAATAAATAAATAAAACACACTTTTGCAGAGATGCATGTAATGATACAATTTAAAGTTCCCAGTTGCTCTTTTCATACATACTTACAGTACAGCTGCAGCCTCACGCATCACTATTTAGAATTTATTGGTTAAATCACACCTGCAGCAAAGAAAATTAAGAAAATGCCACAACATGAGGGTGTACTGGAGCATGAGGAGGCAGTTTGGCATGCTTCGGGATGCTAATGACGAGGATTCATTCACACTTACATGACTGCAGAAGAGGGTCTGTGAAAAGAATCCACTCTCGCCTTGACATGGCCGAGAGAGACAGAGAGAAGGAGAGAGAGAGAGCCCAGATCAGTGTGTAGGTGTCAGTGTATGTGTTAATGGAAGCCGAGGTGAGTCGTGTGAAAGCTTGATCTGAAATGTACTTCTAGCTACCGTTCGATGAGAGAATGACACTCAGTCTCTAGTATCTGATGACAGATCTGCATGGATGGAAATAGCACAGAGAAAAAAAGAGGTCCTGAAAGCAGGAATACCTGCATAGATTCACAAAACAACCCCATCTGCAGCCACTGCCCCCGTTACTCAACCACAGTCGATACAGTAGGAAGGGGAGAAAAGGAAATCTATAGGAGATGGTTGATATTTTAATTTCTCTCAAATAGCTGAAACTTTGTGTCTAAATATAAAACAGAAAAAAAAGATATTAAAAATGTCTTAGTTAGTTTAGTTATTTGCAAATAGTTGGTTATTAATTTTCTTCTGAATCATTATTTTAGGACAAAATGAGCAACAAACGTTTGCAGACCTGTGTGCACATGAGCAGCCGACATGCTCGTTTCTACCTCTGAGGCTGCAGTGCACGTGTATTCCCACAATTAATCCACTTCATCTATCAGGTTATTAAGTATCCAAAACAGTCAAAAACATCTGCATACTTTGACAAAGACCAAAGTGATTATTTTAAATAGATTTTACTTAATACAAAAAAAATTCTACAACCTCATATATTCCGTGTTTTATCACACTGGACAGAGAAAATCCCCCCCCAAAAAAAATTTTGCTTCAAAACTAACAGAAATAATTTATCAGCTGTCAAACTCTTTCCAGGCTGGTTTTCTCACTTACACTCCAGAGACACATTATGTACGTGCAGATTCTCACAGTGGCGTCTTTGTGAAATTAAACCATCTCCCTGCAAGTCTGTCACTGCACAGACAGCAGCTCCAGCTGGCCTGCGTACTGTCAACAGCAACCTCTGTCCAGGATGCAGAGCAGTTTATTGCATTATCACAGAAAGCACACACTCATAAAGGATATGCACTCACAAGCTGTGTGTGGGCTTTGTACAAAACTTTTATGGGGGAGATTGCAATTTATCTACGCTATTTCTGGCCTGCAACATCCCACTGCATCTTCCGCTGATCTATTTCTGGGTAAACTGATAACCAAGGCTGAAAGCGAAAGTCTGACGATAATAATAACAGCAACATCATCCAGGCCTAAATCTACCCGAGCTATCCATTACAGCTTTTTAGGATGTGTAGGTACCCCGGTGTGGCTGCTGACTTCTCATTTTCCACACATGTCTTTGAGAACAAACTTCCTGAATCATTCTGGGTTACCATCTGACTTTAATACATAACGTTTGTTCCCTTGTCCTGCAATTCCGTACGTACACGTGACTGTCCCACACTAACAAGAGGGTCTGTGCAAACACACTAACGTGCAGAGTGGCATTAATGTTCCTACTGACAGGCTGGGTTTGGCATCAGCAGTGGTTTGATTCTCCCAGGCAGAAAACCTCAATATTTTCATTTAATCCCCGGAGCAGTCATTTAGCCACTCCATAATCCCCAGGTCCACT
The DNA here is from genome assembly GCA_037177515.1 of Pseudomugil tenellus. Taxonomy (NCBI): domain Eukaryota; kingdom Metazoa; phylum Chordata; class Actinopteri; order Atheriniformes; family Pseudomugilidae; genus Pseudomugil; species Pseudomugil tenellus. The sequence goes on from JBAMHX010000022.1 coordinate 14,128,008, forward strand.
GCTTAGTCTGATAATTACGCTTATAGGACACCCGTAATGATTAGTTTTCGGTTTCAGCCAAAGCAGTGCAGGCAGTTTCATAAGGCGGTTGCATCATTTTGCGGAGTGGAAAACCAATCACGCATGGAAAAGCCCAGGTTGTAAAAGAAACGAGAATTAAGATTATTACTTTTCATGACAGCTGACATGTCCTGGGACGGAACGTCATGCAAACTGTGCAACTCTCATATGTTGGCATTACAACCACACTGACATGGTAGAACAGGTATCGGCAGTGCTCGCATTCCCATTGTGTCAACATAAACCATTATCATATTGCTGTGCAATTAAATTCAAAAAGCAAAAAAGCGTTTTCTTGGAAATATGCCTCCTGAGAGCCAATCATGTGTAACGTAACTTCAAGCATAACTTTACAGAAATATGCGGATGAAGCAGTAATCAGTGGAAAATTAGGCATTTCATCTTCGACTGCGTTGATACTCTCATTTGTTTTTCCCTTCACATTTCTCCCAGCTGACACCACAAACTGCAGACATTCCCTCCATATGCAATGCAATGATTCCATTTAAAATAGCAAAGAAGAGTCTTTTCAAACAGCTCCCATGCAAATGCTTGCACCCAGGTTTAAGAGGAAAGTGGGTTCACACCAGCTCCAGCTCACATAATCTACAAGCTGGGAAGGTGAGCCTTACTGGAAAGTCATCAGGGATTCTTTTTTTCTTCTCTCCTTCATGTCTGAAACAGGTCAAGGCAGGTCCCTTCCACCTTCTTCCCTCCTCTGTGCTGTTCTTTACGAGCCCCACCTGGCAGATTAGTGCTCTACCACCTCGGCTACCTTTTTCTGCAGCTTGCACACACACATTAGCGCTCGCGTGAGGGAGTACAGGGCACACACTGTTCAAACTATGCCACTTTGTGTTCATACGAGCACAAGACGCAGGACACATTCCATCACACGTCAGAGAAAACAAACAGATACTCAAACAAGGATGTATTAAAGCAACGGCGATTTACAAATGCATACAAACAGGACTTGTTTCCCTTCTAGTGCAATGAATTAACTATAGTTGTGTCAATGAAGAGCCAGAAACACAACAAAATGTCCTGTCAGATAAACTGAAAACACGTTTATTGATGATTTTCTTAAAAAACAAATTTATGATTAAATATTCACACTTAACACCTTTTAAAGCTACGTGGAAGTCCATCATTCACTGACCAAAACTGACACATCTACAATTGAGTCTCTTATAAACAGATGCTAAATTGATTTATTGACAAGAAGTTTCCTTCAAAATGTCTAAACTAACAACAAGGATTTGTTTTTTCATCCGTTTAGTTTTCATAGAGGTCTATGGGACTTTTTCATCTGCCAAAATCTAACATAAGCAACTAGGCCAGAGAATATGCTACCTTCAAGAGCAGCAGCCACTAACAAATGTCAAAATGCTGGGTCTCCATCAGAGCACAATGTAGTGGCTCTTTTTCCAAAAATGCAGCAGTTAACAAGCTGAACATGATCAGATGTCTTAGAGGAAACAGAAAGATGATGTCCTTGCTACACAGCAGCTAATGCAGCTCCATGAATGTCAGGAACCCCCCCCCACACACACACACACACACACACACAGCTAACGCGTCAAAAAGGAGATAGTTGGTTTTAACTGTTTTCAACATGAAATGCAACAGCCTGAACGCAAATGTGGGTCAAATGTGGAACAATTACACCGCAACATACTTATAACCTTGTAACAACTGCTACGTCTTCAAAAAGGAAAAAAAGATACCAAACATAAACCATTGCTACATTTGACCCACATGAGGTTTACGCCGCAGACCTGGATGCTTCCTTTTTGGCGAGCGGAGGAGGAGGAGGAGGGAAAAGGGACGAAGACGAGGAGGAGGGCTGAAAAACTTGCCGCAGTTCAGACTTCTGCAGTCCCAACTGATTAGGTCCAACTCAGGAAGCCGCTGTCTGACTCCTCAAAACACACATTCCCGCCCCAACCGCAAAACACGCGCAAGTATGAGGAGTTGCGTTTACCTTTGCGGCTCCACCGCAAAACAGCAGCGCCTATCCGGTCGGGCTCATGCGGATGGTGGGGTTCGCTGCAGCCGACGCGTCCCGGACAAGTTTATCCACATATTCTCAGGCAAGACCAGAGAGTTGAAGACGACAGGGGTGGAGGGGGGGTACTTTTTTTCTTTTTAGTTTGATGCCGTTCCCTGAATCCGTTTCGTTGGTCCTTTCCTCTCGGATATTCCCCTCCCTGGTCTGTGTGAGATCAAACCATCACATTCCACCGCGTCCTTAACAATGAAAAAAGGTGGGCTTTCCTTTTCTGTTGCCGGAGGACCCACCCCTCGGGATGACTCTACCCGGTCTGACCGCAGAGAGAACGCCCTTCCCGGCTGCAAAGCCCCGCCCCTCTCTCCCACTGAACTGCACGCAAGTGTGGAGGACAGAATCCAAGCACTGCCTATCCACAGATCCACACATCCAGGACTTCTTATTAAGGAACTTTCTCTTACACAAACATTTAAAGTTTCATCCTCCATTTGATTATTCATAATGACGATTCATTGCCATACAATTGTTGTGACCATTTCATATCTTAGCTTAGTTACTTTACTCTTAAATAACATCTGGCCAAAAGCTCTGACCATCATGCTCCTAAGCTAATGTCATTCTGACTTTAGTAAGCATCTATCTGAGTTATGTCCTCATCATGGAGAATGTTTTATGGGTCTTTATCTGTTTGCAAGAGTTCTGACTGTAGACTATGACACAACCAACCAAGTAATTCTGGTCAGAATTACTTCCCGGGTTATAACCTTTTACCTTGTCTGTCTGTCTTATGTATAGTCTCCTCCACGTTTTAATGTTTAATGTATGTTCAACTTCTTCTATCTTTCATTTATTAAATTTATATTTTTCTCAATCCAGGAAACCAGTCTCTTCGTCCTTGGCAGGAAAAACTGTCATTTTACAACCATGAATAATAAGAATGAGAATAAACTAGTTAACAGCAAAACAATGTTGCCATTCATCCTTGTCTCTCATCTGCTAACAGCTGGAATCATCTCCAGCTAAAAAAAGGAATGAAAATGAATGAATAACATCACTGAAGATAAATTCAAGGGAAGATAAAAACCCAAGACGCAAAGCTAAATTTTTTGTACTGAAATTGCATTAATATAATTTATCAGATTGATGCTGGCGAGGGTTGTTCAGCATCTTGAACTTGTGCTATCTTATTTACAAGTCAATCTATTGAATCAAAAAGTGAGAACTATTCCGCAGCCTGGCCTTCCAGATGCAAACATGGACCACTTTGCTCCCTCACATCATGCTACCTCCCCACTATACCTGCATATGTGGATGTTTTACTTAACTTTTGAGATATAATCATGCTGTTGCCATGTGTATTTCAGCGCAAAACTGAAACCAAGGTGTTTATTCTTTTATTGCAACATGATTATGGTGGGGCAATAAATCTCCTGTTCGTTATTTTTATTGCCTTTTAGATATGTAACAGAGGAGGCATTTTTCAGCGGAATATATCATATGTGTCTACTGCTATGCATGTGATTAGGTGCTCGCCAACCAGGAGAATTTATTCCCACACAGCCTGCAAACATTCTGAAGCAAATTATCAACATAGAGTTGTTTGCAATTTTAATTTGAGTTTAAAAATTGATGCTACTGAAGAACAAAATCTTATATTCGTCTATTTCGCAGTGCAACAAATCATTAGTTGGAGCTGTGCGGTTGAGACTTTCCTTCCCATACATTTAGCATACCTTTCTTTCAAAAGGACATGCCAAACTGCTCATATCATTTGACACAAAAGGCTAAGTTAAGTATAAATAATGTTGCCACCTTCTCCAGGTGGGGAAAGATACCAAAGATACCAGGTGATCAAAGAGAAATTAAAACCTTTCAGAGAGAGCTGCAAGTCAAAGGCATAACCAGGCATGCCCAGGTACGTGAATGCCACAGCAGCAAAGCCAAGCACAAGCGTATCTGAATATCTGTTAGCTTTATGGGAGTCTTGCCGGTTCACTTTTTTTATTTCCTTGCAAGTTTACAGATCAAAAAAAGCAGACACACTGAAACAACCTAAGAACCAAAGTACAAATGATCCATCATGGCAGCAGAAACAGTGAGCTGACAAATATGCAAAAGCAGGCACAGAAAACATCTATTTCAAGGATGTATAACAGTTATGTTCCATCCATCTTGAGACATTTGGCTCATGCACAGACAAGTTTCTGTCATTTTGGGAATTTGCCTGAATACATCAAAGAATATAAATGTGAATGCGTTGCACAGACTGCGTTCTGCTGCAGAAGGTTAGGGATTCCAGGGAGTGTAACTCACTACACTCCACAGCTGATTCAGGAAGAGTAAGTTTCTGGCCAACATCCTTCCTAATCACAAACATCCTTCACCAGCCAGGATCTTGTTGTTCCAGTAAGAAGCGGTGGATGAAGAGGATTGGTTTTTGGTCATTTCTTATCCAGAATGACTTGCAGTGGCCTCAACAGCAGATAATCTCCAAAAATGATGTGTTGTTCCCAAAATTACAAGCAGCCAATTCCAGACAGCTGACCTCTGCTCAACAGTCACCTGATATTTTCCTTTGACAACACAATGGACATGTTAGATATAAAACAAGACCAAAAATGTGGAAGGATTCTACGCCACATCATGGCTCTCCTACTTTCTGCCCTGTCCACAGAGGGGATAAGGATTAACATGTATAATTCACTGTCCTCACAGAGTGGGTTATGGCTAGTATTTAAACAGATCTAACTCTAGTGGATCAAAATGTGGGGCAGCTTGTCATGTCAGGAAGCATGCGCTTATCCAATGCCATCAGGCGTTCGCTATGTTTTCAAGAGAATCTGTGAAGACAGCTTTGTAAAATATTGTCATGTGAATCTTGCTTGCTTACACAGTCTTTTCCAAGTAAATCATCAATAACTGACTTCCTACGGCTTAGGGACTTCTGATATTTGAGGTTGTTCTGGCTTAATTTGGAAATACACAGAATGTCCCATGAGACAGAAAGAGAGAGAGCTCAAAATCCTTTGAAAGTCTTGACTTACTGTCAGGTCCTATATCATCTTGAAGTACAGATGCCTTTGCCTGTCTACTTCACCCTACCGTGGCCCTCTCGTTCTCACTGCAGGGGGACATTCCTCAATCCTCGGCCTCTGGCATGCAGTAAATCTGCCTGAGAGAGAGACCTACACTTTTTGAGTCTGCCAAGAGCTCTCTGCCAGGCAGGACGTGCAACTATTTCTCAATTCCCAGCCTCTTATTTTCTTTCTGCCCTCCTGAAGTGCCCTGCACATAGAGCCTTCCTGTGTAAAATATCCTACTTGGGCGTTTCGTGTCTGCTGCTAGAGACAAAATAACATGCCTTAAGGTCAAGCTGAGGTAAAGGTACAAGTGTAAAGGTGTTAACGGGACAAGAACTCCACTCAGGCTGTTTTCTTTTTATCCTATGTCCCTACATTATCACTCTGACTTTAGACTCTTTTAATTTAAAAAAAAAAGAGTAAAACTATGAAGCTCCTGGCAACATTTCTTGTTTTTTTTTCTGCACACCTGGACTCCAAGTGCAGCCACTCCTTATGAGGCGAGATTCTTGGACTGACCTGAGCAGCAGTGCAGAACATCCCTGATCACCTGCATGAACCTGTATCTGATTATACATCTTTTCTCTGTTGTGGGGGTGGAGGGGAAAATGGTACTAGAAGATATTATACCCTGCAGAAAAGAGTAAAAGCTTACAGCCAGAGGCCAGTCAAAAAGAAAAAGCCATTTATGCGTTCTGTATTACCCAGCATTCCAATGATATAATATGCACTCCTAAAAACTTCTAAAGCTGAATAAGCTCAAACAAATTTGAAGAAAAATACATAATAATATACCAGAGTTCTTTCATTGCAAAGGCAGCTTAAAATGGCCTCATTCATAGATATAGATCACAGACAATCATCAGTAGCGTTGACTATCTGTTTGGGTTTAGCAGAAGATCAATCTTTACCCATCGATATCATTTATTAATGTTTATGTTGCTGACGCTTGGAAATAGTAACATCTACCCACCGAGCTGTCCCTGTCTTTGTGTAAAACCAAGCTAAGTGTTTGTAGTTGACAGTAGTAACACACTGCTGGTGGAAACAGATAAAATATGAAATATTATTTCCATTAAATTATTGCATTTTAGCAGCATCAGTTACTGGTACTTTGCTATGTTCACAGTGTATATGTCTGATGTTGTACTGGGTCTCAGAGTCCATAGTCACAGCCGCGGACAATTAAAGTTGCCACTTCACCAGTCGTACATGCCTTTTGACTGTGGGAGGAAACCAGAGCCCCCAGAGGTAACCCAGACAGGCACCTGGGGCAACACGCAAAGGCCCAGGCAGGATGATGCACATGTTCAAAAGCAACACATATCCAGTACTGTGCATTAAACCAGACTACATGTCACATAAACTGGTTTCCTTTTCATGACCAAGACAAATCTCAGTGACTAACTGAGGAATGTTTTGAATCCACACCCAAACCATGAGTTGCATGTGAAAAGATTTTTTACAGGGAAGGCCGGCATACCCAGCAATGGCGCAGCAGGTCTGGGAGTCGTGGAGGGCACACAACCACAGAGGAGCTCTGCTGTCTTGTCCCACTGCCAAGCCATAATAACAGCAGTAAGGTTGGGGAGGCTCGTTAACCTTAATCCAGGAATTATACTGTGGCACCAGGGAGAGGAGGATCTGTTGTGTTGTGAGGTTGTACATAGGAACTGGAATCAAACATTTACTACAGATGGGGGAGGGGATGTTGCTGCTTTGGAGATTGAAAGTGGTGGTTCTTGCAGTTCACATAGAATTATACAGAGCATGACCAAAATCCTTACTTAAAAAAAGAGAGGACAATGTAATTCTATAAGTTTTCCCCCCTTTTAATGAGACTCTACCTCCCTCAAGTGGTTAAAATGCATCATTACACATCATCCTACTTATCAATTGAGATGTCACAACAGGAGGATTTTCATCTTCCTGGTAGAATTATATAATCAAAATAGTGTAATAAGAACAAAAAAGGTTTAAAAAGGCTAAAAAAAATAAATAAAAAAATAAATCTCATAGTTAGACTGATTTGCTACATTTTCTAAAGCCCACCAAGCACAGCAGTCTTGACACAAACACACACAAATTTAAGAAATTATTTTTCTATTTGATTCAGTTTAGATTAATTTATATAGAACTACTTCACAACAATATCATGTCAGGGAACTTTAGACATATCAATTAGTGACCATACATAAATAGTTTAAATAAGGAAAATCAATAGATCAAATTTTGACTTTAATCCAATCTCCCGACCTGAGCATGCATGAGGCGACAGTGGAAAAAACCTTTTAACAGGAAGGTAAAACTTGTGGCAGAACCCGGAACAGGGAGGACAACCATCCTCGATTTTTCTTTTGTGGGTTTGTTTGGCATCAGTTTCATAGATCTGACATCCTGAAAATACTTGCTGTCTCTGTTTTTTTTAAAAATTGTTTTTAACAACTCACATAAGTAAAAAAATTATCTCAAACATGGCCACGTTACTCCTCTGCAATGCATTCTTCTAAGATTAGAAGTAAATATATACTTTATGTAAAAACAATAACCTAGTAAGCTACAGAATAATGGAGAAACTTCTGTGTTTTCTGGGTGAATAGATATTTTGTTTCAACATCAGCTGGTGGCAGATGATTGACCAGCTGTAAAACTTTCCTGTCAAAATGTGCTGGCAGTCCTAACATAGCCCAGCATCTTTCTCCATCCAGTTTTCTGTATCCTCCCTTCTTATTTCCTCTGATACATGCAATAATAGCCTGTCATCTGAGTATTTCTGCATGCAACAAGAATCAGAGATTTTCTATTATGATTATTATTATAGGATAAAGAGCACTGCAAAAATTAAAATCTAAGTAAGATTAAACATCTCAAATCAAAAATGCTTATTTTTTTAAACCTAAGATAATGTTTCTTAGTAGGTTTTTTTAAAGGATTTTTTTTTTTTACTTCTTTTTTAGGAATTCTTGACAGGTTAATGTTCCTTGAAATAAGATAAATTATCTGCCAAATGAACAAGAGATTTTATCTTATTTCAAGGAAAATGAACCTAATTTTTGTAGTTTTTTTTCTTGTTTTTTGAAGCCAGTTTTTGTAGTGAGAGCAGGGGACAACACTGTCCCACGTGGGGTTACTGTGCTACTAATCAGGGTACTGGATATTGTGTCACCTATCTTAACAAACTGTGCTCTGTTTCTAGGTCGGAAGGTGATTATCCAGGAGACAAGGTACCGGTACAGACAAGTCTTCTGCTACCTGGAGGACAGACACCTTACAAGCAAGATACAGGATTGTCTAAACCTTATAGCACAACATACTGATGGAATAAAAAGTACGAGATGTACGAGCATTATGGATATTCTTTAATGTGAATCGCTTGCAGATAATTGGTTATACAGTGAAACATTCTCTCATCTCATGTTTTCAGTGTTAACATATGAACATGATGCTTTTGTGTGTGAAACTAAGGGCCATGTGGTTTATGATGTTAAGCTTTGCTAAAACGGGAAATTACAACATTGAGTTGGTAACAAAAAGTTCAAAACACATTATTCTCATGTAATGAACCATTTGGCTGAACAAACAAACAGTTGGGTCACATTTTTTATCATACTTCTTGTCTGATTGTTAACTTCCTGTATTTTATAACAGTTTTTATATTATTCCATAAATCAGTAAAAAAAAATTTCTAGGATTTTAACACTTTAAATATCACTTTGAATATTTAAAGTACTGCCTTAATTTTTAAAAAACAAAACAAAACAAAACAATAGAAAAAAAAATAAAATAAAATAACCCTAATTAATTTTCCATTAAATGATTATGAGAAAGATGGACCTTTGGCAATGATGAGGCACTTTTATATGTTAAACAGCAGAAACTCCTACTGAGACTCTGTTGGAAAAAATTAGTATTTTTCCGCCCCCATACCCCCTAATCCTTCCCATAAAGCACTTGAAAATCTTAAGACATGCTCAGACCATGTCTGTTTTATCTTAAATACGTCAGATTTATTGGACTGATGCCTGCTCATATGCCAAATCCTGTAGATCAGGGATGGGGAACCCTAGTCCTGGAGGTTTCCATGCATTCCTAGTTTATCTCACCTAGCTCAACTCAAATGGATCAAACAGCTTATCATGATCTGCACAGTGATTCATTCATTTGAATCTGGTGTGTTGCAACAGGGTGACATGGAAAACTTTTAGGGCAAAGGCCAAGGTTCCCCTACCCTGCTGTAGATGATCTGTACCATATTATCATAACCTTACATCTCATATATATCAGAGATCTCATAGTTCCATATATTCCAAACAAAGCACTTCGCTCTCAGACTGCAGGTCTACTTGTGGTTCCCAGAGTCTATAAGAAAACAATGGGAGGAAGAGCCTTCGGCTATCAAGCTGCGCTATAATGAAACTAGCTCCCAGTATGGGTACGAGAGGCAAACACCCTCTCTGCCTTTAAAATTAAACTTAAAACCTTCCTTTTTAACAAATCGTACATTTAGGGATAGTCTAGCCAGACATCCCATGATGCACTGAGGACTTCATGTTGTTTTCTCTGCTGCTTATTTTCCATGTATTGGACAGTACTGGCATCGTGTTCTGCAGGTCTTATATCTTATTTCTCAATTTTTTTCCGGTCTTATTTCTCATTTCTTCCGTTTTTGCAGGTCTTATTTCTTATTTTACTTTATCTGCAGGTCTTCCTGGAAAGCAGCTGCAATGTATATTAATCTGTCTTTCCTGTGCTCTCTGACCCCAGCAAGTGGAGGCAGATGGCTGCCTACCTGAGCCGGGTTCTGCTAGAGGTTTTCCCTCCCTGTTAAAAGGGAGTTATCCTTCCCACTGTTGCTTCATGCTTACTCAGGATGGGAGATTGGATCAAAGTCAAGATGCAATCTTGCTGGTGCCCTATCTAAGGCTATTTCTATTAATTGGCCAAACTCTGTGAAGCGCTTTGAGATGACACTGTTGTGAAATGGCGCTAGACAAATGAAGTTGAATTGAATTGAAATGAATCCTAAAATCAACTTTTTAAAAAAGACAAAAAAAAAAAAAAAAACCCAAAACAAAACAACAACAAAAAAACTAAAAACGCCTGTCTCATGTGACTACACCAACCATTCATTTTCTAGGATTTTTACAGCTACCCAGCCAGCCAGCTCCTAATTTGGCCTAACATCTCTTTTGTCAAATAAATAATTTTTGGCATCCTCAACCCTGTGGTCTGCTTTTGGATCGTCCAGTAACTGTCACAACAATTACAGTAAATGATATTAGGGGGATGGACATTTGGTGATGATGAGCAGGCACTTGATTAACGCAAGAGAACTGATTTAATCTCATTTCTATTTATTAGGGATCAGAAACTCATTCTAAGGATTCTAATAAAAGAAATTTACAAGGGCAAAAAACTAAAAAATATTCATGCATCAATGTTTTTCTACTACCTATAAATAACATGAACACCTTAAGACATGCCCAGATTATGGCGATTTATTTTGAATGCATATCTTTGTTGTGCTGATGGCATCTCAAATACAACAAGAGGAGTAACCAAAGCATTATGTTCTGTAGTTCATCCGTATCATATTTTTATAAATCCACACCTCATTTACAGGAAAATATAATCCATTACAAAACTCTAAAATTTGCTTCCAAGTGATATGATGTCATTCCTTTCGACATAACCAATCACATAAATTTACACACATGAATATTTAGTTTCACCATGCAGGACTTTTTATTGGAGAGTTGACACCTCCACAGTCAGAGCTCTAACAGATGCCTAAGTAAGACGCAACCACAACTGGACACAGCAACTTGACAGTTTTCGTGTCTCAGATCTTCAGAGAAAAGCAAAGCTGTACAGTAAGTCTTTATAATTATTTACTATTGGCAGGTTTGCCTCTGTGATGTGCTACAACATTAAACGATGATATGATGAAGGACACTAAAAGAAAGCTTTGGTTAGTGCTGTTATGAATAAAAATGAGGTTAAAAAAAGGTCACAATTTTACGAAGTTTTTAGATTTTCTGAGGAATTTTCAATGTCAAATTTAACAAAACACAGGATTATCTGTATCTTTAAAGTTTTGTATTGTTTTTTCCTCTAGATATCACTCAGTTCAAATTTATCCCATACAGTTGCTCTTTTTTTAAGGTAGTAACACAAATGACACAATAAACTCTACAGTTTACACGCAGCTATTGGATAAAAAAAATACACAATATTAATTACTTATTGTAATAGTAATTGTAACTGTTTTTTAAAAGAACTTAAAAAAATGAATGCCTGTATATATATATATATATATATATATAT
>JBAMHX010000022.1:14142773-14158371 GCA_037177515.1 Pseudomugil tenellus
CCCCCCCCCCCCCCCCCCCCCCCCCCCCCCCCCCCCCCCCCCCCCCCCCCCCCCCCCCCCCCCCCCCCCCACCCGTCCATTAAGATGATGCACTCAAGTGTTTCTATGGGTTTTAAAATCTTTGATAAGAACTGTATTTTAAGGATATATTGGATTGAAGCTGTTTAGAGGAATAGTTCAGCTTCCTTGGCTTACATTTTTGGGGTTTAATTAATTTATCCTTTGCAAGTCCAGTGAATATGCTGCATTAATTAATGGGAGTGCTTCATCTTTCCAGAATATTCTGCTTCTTCAATATAATGAAGTCAGATTCAAATTAAAAATAAATTATTTCATGAATTAATAAACTTAGTAAATCAAAGTAAAAAAAAACTCATCTGTTTAAATTCATGTGACCTTTCATGTGTTGCTGGCTCTCCTATGTGAAGTGTATTTGAATGGAAAATGACAAAGTAACTTAGCTGAAATAACCAGAAAATGGAGGGGAAACATAATTCTTTTACAGTCTTTAGTTCATAGTGACCGAAAAATGTTTTAAAAAATGCATCCAGCAAATAATAAACAGAAAAAGAGGTTTAATCTACAAGAGCAACAAATTGAAATAAAACATATGCACATGTTTTTGTTCTTTAATGTGTCAAGATAAAGAGTGTATGAGAATGAAATGTGTGTGTGTGTGTGAGAGAGAGACTGCATTATCCCTTGTGCTGCGCTGTGCAGATGATGCTCTCAGTTCTGCTGTGTAGGTCCTGTGTTGAACAGATGTCACGGACGCTGATACTGTCCCCGTGCTGAGCGGGAACAAATTACAGTCCGATTCACACACACACCAGCGAACACACACATGTTTCAAATATAACCTTCAGATTACAGATGGCCCCTATCAGAGGCTGCTGCCTGGATTTGCAAGATGTAAATACTGAGAGAGTAATCCAGAGCAGGGCAGGGGGGTAGAACATGGAGCAGGACAGGCACCAGATGGTGAATGTGTATGCGAGTGTGTTTTAGATTGAATTTAAACACTGACATTGGGATTATTGAGGTCCATTTCGGATGTACTGCAGATGGACCTTGTTTTTTTTCTCTCAGCAGTTGAATAAAAGTCTTTAGTATGAAATGCAAATGTATTTTCTTCTGTTCATTACAAACTTGTACATTATCAGCAGGAGGAAAGCACAGCAGCATATCTCTACATTTAGACAAACAGAGAGAGCAGAAACAGAACATTATACCAAACAGGAAGGAGAGGAGGAGAAATAGTTGTGATAAAAGAAGGAATTTACTTCAGACTATAAACTCGCTGAGGTTAAAAGCCAATTGAGCTGGCACGCCATGATACAGTGTGCCATCCTGGAGAACATTTTCTCCAGCATGTTCTTTTAAATTTCACTTCCCTCCTTCCTCCTCCATCCCCATCTCTCACACCCTTTTTGTCCTTGCCATAATTTCATCTCTTTGCACGTCATTAGCAAGCTAGCGCCTAATGAATTTCTTATCTCTCTGAATTCAGTGGCTGTTGTGATAACGTTCATTGTTTTCAGTTTTACTACTCCCCATGTTGGAGGCAGGGGAGTGTGCTAATGAAAGACTGGAGGGAAAGGAATAGAGAGACAGAAATATGTCTAAAAAACAGAAATTTTGAGGCAGAATGAAAGTGGAAATTTGAGGGTGCATAATCCAGCATTTCACAATATATATGCAACTAACTGTAAATATGTGTGTATGTGAACACCAGAAGCGGATGGCAGCACACTGGGAGGGATCGTACATGGAAAGCAGTCAAGAAGAACAGGTGGTGCAAATGACAGAATGACGAGAGCAAAAAAAAAAAAAAAAAAAAAAAAAAAAAAAAAAAAAAAAAAAGCAAAAATAAAAAAGATGATTTAACCTTAAAAAAGCAGAAACAGTTCCTAAACAAAAAGAAGCTCAGAGATGATTAAACAAGGAGAGAGACAAGGATGGGAAGCAAATGGAAGGACAGAGCAGTGGCAGATGGGTGTGTTCTGGTCTGTTACTAATGTTCCTCACAAGAATTAAAGTCCAGGAAGAGGTTAGTAAACACACAGGCTTGTACACACACATGCATGCTGTCAGTTCATTTCAGGTGCGAATGAGGGCCTCTGTAAACATCAGCAACCCCCTACTGGCTTCGTCTTGGCAGTACTTAGTGACTTAGTGACCCATGCAACCTCTCAAACACAATGGCATCGTTGATCCAAAGTGTCACCTCGCTAAATATGGGAACACACACACAAACAGACATATGCACTACTTATAGTAGGTGTTAATCACAGTCTTCTGGCACCTTTCCTAATAATAAAACGCATGAAAGTGTAATAAGTAAAGGAGACAAGGGGAAACTGAGACAAAAGGAGGGATGGAAAACACAGAGCTCATAGAAGCTGTATCATTTTTCTGCAATGGTAGAAAGTAATTTCAGTTGTGCATCTGAGTTGTATTTTAATGTAAAAGAAATAAGCTGTACTAGGACCACTGTAGCATTTAGATTTCCTATATTATAATACTGAACTTACTTGTGATAATTAACTAATGCCAGCTTGTTTTGCTGTGCTTTGCATTAGTACTTGGGGTTACTCTAAAGATTTCATCCTGTTGACTCCAGTGTGCTGAAGTTTTGGAGCCAAATTTCAATCCAAGTTCATTTTTCAGCGTAGGCATGACAGAAGACAAATATTTGAACACACACAAAAAAAGATAGTGGATTAGTTATATTGGGGGGAGCAGCTAGTTTAATACTTTGAATCAATCTGACAAACTGACATCATGCTGCTGCGCAACCAAACCTTCATTTCTTTCAATGTCACATTTTGCATGAAAAAGGCGGAAAGGACTGCAGTGATTAGTGAATCTGCAGTCTTCAGGAATAGTTTCCCAGGATTGTTGAATAATATTTCAAAGATTTTTACTTTTTGTTTGATTCCCTGTTAAGATAATCCCAAACGTCTTCAGTAATGTTGGAGGCATGTGATCACTTCAGTTTTTGTGTAAGTTGGGATAACCCTGTGCAGCTAACAGATCAATGAAATGGACTGAGAATGTATAAAAAAGACAATGCACTAAAAACCTATTGAACTTCAGAAAACATTAAGAGCTATTTTTCCAGACCATTTTAAAGTGGCGCTCTGTCATTTTCTGCTCTTAAAAATAATTGCTTCTGACTTATTTTAATGGCACATCTTACCAAAGCTGAGAAAATATATGCCCTGTTGTTCTGTCTAGTTTCTGATGTTGACCAGAACGTGCAAGGAGAACAAAGCAATCGATGTTCACTGCAGTTAGCAAAAGCAGTACAACTCTACAATGGCAGAATTTGTATGTGGTCACCCAGCTTAATTATATTATTTTTTGGTATGCAGCCTCTATTTGCCCAGAATAACCAGGTAAAGCAATGAAACTTTGGTTTTCAGAGTGGTGAATTTCATTCCAGCCTGTGGTAACGACAAACACGGTAAATGGATTAGAGATTTACATCATTCGCATGTCTGGAACAGAGCTTTTCAGGTAAGGTTTGTGTTTCCTAAACCTCACAAGGTAGCTGTAATGTGGTAAGCTAATCCTAGAATGACTGAAAACAAAAATTTAATAGTGACCTAAAAAAAACTTAATGGTAAGGCAACACAGTAATGATCCCACACTGAGATCAAACCAGCTTCCCGGATGATGTTCTCATCATTGCGTCATCAGAGAGGCTGACACTGACTTCTATTTGATGCCAAAATTTCACTTCAAAGCAATTTTATTTCTAGCTGCTTTAAAAAAATGATACGGTTGAGTATGCAGAAAGGCACAAGTTAAAGTACCCCTTGGCTGCGTGTCCCTTTCTTTCTCATCTTGTGCATATCTGTCGACAATCAGAACACAGGTCTCGTTTGTTGACCTTCAGGAAATCTTCCGTTCTATTCGTCCAAATTGTTCTCATTTGTTCTCATTTGCTCTTTTCATCCTGTTCTGCACCATCAGCTCAGAAAGCCATTGCACAAGGAGCAGTGAGTCGACGCAAGGACCCAGAAGCTTCATTACACTCCCAGTCTCATCACATTACAAACAGCCAAAAAGCTGCTACTGTGTTGTCTGGAGCAGCAGTACTTGCCAACTGTCCGCATGTCCTGGGCAGGGCTGGAGTAGGTGCGGCATGCAGAGAGACTCTTAACTGCCTCAGCAGGAACATCAGGAGTGCAATACTGCTTGCTGTCCCCACACATATGGCCCTGTTTTTCATTTGTTTAGGGTGTGCACAGCAGAAAGTGAAGAAATATGGAGGGAAAGCCAGGGAACGGATGAGGAAGCAGTGACAGAGTGGCAGAAGTAATATAGAGGGTTAGGCAGGAAGAGAGATGACCAGCCACAGAGGAGAGAGAGACAGAGACACAAAGTTGCAATAAATGAGTAACTGTAACAGATAAAGACAAAAAAGATTTGGAAGAAAGTAAAATGCAAGAAGAGAGCTCGATTTGTTTTTCAATTGTGTCTCGCTGTAACAGAAATATGTTCACCAGCCCCTGCTTTGCCATTAGTGACACTTGGGTGCTCCTGTAGACAAAACCAAATAGGTTGATAACTGCCTCATGTATCCTCCAAATATCCCCATAGCTCTCCATCTGTTAGATTGCAATCACCCGTATGTTCCCTCCTTTCCGTCTTTGTTTTTTGTTCTTCATATTTCTACTTTCTGTCTTTTTCCCTTTTTGCACTCAGTCTTCCTTCAAGTTTGAACAGCTGTCAGAGCAATGGAAAATTACAGCACAATGAAGGTTGGACAAGTCAAGGGCATCGAAATTACAGGAAGCACAAAGAGGCTGTGCACAATGTAGGTCTACTAAAATTTAAATTCTTGAAGGGGAAAAAGGAAAGTACGTATGCATAAAAGAAACTGAAGGACCAAAATAGAATTTAAATACATACATAAACAATTCTGCTTTATGTAGGAAAATAGGAAAAATATCCTACATGAATTACTAATTTAATTGCATTTTAGATATTGCAAAGACAAAAAAAAGTTATTAAAAGGTCCTTAATGGTCTGCATTCATTATTCTCTATCAAACAAAAGTTGCAACAAGTTGCAATTGTTTTACTTACAATGTTGTCCTCTGAATAAATAAAGTGTCAGACTCCACAAATATACAGAAACTGCAATTCAAATGCTTTGTCTTATTCTTCTCTAAATTCCCTTTAAGTAAATTACCATTAACTCTAAGCTCACTTACATGCAGCACATATGTCTTTAAAGTGCTTTAATCTTTCAAAATGGTTATTTTCATTTTTTTTTTTTTTGCCTCATTAATCGATTATGTTCTCCCATTTTGCTACTAATCTCTGCAGACCATATATTTTTTTTGCCCAGCAGCAGCATGTAAAGTGCAATAATTGAAGCTGATCATCGTGTAAATAACACAGAGACGCAAACAGGATGCTGCAGAAGTGCCTAAGCAATCCTGTTTAGCACTGCACAATCACAACTTGTAAGCTATGTACAGGTCCAGAAGATGTAGAGATTGTAAGGGGTGAAACCCTTGAAAAGTGTTTTTCATATATAAGATGCATAATATCAGAGGTTTTATAAGTCTGTAAGAAGAATCTCTACATGACACTCACAACTTCCCCTACAATTAGACCGTTGTATATGCATGTTTGAACTGTAACAGTACATTAATTTAGTATACATATGAGCAGAATGCTACAGGGACTTGGAGCAGCAACAACTACAACAGGGATTAAGATTTGAGCTTCACTTAGAAAAACACCAAATATTCAGTAGGTTAAAGATCAGAACCATCTTTATGTGAGACAACAAAAATTACCTCCAAAAAAAAAGAAATCTTAAATTTGTCCTGGACTAAACAAAATTATTTTGTAGAATTTCACATGGCAACACTGGACCATGCTAAAAGCAGCCCAAAAGAGAGAGGTACAGCTTCAGCATGAATCTTTAAAGGCATTAACATCTTTTCCTTTTAATACATCAGACTTGTCACAAAATGGCTCACAAAGAGAATAATAGAAAATGTCTTTCTAGAAATTTTAACATCTTAGAAATAACAGGCAGAGACAGATAGATTGAAGCCCATGTGTAGGGAAGCTTAGCCACACAGTGCAAGTCAGAGGAGGTTTTGAGTCAATGTCCAGTGTTGCCTTGCAGGCTTTAAGATGTTAACTTCAGGGATACAACACATTGAATGCCAACAGAAAGACTATGAAGGGTATTAAATATAAAGAAAAAATATAACTGACAAAATCAGTTCAAAGGGTGCATTTCCGTGTGTAGCGGCAAGTCTGTGTAGCTGAGCAGCGGTGCATGTGTGTGTATGTTTATGTGCCATCTTCAGAGTAGCTTATGAATGGAAGGATTTAGAAGCAGAAAGTTTGAGCACAAAGCTGCTGGAGGTAATCTTTCAGGCTACAGCTGATAACAGTTTTCCACCTGGAGCCTCTTAACAAGCGCTTGGACCACCATCACACAACCAAATGTCCATCAGAGAGAGAGAGAAGGGTAGGGAAGTAAAGTTTAGAGAGAATGAATGATGTAATATGTTCCTGCTTATGACCCATTTGCAATATGTATGAAGAGCTTAAAATATCTTTTCAGATTTTCCCATTTTTACGCAACAATTTCTCATACATAAAGAAGTTTTGCCAGTCATATGACTAGTTACACACTGAGAAAGCAAACAGCCTGCTAACACAATCTGTTAAGTCTTTTATAACCCTTATATGACTCAGCTTCTGCTTTAAACCAAAATATAGCTACCAAAACCATATGTTACAATTTTAATTTCTGTAAAAACAACAACAACAACAAACTTTTTGGAAAATTTCACCCAAAGGTTTTTAAACAAAAGATTGATGTTAAGCTAAGGTCAGAAAAGTGTAGCTAACGATTACCCCACATTTCTAACATAGTGGTAAAGTCAACGGAGTCTCTTTCCAAACTCTCCACACAATCTTACTGTGGATCAAAAACTCTTCATGTCAGTTGTTAAACAGGGGAAATCTCTCATTTCCAAAGCAGGAAAACTTTCCAGCTGTGTTTCTATTTGTCTTCCGGTTGCTATGTAACAGTAAATGACAACAGTAGACCAGAGTAAGGGGCAACAGATTTCAAGCTTTCTTTAGTCTTTACTTATAATTCATTTTTTTATTGATCTGACTACCTTTAATCTAATTCTGGACCACTTTGTTAGTGTATGTTTACATGCAAAATTAAAACATTCTAATCCTGAAACCTTTCTAGAGATTTTAAGCTCCTATGTTGATGAATTCTGCCTCTGTTACATTATCAACTTGGGAGTGTGCACATCTAGAAGCGATATTTCTGGCATCGACGCTAAATTCTCAACCAACTCAATAGATATAAGGCTGAAAACTAGTAATTAAGCTTGAATTTAAGTTGAATTTACTTGAAGCAGCTCCACTTTATCAAGATACAAGTATAAACTGATCTCATCACTATAGCAACACATGTATGATGGAATATTGTAAACTTTATACTAGCAAGTGATTTGGATGCATGTGCCGGTAAAGTACATCAAATATGTGTGTGTGGGTGTGTGTGCGTGTGTGTACATGTGTCTGTCTTTCTGGTCCTGGCCTAATAGGCCCTCAGCTCTTGCATGTCTGACAGAAAATCAATGACCCACCCTGTAGACCCAATACTTCTACCTCTGTGTAGCGAGAGATAACGGGAGTGTGGGACCCACTGTAAATACTATGGATTCATGTCTGGAGAGATGTTCAGAGGTGTCACATATTTCCTTTCTCTAAATCTTGATTTCCATTATGAGCTAATCTTTCTGGATTCTCATGCTGGCTCACAGCCTTGTACACTCTGACAAGACAGATTTGTAGAATAGACGTGCAATGCAATTCATAATTCTGTAAAGAGAGAGAAGTTCCAGCATGGGGTCAAGCTGTTGAGATCCCTTAAACTTTGTGGAGTTGTGAATGAAGCTAATTAGATCAGACAAATAAATGCAAGGGAAAAAAAGGAGACAGTGCAAATGCCAAGTGAGCCGTCTTTCTTTTATTTTGGCACATGTGGTTCTGGATGTGATAAGGAACATTAGTGATATGTAAACATCTGCAAAGATATGAGAATACTTTAATTTATTTATAGTTAATGTGCAACAGTTGAAAAAATATTTTTTAAAATTTATTTTTCTCTCTAAATTGGTTATGTGATGGGCGAGCGACCTGTCCTTGTGTACCTGCCTCTCGCCTGCTAATTGCTGAGATAAAGTGCAGCTCCCTTGCAACCCACATGTTTTAGCCAAAGAACACAAAATATGAATTCTTCCTTTCCTTTTAAGCTGTTCTCAGTAAACCATTTAGTTATATCTAACCCTACATCCTCTTTTTCTTTTACACCAATTAATATCATGTTCTCTTTCCCTATATAATACCCATTTTTGTGTTCCTGTAGACACTCTATCAGACACTTCTATCCTCAGAAGCCTTCTCCCCCCTCTATTTGTGCCAAAATCATCTCAGTGTAGCGATAAATGTGTCCTCAGTCTTAACTATTAATAGAACTTGAGTTGCGTTCTCTAAGAAGTATTTTGGGGACAACTTCTGGTTGAACTTAGAATGCTGCTTTATCTTTGTCCTTCATCCGGTCCCAGCAGGACAGGTTCAATTCTACTTAAATATGGAGTACGTATGTTGTCCAGGTGTATCACTCCTCCTCTTCTCCAATATGCCAGTAGTACAATCTGTCTAACGAAATTAAACTTGTGTTCAACCAAAACAAAAATTAATATCATATTACATTTGTGTGGTCTCTCCGACTTAGTCTCTAAAAGGTCCAACATTTGCCATCTCTGTAATGTATTAATTCTTGATTTATACACCTGAAAATAATCTCTACAGCCTCCAGTTCTGCTTCTTGTCTTTTCTGCCTCAATATGATGTCACTCCAGGATTTCTTTCTCCTTGATTCAGTAGTTGGTTGCTTTACCTTGACAAAACTCTCAAAGGATCAGCTTAATATTTTGGATAATGTACCTATTTCATGTTTTTAGCAGAGTCAGGTGATAGAATCAATACTGCTTTCATGTCTGTTTAAGTACTGCGTGTAGCTTGAGCCAGCATCTGGATAGCTGTTCAGCATTTTCCAGAGAACAAGAAACAACTCCATGCAAGAAATTGTGTGCATCCCATTATTTTAGCTGATTTGTAATCATTTTAAATGCTTATCAGAACCAACTGGATCATATTGAACTGCCTTTAGGCCCTGATTAATGGAACAAATTGCGATAAATCAGAAGAGGAAAGAGCAGAATTTAATTAAATTCAGCATGATGAATTGGAACAGTCTGGAGTGGGACAAAGCAGGACAGATCCGAAAGAAAATAAGTAAAATTATTATCCTCAGCTAAAAGAAAGCACATTGTAATGGGGATTGAAACAGATCAAAAGAGGTTGTTGTGTACCAATGAAGATCCCATAGAGGACAACAGGATGCAACAGAGCACAGAGGGTTGGAATAAATAAACTGTAAACACACCACAAGTCAAATGCAGACAGCACAGCAGGGCAGGACAGAAGGGAATGGAATCAGGCAGCATGGAGGAGGTCAGTGGACTCCCACTGCACGCTCTGCCTTCTATGCTGTTTGGATTTCCCTGCGAAACACTGGATCACATGGTAATCTCACTTTAATACACAAATCCCCAACCCCAATCCAATCAAACGTAATACTCCCACAGAGCCAAGCAGGGCAGGGCCCAACCTCATTCTCCATCCATCCACCCCCTCAAATCATCCAGTCTTTCACCAAGAGTTTTGTAAGAGGTGGACTCCCACTGTGATCTGTAATTACATGTCAGAAATTAGGTGACCTGCACGGCATATGGAGCGGTATTCAGAATGATACTACATTGTAGGTTTCAGGAGAAATAAATAAGTTTGAATGCCAACAAACCTCAGATCAAAGGATTTTATATAATTAGATATTGTCTAAAATTTTACTTTTAAAAAGCACAATAAGAGAGGATCTGTGTGTGTGTGTCAGTGTATGTTTGTGTGTGCAGTCGGCAGTGTTTAATACTCTCCCTGAGGGTTTTAATCCAGATTATCAGGAGTATAAAGTTACTGAATCTCCGCTCAGCGCAGTCTAGCCTAACTCTTAGTGTACTCATACACACACATACACACACATACACACACTATCACTCTCCCTTTTTCCCAGTTGATGTAGCACACACACGGACAGTAAAAGGGGGGAGCTCCTGAACATTATCCTCTAGGGGGTGCTGTGCATCCAGACTTAAAGGGTCAGGCCAGTCGATAAGTCTTCAAAGCAGACGGACAGTCTCCTCACGGATGCAGTTCACCCTGCTGCATAAAGACTTCACATCAGCCACACTCAGCTTGACCTATTTCAGCGTATTCACAATGTTATTGTTGCCTCATTTGACATTTGTATGATACCTTGTCTTACACAGTATAAAATGTGATTTTATGACATAACAATTAAGACTGACATCTGCAGAGTATCTGCTCTGTACGTGGCTCCATCGTCACCTGTTTTTGCAAAAAATCACATGGCAGAGTTTCCAGCCGCTTTTCAGACAGCTGCCCCATCATTTGCATCCAGCGGTGTGGTCTGCGAACTGGTCATTGGGTCTGGATTCATTTCAGCGAGCATAATCTGATGGAGGAGATAGGATGCTTGCAGCAGGGTGGGCTTGTTCTGTATATGTTTCCTCATATTTGCTCACTTACATCCCAGTGACAGGCAGTCTGATTGGATCACAGCCAGTCATTTTCCACTCAAATAGAGAACAAATGAAATGTGTGCGATACATGCGGTGATGCTGCATGGTCAGAATCCAGGAGGTCCTGGGGCCTTTCCTCTGTTTTCCTCTTGTGAATTTAAAATCTCTATTATTTGATCTTTATCCCTCTTCTCTTCAGCTGTGTTGCATCCTTTTCTCTGATCACATCACTGCTGGTTTTTCCTCTCGTTTTAATTCTCTCTGCACAAATGTTTCCTGGTGCTCTGTAAATTAGGCTGAAAATGAAAGATTAACCTCTGGAGATGAGAAGCTTTCTTTAATGTGCTTTCTTTCTTTTTGCTCCTGTTCTCCTCTTGGTAAACCGCTGCATTACAATATTATTTAATGGGAACATCTAATTGGAATCAGCTGGAAAGCAGAGGGACTGGGTGGCCCAACCTTTTACAAGGCAGTGAGAATCAAACATGGGAGGATTATGCTCATTAAAGCACTGTGGTATGTGTGTTTGAAGACAGGCTCAATGTGTTTCCGGAAAAAACCAGGACCTTTGCAGCAATTTGTTGTTTCTAAGAATTTGTAAGTGTACCATTCACATATTTATTCTTCCACATTAATTCATTTAACTTTGGACAGCAAAACCACTGCAAAGCTTTTACTTTGGAATCATGCCACATTTTTTCCATGTATTCATTTTTATTCATTCTTAATTTAGCTACTTTAATAGCACATCTTCACCCACATCAGTAGATTTAATGAAAACTGTATTGACCCCATGTAACTTCTTCTATTGTTTTGTCTGTATTACTGTTCCTACAACAAAATGAATAAAAACACTGTTTTTGTTTACTGCTCATTGAAGCCGTTTCAAAAGAAGTTGTGGGTGGCCTCTTTTAGGTATTTTGCATTGTTAATCAATGTGTTGCAATTGTAGAACTTAATCTTTAAATCAGATCACAAACCATCTTTTTTTTCCATTGAACAGTTTGGTCAGCTGATAACCACACAGTAATTTTTAATACTGATAAGTAGATAACTGCTTCACACACCTGAATTAGTGTGATGGTCAGAAAAATAAGTGAGTAAATGTGGGCAGATTGTCAGCTGGTTTTGCGCTTTGAGAGATGTACATTTTATTGTTCAGCTTGGTTTATCACATATAACTTTATGTATTTAAGTCATTCTAGAAAAAAAAACTAAAGAACAATAAAAAGTCAGCTGTTATACAATACAGAGTATACTAAATACATAATCTTAAAACTGACAAAAGTAGCTGATGTTTTCTGTAAAGTGAATACTTCACTTCTTAATGAAGAACCAAGAGATCACAGCTGTTGTGCGTTTCATGATTCATCATGGTTAACAACATATCCGTGCACCAACATCACTGTTGCTCTTCTGATTCTGACTTACCGCACCCGACTTGTAAGCTCAGGCTGATATTCACGTCACCTCCGTTAAGTCATTATGATCGAACAGAGAGAGTAGAAAGTCAGTCCATCATTGATGATGTCTGTGGCATTTTGGAGACATCTTTTTGGACAAAAGATCCATGCAATCTGCAGATTGACTCGGTGAAGCCATCATGGAGTTTATATGTTTGATTTTTTATTGAAATTCACCACAACTACAGGATAGATTGTCAGATATGGCAACACTGTCGATTTTAGGTCCATACCTTGTGGCTTGCTGCAACACAAGATGAAAATGCTCATTTGCACACTTACTATAAAAATACTGCTAATATTTCTGTACATTCCCTGCTCTGCTCTCACATTGGCCCAATCAAACATTACACTGAGTTTAGGGCTGACATCATAAAGCCAGTGTGAGGTTTCATCTGATTTGGACATTTGTGTATCCACATAGTTATGCTGAGTCATGCGTAGAAATTGGAAACATTTTGACCTGATATTGCCTGCATTTAAAGTGATTTAAATGATTCTGTAAAGTATTGCAAAGGCAACATCGGTCCAGAGAAAATGCTGATTCAGGTCATGTCAGGTGATTGAAGTCCTTTTAAGACAATCCTTTCAACATGGAAGTTATCTTGCCAATGTCATCAAGCAGGTATTTGCTGTATACAAGACCAGATGATTTCATAAACTAATGACTGGCATAAAATGATGTAAAATGATCTCTCTCTCTCTCTCTCTCTGTCTCTCTCTCTCTCTCTGTTTGCATCAAGTCTTAGACATGGGTATGTTTGTCTGCAGAATTGCTGGCATGACAAGGTAATCACTTTTGGCTGAGGCATAAATACAATTTAAACACTTAAAATACCAGGTCAGTTAGCTCTCAAACACACCTTTAAGTATCATCACACACAAACACACATGCACACCGCTCTCAGGTTATTACAGGTTGTCATTGTTTAATTCTTGTTCATTAAATGCTCCAGACAATGACAAAGCACCTCTGTCTTTGACAACCTCTTTGTTAAACCTCTCCCTCTTATCTATTCTACCTCCTATTCTCGCCCCTCTTTACTCAGCTTTGTGTCTATTGTATGACACTCAAGGACGATTTGACGGCATCCCTAGCCACCACTTAAACATCCCTATTCATCTCCAAGTAAAACCTGAGAGGGAGAGACAGAGAGGGAGAAATACCAGCTCGAACTGTCGAGAGAACAATTTGCAAAAGCCTTGGAATGTCAGATACCTTTTGCCACTTACTGGTAATATAAAACTCGCAGTGATGGAGACAACGCTGATGGCATTGGCGGCAAAGACAGTGGTGATATAAGCTGTCATAACCCCCCATGTCCTTGCGGCAAGTGTTTTAAAGCCATCAATCTGTTTGACCTTTATCCAGGACTCAGACCCATCATAAACTCAAATCCTTTCTTTCCGTCTCTCCAGACCTGGCCTGACAATGATTTTTACCGAGTTTTGGAAGTCTACATGTTTGCCCATGTGAGAAATAAAAAGGAGATAGAGAGAGGGAGAAAGACTGGCCCTGGGAGCATTCATGTAAGAACCCGGGCCACCTGAGAGCAACGGAGCAAAGATGAGAGAAAATGAAGAGACAAAAGCACATCCCTGGTGTAATTATGCTTTCATTTCATGCCTTGGTATCTGCACCATGTGCACTGCATGCAGAAATACTCATTAAAATGATTGCACATCACAGATATAATTGGCATCTGCTTGTTTATAGCAAACAAAGTATATGTTAAGGTAAGGGCAAAATTTTGGCATCCCATTTGCATGCTTGAGCCAAAATTATATTGACTTTTTGTATGCTAATTTACAAAATGATTCATTTCTTAAACACAAATTTGCATGTGTTGGTTAGAAGGTTTCAGACTATTTGTTTCAGCAAGTCGGTTCTTATTTCAGAAATAAAAATCTCATTATTGGATCAAAAAAGTCTCCAAGGTGATGATCATGAAAAGAAAAAACCCTACAGCAAACGGCAAAACCTTTTCAAAGCATTCCCACATATACAAACAAAGCTTAGAGCAAATCCAGAGAACTTACAGTGCATCAGAACACAACTCCCTCCCTGCATTTCTGCTGTGAGTGAAAGATCCGCTTCCTGATGCAACAAATAACTGTAATATGTCTGACAGTGAGCGCTGTCACGCCCTACCTGCTGCACTGTTGAGAAGGAATGGGATCTTAATGTGGTTAAATATGCACACTCATTACTGCTGGCAGGGACTCACTTCATTAACAGCCTCATGCTAATTTGGCACTCTAATTTTTCGTGCTTTTATGTGTGCAAGTTCTGGCTGGCATATGAAAAATATTTTTGCATGTGAGCATGTATTTATATGTGTGTGTGTACAGGTGTTTGAATGCAGGTATCATGATGCTAAATCAAAGTCTGTCTGCCTTTAAATATGCAAAAGGATGGGTATTGACTGAAACACTGCAAATCTCTATGCTTCTATAACTATTTCTTGTAATGTTCAGTACGTATCTGTACGCAAAACTATTACAAGTCTTGAAGGATTCATATGGGAAAATCAATGAAGAATAATAGCATTTAATGACATTCAACTTGTTATTAGTGTGTATTGTACACACTGGCTCACTGTTTTTTTTTCCTCCTAAATACTCCAGAGTGTTTTTTTACAGGACACAGGGAATGCTTGCTGTCGCTCCACATCCTGCAAACCACACTACTACTTAGAGTTTCCTCAGTTTTACCAAAACCTTAAACCTAGTCTTAAAAATTACATTTAATCATCTATTTACTTCCTGTGCTTAAACGGGAAGTGGATCCCAACAATGTGACAGTGTAAACAAATTTATGTCCCCCACAGCATGAGGAATGCAAGCTCTCTCTCTCTCTCTCTCTCTCTCTCTCTCTCTCTCTCTCTCTCTCTCACACACACACACACACACACACATGAATACCTTCCCCACCAGAGTCTGGGATTTCCAGCAATTAATGGGGCGGCAAATGAGATTGTTACTGATGTGTGATAGCGAGTTGAGCGAAGGTGTGGAGGTGTTCGAGGAAGACAGCGGAGAGCTGGGTGTGGAGGAGGGGGGCAAAGATGTTGTGATGCAAATTAGAAACTTTTGCATCTTGCAAATGTAGGTTAGAGTTTCTGTGGAACTTCTTTATTCCTGCAAAACAGAATAATAAAGTGCACCAGCAGCAAGGAAATGGAGGAAACTAAGATGAAGCCTTGTTTGGTTTGTAAATAAACCTTTTGATTTAATTTACATTTAACTGTATTTTACATTTGACGTGCACTTCTTGATTTAGGAAGGTAAATTCTTTCTCTCAATACACACCACACACACACACACACACACACACACACACACACACATATTTAAATAAATCAGACTTGTCTGATTGTTTCCATTTTTAAGCCCATCA
>JBAMHX010000022.1:14168024-14181683 GCA_037177515.1 Pseudomugil tenellus
ATGAGATATATATGAGAGAGAGAAAGAGAGAGAGAGAGACATATGTGTGTACGTGTTCATATAAGATGCACACATGCATGTGTGCAGGTGGAGTTCCAATATTAGTTTATGAAAGGAGATCAATAGAATTGAAAGTATGAATCACACAAGCTTTTAATCACATATCTCTACAACGATCTCTAGATGGACACATGGATGAGTAGATATTGATGTAATGGCTCAACTATCCTTCCTGCTCATAATTCCTTCATTGTAGAAAGGCTGAATGTCCATCGACTTCCCAGACCATGAGCTCTCCTGCATTCTGACAGCTAACAGCCACTTTTCTCTTTCTCATTTATTCCAGTCAGGGGTTTGCATGAGTGAAAGAATGCTTAAAACCTGAGGACAGTAGATGTGAAAAAGGAACTCAAAAGGAAAAAAGCAGTCACTGCCTTGCTCATATGGTAAATATAGTTTCTTTCTATCTGCTTCTGTATTACATGAACAGTACACCCAGTAGTGTTAAGGTTGTGGGTTAGGCTTTCCGTTTCATTTTTTATTTTGAAGTTTTTCCTGTTTTGCACTGTGTTTCTGTTTTTGCTTTATATCAATTAGTTTCACCTGGGGTTGATTTTGGTAATTATTTTCACCTGTCCTTCTTTTGTTTTCCTATGTATATAAGTCACTTGGTGTGTCTGTTTAGCTGCGGGATCATTGAATGAAGTTGGTCGGTCAGTCACAGTTTCAGTGTATAAGTTTTGTTAATAAATCTGTTAACCTGCATCCTGGCTGCCTCCTGCTTCTCCTCCTCACCTGCGTTTGGGTCCTCCACCTACCCGCTTCATAACAAGTAGACCCACAGTCATGAGATCAGACACAGAAAACAACTTTTCTGTCTCTTTGGCTTTCCTAGCTTTACCTTTGGTTTGCTAAAATGGTATTTAAATGATTAAACTGAAAATGACTGACAGTAAAATTAGCAAAGTTAGTGATGTTTGTAACATAAGAGTAACATTTTTTCTGTTTGAATAACACAAGCGTGCTTCTGAGTAAGTTTTTCCACAGACTCTTTCCTAATCCACCATCTAGCACAAGGAAATGCAAAATGTGAAACTTTACAGTTCTACATTTGTTCATTGACAATAAAAAACAACCCATTTTCTTCCAGTTAAGGTATGAAAGAATTTGCAGATTTCCAGCAAAAATGTAAACATGTGGTGTTAAACATATTGTTTGCTTCACAATGGCTGCCATTATTACAGTTATTGTGTTTGCACAACCATTACCACAATTACTACTCTACTGATTTGTTTATCATAAAGGAGTAACATGATAGACCACAATTAAGCTGCAATCAGCTAATTTATATTTCTGACAGTGTGCAGCTTTGTGAAGCATTTTCCCCCATCTCAACAGCCTCCATACAATTCCTACAGAAAATCTGCATGAGGTTGATTACATTTCAGCTCTGTTAACAGAAACACATTTGATTAGAACTCTGTTATAAACACCGAGAAGTATCTAATCAAATACACATGGAGGAATATAACAGGATAGCCATCTTGAGCTATGGGGAATTTTCTTATCCAGTTTACAGTCTGAAGTTATCAGAATTTGCTTTCGTGCTTAGTCAGGACAGTCATTTCCCTTCTTTCATTGATATTCATGATGCCTGAGACTGAGCCATTTGTTCGCTTTCTGTGCCAACTTTAGTATACCCACCAGTTATGAAAATTTATGGGCATGTTTGGAGACCATGGAGACTCATTATAATATCAAGGAGAATTGGAAGATCACGCATATGTCCTCTCGGAGTACCTTTAAATGATCTCCCTCTTGGTTGATGTGCACATACACAGTATGCAGTTTGTGATCTTGCTCACACAAGCACCGAAGCATGTTCCACAGCACCATAACATGTTCCACAGCACCTAGCATGTTCCACAGCACCCTAGCATGTTCCAAAGAACCTTAGCATGATTCACAGCACCATGGCATGTTCCACAGCACCTTGGCATGTTCCACATCACCTAGCCTATTCCACATAATCCTAGCATGTTCCACAGCACCTAACATGTTTGTCAGCATATAGCATGTTCCACAGCACCATGGCATGCTCAACAGCACCTAGCATGTTCCACAGCACTATAGCATGTTCCACAGCACCATGGCATGTTCCACAGCACCATGGCATGTTCCACATCACCTAGCCTGTTCCACAGAATCCTAGCATGTTCCACAGCACCTAACATGTTTGTCAGCATATAGCATGTTCCACAGCTCCATGGCATGCTCCACAGCACCATAGCATGTTCCACAGCACTATAGCATGTTCCACAGCACCTAGTATGTTCCACAGCACCTTAGCATGTTCCACAGCACCTTAGTATGTTCCATAGCACCTTGCATGTTCAACAGAACCCTTTCATGTTCCACAGCACCTAGCCTGTTCCACAGAATCCTAGCATGTTCCACAGCACCTTGCATGTTCAACAGAACCCTTTCATGTTCCACAGCACCTAGTATGTTCCACAGCACCTTAGTATGTTCCATAGCACCTTGCATGTTCAACAGAACCCTTTCATGTTCCACAGCACCTAGCCTGTTCCACAGAATCCTAGCATGTTCCACAGCACCTTGCATGTTCAACAGAACCCTTTCATGTTCCACAGCACCTAGCCTGTTCCACAGAATCCTAGCATGTTCCACAGCACCTAACATGTTTGTCAGCATATAGCATGTTCCACATCACCATGGCATTCTCCACAGCACCTAGCATGTTCCACAGCACCTTGGCATGTTCCACAGCGCCATAGCATGTTCCACAGCGCCATAGCATGTTCCACAGCACCATGGCATGTTCCACAGCACTATAGCATGTTCCACAGCACCTAGTATGTTCCACAGCACCTTAGTATGTTCCACAGCAGATAGCATGTTCCATAGCACCTTAGAATGTTCCACAGCACCATAGCATGTTCCATAGCACTTTGCATGTTCCACAGTACCTAACATGTTCATACCAGCCAGTGCTTCAATTAAATGTGTTGTGATAAATTCAGTTTAGTTTCATTTCCTTTTAAGTAAAGAGATGAAAGGAATCTGTACACAGCCGTACTGCAGGTGATAATTATGCTTCACATAGGTGAAAATGATTGACAAGTAATGATGGACAAAAATACAACAACTCTAATTATGGTTGTTTGCATCAGATGGCTATATCTGGGAGTAAGCTGTCAGATTCTGCTTGTTAATTATCTGATGTCCTACCCCAAGCACTTCTCTTTTCTTGCTTATTTTGTACTTTTATCTTCACATGTAACAAATATTCCAAACGAAATGTAGAAACTGTTTTTTATTAAAAATAAGATTATTATTGATAGTTTTTCAAAGGCGGTTGAACTCGCCAGTTCATGCTTTCAATTCAGAGGCCAGAGTTTGGCATGCTGAAGTACATAACTGGAAGGGTGTTTGCTTCCTTTCCTTTGTGCATGTACAATTTATGTGTGGGTGTATGTGTTTTGCATATGACTCCCATTTAGACTGTGGGCAGTAGAAACAAAGTCCTTGTGGCTTGCGTGAATATATGAGCAAGTGTACGTATGCATTTGTGTCCCTTTGCCGTGATTCCTTTTTCTCCTGAAGGGAAAATTCCTCCCCGCTCAGGCATTTTCAGCTTCCCTTAGTTTGACTTTCTTTGTCGTGGCTGCCATTTCAATCATACAGGTAAAAATGAATGCTGAAGCCACGCATGCTGACACATAAACAGGCAAACAAAAGCTGCAAATATCTTCCTGCATGCAATGCCTGCAAACGTTTTTTTTTTTTTTTTTTTTTTTCTGCAAGAATCTTGGCAGGACCAGCGTGGGTGTGTAATTGCCATCAGAGTTGGATAAAACAAATCCATAGATTTGTGGGAAGACAGAACTTGTTCATGGTGTGTGCTGGTTTCAGCAGACTCATCTCAGCGTGGAGTTGAAACACTGCCTAAACTGGAGAGAAATGATGAGAGGAGCAGAATGAAGAAAAGGCCTTTGAAGGATGTATCACGTTCGCAGGCCATTAGCCTTCTAGGTTTTTTTGTCTGCTGCCTCTTGATTTCTGTTGTTGGCACGGTCAATAGTTAATTTAAGGCTGAGCTGAGAGAGGAGCCTTCATACTCCTGGAGGATAACAGAGTTTTTTCTCTTGAAGAATGCACTCCTCTGTTAAATTGCATACTTCTGGTTCTTTATAAACTATCATGGCTACTTTCTTCCATTTAGTAAATGCTAACAGTTTATTAATTGTTTGTTTTGTTATTGCATTAATAATTTTGTAAGGGAGATTGTGGTCTTGTTTCCTTTGGAATGAACAAAAACAGCAAAGAAAGATAGTAAAGCCACTTTCTTCATGCTCTTATAGGCTGCCCAGAACCTGCTTAAGGACCAAGGTTATCTATCAGGCAAATTGCTTAACATTGTGCTTAATGAGCTACAAAATCTCTGCTTGCTCCTGCTGGGAACCATCCCTCATCTTCTTAGGGGTTGCCAGATGCTGGTTCTTGGGTATGTTGTAAGCTAAGCTGCAGGACGTCTAACTCCAATAAGGGTTGTCGATGCGAGACTGAAAGCAAGCCCTGGTGAGTTGGCTCACTGGCCTGCAGTGGTGGCTTGCCAAGAGCTTCAGCCATTGTTGAGTTCATAGTTTCATCTTTGACAAAATCTTCTTCAACATGATTGGCTATGATTTGAACTCATAGATTCCACCTTGGCAACTTTTCCCTCCTTTTCCAGCTGAGGTAGACTGGAAGCAGCAGCCATCATGAGCTTCTAATATGTCGACCTTCTCACTCATCTCACTATCTCACTGATAACTGAGCCACAACTATTGCTTCTTCACGTTTTACTGGTAATCTTAGAAATTCTCTAAATTTCTAAAACTCTTTTTACTTTTTACTTACAATTGAGTAATCAAAAACATTTGTCTTTGTATGATTTCCTGGTACACTGATGCACATGTTACAACCTGGCGAACAGTGTTGCCAACACAATGACTTTGGCATTATGTTCGGGGAGGTTTCCAAACTCTCTAGTGACTCTTTTATTACCTGTCCCGTCAATCATAATGACATCATAATGATGGTCTGGCTGCTGAGTTAAGCTCAACAAGAAGAGCCTTTTGGGTGTGGGGCTACGCTTGATTTTTAAATGCTATTCATTGTTATTAAATAATTTATATCATTAATATGTTTTTGACAATTTTGCTCACAAAATTGATCAGATAAGTGACTATTTCAGTGGCTGTATTTTTAAAAAAAAGTGATTATATGAAAGAACTGAAAAAGTTTAAAGCACTTAATTCGGCACTGTAATTGTGTGATTTGTACTTTGAAGTCAGATCTTTCATGTTCCTGGTTTTTTAGTGACTGTCTTAGAGTAAAAGACTAATAAATACCTGCAAAACAACTTATTTTGGGGAAAACTAATGTGATTGAGATTAATTAACAAAGTCTCTTATTAATTATATAACTTTTTTCCCATGTCACATCCCTTGAAATGTCAAAAATGTGTCAATACTTGAGTCAAAATGCAAAAAACTAATGGAGCAACAAAATAGAAAATCAGGGCTATGAATACACAAGAAACAAAACGAGACACAGGTGAACACATAAATCAAACCAGGTGAATAGATTACATGAAGTAGAGCTGAAACAGAAACACAAGGAAGAAGAATGTAAAACAGAAAACCAAACCATTCCTGAAACCCACAGAGACTGTCTGTCATCAGAACTCTGCATGTGTGTCCCACTACAGGCAGCGGAAAAACTGGAGGAACGTAAATGTAAATAAAAATCCAGCGTTCAACCAAACTTGGTCTTTTTATTGCATCTATGCTTTCTGGAAGAAATACAACATGGAGAAGATGAAAAGAACAGGAGACATAATTCATTTAATTGGAGCGTCAGAGAAATTTTGTCACCCAACAACACCCTCAGACTAAAGCTGGGTCACCCAGACAAAACACCCAAACACACTGAGTTGTGGTGTGTACACAATGTAGTGCAGTAACTTCATATAGGAGACACCAAACAACAAGCTGGTAAGTAAATAACAAAACACAGGAGACTCATCTCTTCAGTTCAAAACTCAGCACAAGTGCCACATCTCAAGGATTAGGGACATTTTTTTAAAAAAACAAAAGGTTGAAGAGGAGTCCATGAAGCCATCTTCCATCTTTGAAAAGAGGTGGTCTCCAGAATCACCTCTATTGCAGCTTGACTGCTTCTTTCATTGTTTAAAAACTAGTCATATGCAGGATCTTGTTGCCAGAAAGCATTCGATAAAGGCAGCTAAGCATCTCACATATTAGATGTGTCACTGGCACACACAACCTTAATAAGGCCTTTTTTGCTTCAGGGACTTTAGGAGTTAGATTTTCATTTCATTGTTATTTTTTGGTTTATACTGATTTAATTAATTGCTTCTTGTGGAATAGCTGAACCAACTGTTATCTGTTTAATTTCTATCTTTTTCCTTTCTGAATATAAACCAAGCCGTAGGTTTTATGTAAGACTTTTGTTAAATCAGTAATAAATTAAACTACCTCTTCAAATAAGTGTGAGCTTTATAACATTATCAAAAACATTTAACTTAAATTTAACGTATTTCCCTGTGAACCTCTTATGTCTAAATTTTTACTAAACGCTACCTTCTGACTTAATTCAGAAACGTTGTGTGGTTTTGCACATAACAATTTCAGCATAAAAATGTGATTTTCCAGTGACAGTTTTTGGTAAACTATTTGCTGAGTTGCTGATATGACAGTTCACATCTTTCCTAGTTTGATGGTCAAAATATTTGTTGAACAGAGAACTGACCATAGAAGTGAAGAAGCATACTTACAGTGACAGTGTTACTTACTTGACAGTGACTTAGTTGTATCTTTCATGCAAACTCTTTAACAGTTTTCCGGGGAAATATTTTGCCATGTGAGATCCTGAAGAGCACAGGTGTGTGTAATAAAACTAACGACAGCTCTGTTCCAGTAAAACCCAACAATGATTCAGCAGGCTCAGACACAAGAACAAAAGTGGAACACCCAAATGAAATTCAGCCATGATAAATGGAACTAATTATGTCTTTGCTTCCTTTCACAATATCCCAAAATGCTTGCCTTGTTTCCTTAACTATGGTTAGTGCTTTGCATGGTTTCTCAAGACCTCCACTTCCTCTTTACTGTGCTCATGCTTATTCATCTTCCGACAACAGGAAAACCTCATGGGAAATGACAGCAATTAGACCTCTGGCTGTCAGATCCTTTGATATTTACATTTGATGGTCTGCCTGTCTATATGTAGTTTGTTTGATCAGCTCACAGCCTACAAGCTGAAGTTTTTCCTGAAATTAAACCGATGTTTGTTTGTTTACCATTTTAAATTGACAGGAAATCCGTGATGGCATTTTCATGCCAGTTTATTATCAGATTAGCTTTGCTCCGGATAAATAACCTAGAGGTGAGTGACCAGAGAGCAATCCAGGATGCCCTTATGTTTATGTGCCCACTCTGAGGAAGAGCAAACATCTCTCAAGTAATGATCTACTTTACATTTGTTTTAATTAGGTGTGTTTAAATAGCTCTGAGCAATAATTAATGAGTCAGATCATCAAAGTGGGAGGAAGTTAGTGAGTAAGGCTTTTTCTGTTCCGTTATTGGTGTTGTTTTCTTTCTGCACTCAGCTTCATCAGCCAGGGAAATCTGCCAAAACTGGAGTAAAGAAAAGCTGGTTCTTTCTTCCTCTCTTCTTCTCCTCCGAACATCTCCAGTGGGAGGAGGGCCTCCTCCTCTGGTAACCACATGACACTGTTTTGACTACAAACAGCCCAAGGAGGAACAGGTGTGGAGTTTGGAGATTGAAGTTTTAATCAAGAGTTCAATGCAAACATGACAAAAGAGAGCTATAAAAAAAAGCAGAGGAAAGGTGGACGGATGGTGTGATTCAGAGCGAGACGAGAAGAGAAGAAAGATGGAGGCGGGTGACGTTGGGCGGATGCTTCTAGGGCACAGATCGAAATGCTGTGTGAATTTCTCAGGGGGTCTCTCGGTTTTATTGTCTCGCTTAATGAGCTTTTTATGTTCTTGCGTATTTTACACGGCATGTGATGGTCGCTCAATGCCTCCACCTCGGCTTTCTGATGAATCTATTCTTTTTTATCTAACTATTCACTGCTGCATGTAAATTTAATTATAAACATCTGGTTAGCGAATAGGCCTAATTAGCAGACAGGCACTTGAACATCAGGTCCGAGCCTCACCCCCTCCCTTCCAACGTATGTCCTCACCCTCTCTTCTCCATCCCTGAGGCAGACTTTATTCTACTTTTGTGGTCTGATGTCTTTGCTATGTTTTTTTGGGTGAATGAAAGTTACAGAACAGAGAAGCTGCAGAAATATAAAAAGGTGAGAAAGATTGAAAATAACTTGAAATAAATATAGAACCAAACTGTCAGCAATATTGAAGATTGAAAGGTTGAAGTTGAAGTTGAAAGGTGCAGCTACTGGTAGGAAAACAAGCAATCTATAATTAGAGGGGAAGGTTAATTTAGGATAAAGGTAAGTGCATGAGCCATTACGAGGGTTATGTGGAAGAGAAAAGACAAGAAATCAAAAATATTTACTCTCAAAGATTCTGTATGATTTTCTATGCTGTTTTCTGAGCAAGGTGTTTTCTCCTGCTTAGATATTTTTTTTTTTATAATTAGACCTCTATATGTTATCCAGACCTTAATATACCATTCACTGAAAGTTTATTTTAATTCGGTTTGTATAGAGTTTCTTCTGCCAAAGTTTCCCTTTTGCAGTGAACCTCACATTTAGATTACGCAGCCCATAAATGGAAAAGTTAGATGCTGTATAGGGTGTAAGTGAAATTAGAATGCAAATAGTTACAAAGTTCATGCAGCTTTATTGTCTCTCTAAAAACATGTATTAGATCCTGAAACAGATATTTTATCATTTCTTGAAAAAAAAACAAAACAAAAAAAAACAAAAACCTATCATTTTGAATTTGGTGCAACAACTGAAGAAAGTTGGAACAGGAGCAGCAAAAGCCTGGAAAAGTAATTGGAAGAAATAAAAATCAACTGTAGTAGCTGACAATTAAATGGTCAAATTGGCAAAAGGTCAGTGACATGAAAGAACAAGAAGAGTCTCTTTGTATGAGGAGAAGTATAGCGGAAAAGGGGTTTGTGATGGTTGTTGAAATTTCCAAATTATGTGACAATTGCAGATAAATTTTCCTCAAATGACTGAAAAGGCGCAATATTCTATCATCTACAGCATATAAGAGGAGGAATCTT
This sequence comes from Pseudomugil tenellus, assembly GCA_037177515.1. Taxonomy (NCBI): domain Eukaryota; kingdom Metazoa; phylum Chordata; class Actinopteri; order Atheriniformes; family Pseudomugilidae; genus Pseudomugil; species Pseudomugil tenellus. The sequence continues at coordinate 14,177,343 of JBAMHX010000022.1, forward strand.
TGTGTGCATGGAAAAAAAGGCAAAAGTCAGAAGTGGATGCTTGTAAGCTTTCAGGGCCTCGGGCAGCACTGCATTAAAAACAGGCATGAATATCTACTGGAAATCACTGCATGAGCTCAGGGACACTTCCAGAAATAAATGACTGTGAACACAGGTCGCCGTGCAATCCACTAATGCAGGTAAAAGCCCTAGCATGCAGAAAAAGGCCATGCGGTAAGTGGGCAAAGTCCAAAACTAGAAAACCAATCAAACTGCAGACCTTGACCAAGCAACCCAAGCAGAATCTATTTTAAAATTCCTCAATTCATGATTCTTTCCAGATCACTCCAAAATATAATGGAACCTAACTTAGACAAGACCCATTTCCCCCCCAAAAAATCACAACACATCTGCACAGTAGTTAGTTAGTTGCTAACAGACGTGATCTCCTTACATTACGGTGGAAGTATGAGTTAACACCCCATATTTAGACTAAAATATGAGTTAAGATATTAGAAAATGACTGCAATGTGTTTTTATTCATGTTTTACGGACAGACTTTTTTGAAAAAAGGTTTATAAAAGATGATTGGGTTTGTCAACTGCATCAGTTTATAGTAATTTTTTTATGTTGTTATGTTATGGTTTTTGCTCCATGAAATAATCCCAGATCTGATGTTTTTATGCTGCTTTGTTGTCTCTTTGAGTGACGGAAAGCTTCTACAGTACTTGCCCTACATCAAAGTATACTGGAGCATTTATAGTAGCCTATAACTCACTGTCTGTCGATGTTTTACTATTACATGTTGATATAATGGTAAAGATGTTACATCTTTTTGAATGTCTGACCTAATTTTGATATCAACATAAAATTCTCAATTAAATATTAACTTGAATATAAGCCCCCAGTCTGTCCTCTCTGCCTTGAGGAGGGCCTGGAAGCCATAGCCTTGTTCAAATAATAACAGCATGCTGTTCAGTATGACAGCACTGACTTGGTTGTGTAGACACTAAATGGATGTGATGTTTTAATGAGGAGCTAAAGAATAACTTTTAACATAAGGAGGTTGGAATATACACAGAGCAGAAGGAAGTGCCTTCCTACCTTGGAGGAGGGCACCAGCTATTTAATTATCATGTAATGGAGGTCAGTGCTTACTTGGTGTCTTGGCAGTCTGGAACCCTTGGTACTCCCAACAAGCCCCACAGTGTCAAACCTGCATGACTAAATGTCTGATGTCTTGTTGAGGGGATGAAAAGTGATAGTAGAAGAGGATGAAATAGAAGACAACACAGAGGACTACCAAGGCCTTGTTTCATTTAGTCCTCTAGCCACAAGGGGAAGAGCTGAGTGACAGCAGAGGTGACTTGCCTGCCTGTTCAGCTGATTGCTGCAGTGACTGACTCTCCCTCTCTGCAACAACTCATTCTGTCTCTTGTAATTACTCTATGGACATTTGCCAACTGAAGGTGAGGTTAAACTGTCCAAAAAATCTGAAAGCAAGTTTGGATAAAGACAGAAGCTGATACCTCCAGGTCAGCTGGATTTTAACTGCAACTCTGTAGTGGGTTCCCATTAGGGTCATTGCTTTTGTAAAGGTGCTATGCTGCAAGACATGGTGTGTTACATGCATTTTGATTGGTCCACAGTGGAGTATCAGAGATATGAGTGGAAATGTTAGTTTATCATGTTATGTTTTCATATGTAAAACAAGGCGTATGCCATCAGAAGTGACGGCTAGGGGTCCATCCCCAAACCCCCAATTCTCCAATAGACATAATACAACAACATAAAGATGCACATGTTCAGTCAGAAAACTCCACCTGATGTAGAAACTTTGATCCAGTCCAGTATGGTATCAGGACAAAATGCATTCTGATGTCATGACCTTTTATTTGCACTAGATTTGAGTTCAATGAGAGAAATAGTTCCTGAGATATAGCTAAAAATCAGATTCTTCATGAATAAAGCGCCACCTGGTGGGGAAACCATAAGTACAATAATCGTGAAATTTGATACAGATCATCCTCTTGGGGACCTAAACAGGTACAAATTCCAATTGTGAAAAGTGTTCGAGTTATCACGCTTACACAAAGAATATCTGGCGGCGGTCATGATGAAACCATTATGTCCCCAACACTTCGCATTCGGGAATATTATAAATGAATAAAATAAACATCTTTTTGTGTCCATTTGACTCCAAACTATCCTTTTATAACTTTGTAGTAGCTCCCACTCAGCAGATCTCTCAGCAGCATTTTTCCTTGATGACACACACACACACACACACACACACACAGAAAGACCAGAGACAAAGTGAATATGATATGAGAAACACCATGACAGCATCTATGTCACTTTGATGCTGTTAAGGTGATGCAGCTTGATATGCAACTCAATGCAACATATCCTCCTTAAAAGAGAGGGGATTTAAGAAGAGTTTAACTGAAAACTCACAAGAATATTAGGTCTGTCCTCATTAAAAAGGAGATTAAACTGTTTTTTTGTAATGAGCTATAACATTGTTGTTTTGGTCAAAATAACACACCGTAGTTTACAACCTATCATGCAAATGGCTGATAAAAGAAGCCTTTGTAGTCTTAGTGTTTTATTTACTTGGGTGAGAAGAAATTGTGGGACATTGAGCTTTTTTTTTCTCTGTAAATACAACATAAGCTGAGGTCTCAAACAGTAGGCAAGAGGGCAGAATGAGAAAAGGAAGTGAGGAAAGCATAAACAAGTCGGGTCTGGCTGAGTGAGCAAGCTAATTAACTCGAAAAACTATAAAAATGTAAATCGCAATTTGCTACCGTGGGCATCTAATTAAAGCCAGTGGAATGTTAAGGACCAAATTGAATTTGCTAAAGAAGGCTAAAAATATATGATTTTGCCATATTGTCATACATTGATTGCCTGGAGTGGCCTTCCTCGCAGCCAGGAGGAGACAGAAGGAGAGTATGGATGTGAAGTGGAAGCACAGAGAGAGAGGGAGATGATGCAAAAAAAGAGCATGTTGATGAGTGAAAGGTTTGCATTGAGAAAGCCAGAGAGACATTTATGGTTTGTTCCTACAAAAACATTTTGGCAGAGAAAATAGAACAACATAATACAGTGCTTCCTAGAGACAGAGGATATAATCAGAGCCAATACTCCACAGGTGCGCAGTGCTGACTGCTATGATACTTGAAAAATGATATAAAATGAGGATTGACTGAGACCTGGAACAAATCCCCATAAGGTTCACCAAACCTCTAAGATCCTCCATGGCCCTGGAGTTAATTGTGTTAGCTTAATTGGTGTAGTGTATGTAAAATACTTTGGTGTAATTATTGTGCATGCAAAATTGTTGTGGTTTATCTTGTTATATCACATCCTCCGGGCAAATAATTAGTGTTTAAAGAGTTGTGCGGATGTGTGTTGGTTTGTGCGTGGATGAATTTTTGTTGTAATGTGTGCACGCAGGTAAATAAAGAAATGATACTGTGCATCGTTGTTGAAGATCTAAGGTGCTGCCTTTAGATATCAGTTCATAAGATAGCCACTGACTTCATATTTGTTTATTTAGTTTTATTCATTTAGTTTTTATTTTATGGTAGCACAGCTTTAAATTTTGAAGCTGTCGTTATACCAGATGTGCACAGGAAGGTGGAGGATTGTCTGGTTTTTATTGAGGTAATAAATGATAATGACTAGCTTACCCAACATACAGATCTACTGAATGTTCTGGCTTTTCTCTCTGTGTTGTTCAATTCATTAAGCTAATTATACGCTTTCATCTGCAGAAAAAAATAGTATATTTTGTTTGTATCACGTTTACCACTTTGCACATTTTCATGCATTCTGTCTGCTTTGCATATCTCATTCTCACCTATAACTAAAGTCAACTGCAAGTTTGACAGCTTGAAAACCACAAATTTATTCCTGTAAAATAAATACTACTAAAAAAAAAAAAAAAAAAAACAATGTCAAGTATTTGAAGGTTATAACTGGTCTGGACTTCTCATTGTGAAGCCAAGAGAGCAAATGTAACTTATAGAAAAGAAACCTCTGATGTACAAATTCACAAGCGGACATAAATCCTTTCTTTTCTTCTCTCCCTTTCTTCCATGACCTACCGTCGGCCCTGTCGACGGTTGCAGTTTGTTAGCCCAGTAAAAGTTTTATACGTGTAGAAGAGAGAAATGGTCTGTCTCTTGCTGACATGAGTTACGGGCTGCAGTAAACAAACTGGAGAACAGAGATAAATAGACTGAATCGGGACGGCAGCTTCAGTAACACATTAGCAGGACTCATCAAGCTGCTGGGGACATGTCCCAGTGAGTTTGCTAGTGAATGCGCATGTACAGCTTCCTTATCAACCAA
>JBAMHX010000022.1:14182006-14197685 GCA_037177515.1 Pseudomugil tenellus
TATATATATACGGTATATATATAAAGCTATTCTTATTTATATATTAAAAAGTATCTTTCTCAATCACTTAACACAAATGTGTTTGAGGATATACTTATGGCATAACCAAGCTGGTTGAAAAGAGGGCAAATCCCCTTAAAATCGAGGCAGAAATCCCTCCTGATGCTCTGTAATGTCACTCCCATCTTTTGTGCATCATCTTGTTTTGACCAGGTGCTTCTGTTTGGACTAAACTAAAGCCTAGCAGTCTGACTCTAGCAGTCTGCAGACAGACCTTACTGAGTGCGTGTTTAAGCCTTATGTTAGTTAATCTGTATCCAGATTGAATCTTATGAAGTCGGAAAACTGTGGTGTGTGATATTTCAGTCAGCCTTTAATGGGAGTGAGGACCTAACCATTTGGAAGGGGAAAATCTGGAGTTGTGTAATTAGAGAGAAGTAAGGTTGGCAACCTCTGCACCGCTCAGATCTGTTTGAGGCTAGCTGCTTGGGGCTACAACAGCTGCTGCTCATTTAACACCTGAGAATCACTGACTTAATAAAGAAAGAAGAAATGGTCGAATAAAAAAAATCTTCTTTCTGCTGTGTCTTTTTAAAATAATTAAAACTGTCAAACATTTGTCCAAGTTTGAAGAGCCACAATTTCCTTTTTAATTCTCTTTTTTATGTGTTTTTCTATTCACTGTTGCTGCAAAAAGACATATCGCCTGTATCACTTTCACACAGCAGAATGTGCTTTACTGTTTATTTGCATGAATTCAATTTTAGAGAAACATATTATGTTGGTAGTATGTCATCCATTTCTTGCAGTTACACACACATGTTTGCACATGCACGCGGATAACAAGCAAACCTCTCCAGGAGAAGACTGACTGAGTGCGACGATATAAATTCATGAGTTTTGCAGAAAATGACGGTAAACAAAGATGAATGAGGGGAAATATTTTTTAGTTTTCCTCTGTGCTGGTTGCGACACCTCAGGCCATCTTTCCACCTACTGCACCCCAACTTTACATATTCCTTGCCTTAAGAGAAAAATAATTTATCATTACAAACAACCTATTAATAAGAAATCAATAAGAGGCTCCCAGAAGTGTTTTACACAAAACGTTAATGAATTTTTAAAATGCTCTCAGATTAAACAAATTGAAAAACAGGAAAATTAAAGCAAGATGGTACAAATAGATTATGAAGAAATGATAGGAGGAGGGTGGGGGTGTTCATTCAGCTCCAATGATATTGTTTTGTGTGTAAATGTGTAAGTGAGCAAGTTAGCAAAGAGAGCGTGGAAAAGAAAAAAACGCGGCTGTTCTCGAGTAGTAAAGCTATTACACATCATCTTTATTGCTTCCCACATATCATTTCAATTTACATTTATAGTGTCGTTGTGTGAAATAAGTATTGATGACTCATGAGTCCGTGTTTCATGTTGCCAGGCTCACGTCCTTTTGTTTGACCTTGCAAGTGCTCTTTTGTTGGCTCCCAGTCTGGAATGTTACTACACACATTATTCATATTTATGTTATGTCCTTTTTTCCTTGATTAACTATAAAAAGCAGAATGCTTGTATAAATTCTGGTATTATAAAGGATAGAAATTATATGTTTTATTACCAATGTGTAATAAGCAACTCTTCTCATTTGAAAATAAATATATTTCACACTTTTTCCCCATTTTTGTCAATAATCTTTTTGAATTCAATATTAATTTATATTTCCTGTGTGTTTAGAGAAAAATAATGACAAGATACAACTCTGCTCTCCTACTTTATTTTATATATAGACACCATTAGATTCTTGAATTTATTGATAATAAAGCTAGTGTGTTGGCTATATTGTGTCCTGCATTGCATATTTATAGCTTGTCTTTTATCTTAATAATGAAGAAGCCTTAAAAAACTTCCCAGATCCAGGTGATGATCCTGATCACTCCCAAATTTTTACGGAATCTAAATTTGATCAAGACTAATTTTTAAGATAAAATCCTAAAAATCCGCCTAACGTTGGTAACAGATAGACAAATAGTTAATGTAGACTAAAAGCACCTCCTTGGCTGTCTCACAATATAAAACAGTTATTTTGGCCAAATCTACAAAGTTTTATAGACACACTGTACACACAGAATGAAAACAGCAAACTAAATCAGATGCTGCAGCTTTTGCAAAATCTCTTTGTTTGTACTGCAGGGCATCGAGCTCCATGCAGCCCTGTGTGTGTCTGTGTGTGTCATGGTTTAGACTGACTCTACCTCTTTTTCATCGCTTGCAGGAGGATGGTACAGAGACTTGGTACAGAAGGACACAATGAGGTGGCAGCTTCGCTTGGCTGACCAGGCATAGCCGGAACAGGAAGAGAGATTACCTCCCGGAGGGGCTCTATGTGTGTGTGTGTGTGTGAATGAACAGAAATGTTTGTGTCTGTGTGTGTTTGTAAATGTGACATCCTTCTCCAGTTGGGAACATTTTTGCCTCTTTGCCAACAGAATCGCTGGTGCACTATCCTTTTGAAGGCACAGCCCAGCTTGATCCCAGTGCTAAAATGTTGAACTGAACCACATGAAACAATCTTAAAAGCACTTTGAATACATGTCGAGGTTGCAAAGACTTTCAGAAATCGAGCTAAATGTTACGTATTTTCAGCAGCTACATCAATTTTATTAGATTATTGCACAAATATTTGCGACTCTGAAAGATCCGTAAGACAAGCACATGTCAAGTGCCTAAATGGGAAAGAGAAAACATAGTTGCAACTCTTACTTTGGTTACTTTGGTTGCACTTGCATTTTGAAACACCATGATGTTTTCCATTATTACAGCAGCCTTCATGGTTAGCTTTTTACCCATCTGCTCTTTTTAACCTAAGCAACATGAAAAAGACTTGGTTCATGATCTCCCTGCTCATTTTGACTGGTGTACAGCTTTTCTATCAACGTCAGTGACAAAGGGTCCTCTTCTGGCGAAGCATTATGAATAAAACAGAGAACTCCAACTGCTTAATAGCATCAGCATTACAGAATAGTGAGTCATATGACATTATGTATAATGTCATATGTCATATGGCATATATAAAGCTAATTATGTATAAAAAGGTATTATTAAAACCTAATAAACACATTTCTGAGGTTCTTTGTCCTGATCTTGATTCTCTGCTGTTTTGTACTAACAGAATTGTCATTGTTTCTGGCATGTGGACTCTAACAGACAGCTCAAACAAAAGAACAGGACCATGCTGGGCATATAAAAGATTTCTACCACGATTTCTACAAAATGCCTTCAAACATATCCAATGTTTTACACTAACTAGAATATTTTGATCCTGAATGTACATCCGTGACAGACAGACAGACAGACAGAGGGAGAGGCAGACAGACAGGACATGTATCTGGAGGGGAAAGTGGTATTCTGTGAGGATTGATAGACTCCATATTGTGAGCTAATGATCTCCCCAGGGCACTGGGGAGAAACGATGAAACCAGTCTGCATGACACTGTCACACTCCCTATGTCACGCTGCCACCTTCATCTCTCAGTCTTTTCTCTCCTCTTACTCACTCTGTGTCTCCCTCTCAACCTCGCTTTTCCTCTTCCTTGGGGAAATGCATCGATTCACCTTTGTTTGTACTGTCACCCACACATATTCAACTGTCACAGAGAGGAACGAAGTTCACTGAACTGATGGAGCTGATTTAGAGTAAGAGGCATACGCTGTCCTCGTCCCCCCCAAAAATGAACCTCTATAACATCTATTCTCATTTATTTCAGTCTGGACAGAAATGCCAGAAATGTCTGCAGAAGGTGTTTAAAAGATGCTTGAGCATAGGTGGGAGATAACGTCATACTCCAGGCTTTGCAGACATAATAGGAAAACAATCTTTTTAAATCAATTGTCAGCACTCTTACAATTGCAGGCACAATGAGCACATCCGCTGAATGTCTTGATGGAAAAGCACAATCATCTCCTGCAATCTGATTCGTGATCCCATGTCAAGCTGTCAGCGCTTCAATAAAAGACAAGATAGGAGAGGAAGTAAAAACACTAACGTATATAGGTTCGTAGTTGGCTGCAGGTGAAATGTTGAATCTACCTCGGAGCCATTTCATCTGTTAAAACTGGAGCCAACTTGTTGCTGGTGAAAACATATTTTCATACCAAAAGATTCCCTAAATGATATGGGAACTGTACCCACAGACAATCATAAATAATACATTTCTGAGACACAAACAAAAGCAAGATACTTACACAAGATACACTATGAATGTGTGTGTGTGCATTTAAATCTACTTGCAAATGTTTTGTGGGGTGAGGTTTAGAGGTTCAAGACCCTAGTATGAAACTCTGGACCCTTGAGATCCAGGTCCTGCACACCTCCAATTGCTCTCTAGGTACTGGAATATGGCAGCTCACTGCTCATATTTAGTGTAAGTTATGAGTCAAATGGAGAAAATTCATTCATCTGATATGTACTGATATATTTTTATTTTTGTGTGTGTGTGTTTTCAGTGTTTTACTGTCATTTCTGTAAATTAGCCTCAGATCAGTTTGTAATTGTCTTGCCTACATTTATGGCTATTTTATATGCCCTTGTAATTCTTCGAACAGAGCCCCTTTGCATGTTCTGCTCTCTTAGGCTCCCAGCAGGTCCTTTCAATAACCCAGAATTATGTTTGTATTTGAGATATTGGGTGTATTTGAGATATTGCGGCATAAGCAAAAATAATTGAGTGTTTGAGATATAATGGTTTCATCACCACTTCCGCCGCATCCACACACCCGCAGAGGGCGATAAGTAGAAAAGTTTTCACAATTGGAATTTGATACTTGGTATATAAGTTTAGGTTCCCAAGGGGACAATCTGTATCAAATTTTACGATTATTGGATTTATGGTTTCACCACAAGGTGGCACTTTAGTCATGAAAAATCCAATTTTTGACTATATCTCTGGAAATATTTGTCTCATTGATCTCAAATCCCATGCAAATAAAAGGTCATGACCTCAGGATGCATTCTTTCCTGATGTCATACCGGACTGGTTCAAAGTTTCCATACCAGGTGGAGCTTTATGACTGAACATGTGCAGCTTTATATTATTTTTATTATGTCTATTAAAGGAATGGCGAATAGGAGTATTGGGAGCTTTTGGGGATATACCACCACATTATCTTTCCATTTCATAATATTTGCATTGCACATCTGTGCTCAAAAAAAGTTCTTTGCTGACACTACCTTGTTTCATCTGCAACTTGTAGAGGTTTTCTCAGTCTCACCTTTTGCAGCCAGTGTTTTCAATCACAAATATATAAATAACAATAAAGCCAAGCCTTTATTTCGATTTCTCTGCTATCTTTATATTTACTTTGTTTTACAGAGAGATGCACAAACTGAAGAGAAAAGGCTGAGCACAACAGTGGCTGGTGCTAATTTGACTGAAATGTTAGTTGAATTACGTGTTGGTCTTCTTTGAAATGACTAAGATTTGTCTGTCTGAATTCTACCCTTATTTCAACCCTGTCTGTGCTGCACTGTCTGATGACCATGACTGACAAAGAAAGTATAACATTTTCAACAGATTTGTGCACCAGCGCTGCTTGTTGAGCGAGAACAAACATCTTCTATACCTCTGACTCACTGTGACATTTTCTGATAATGGCTTGATTTCCTGAGTCACCTGCATTGTCACAGTGAAGCAAAGGAAAAGGAACCATTATGGCAAATGCCATTATAAATCTAAAAGGAAAAATAGCATTGATTGAAGGCCCAGGGGACTGTGAATCACTTACTGAGGCAAATTCACTTCAGCAGCCTCATTTTGACACAGGCAGGTGCCAGCATGTTGTCCTGTTTGTGCCAAGAAAATAATGGCATTTATAAGTGTCTGCAAAACACATTTTGTTTCACTTAAATGTTGAGTTGTTCCATGCTGAAAAGGCAAATTGCAATAGATTAACCAGCTCCAAATCATACATTTTAGCCATGTACTTTGTTCAATAGATAAAAATTTTTATACCATCTTAGCTGTACAATCATACAGTCATCATGATCCACCTTGTCTGCTATATAGATGACATTGTTGGCCATCAGCTTAAACTGAGCTTGACAGGCTTTTTGGGCTTTCCACATAGTATAAGTAACAAAAACTGAACCATTCAGGCTTTCATCTACTAAAATGCAGTATTTTGCATTTTGATGAATCTCTTTGTACGAAACTATAATCACTGCGACTTCCGGGGCCCCTCTAAGAGCTTTCCATGGATTATCTCAGCAGGAGAACTGATCAATACATTGGATACAGCCTACAGAGGACATGTACCCTGCACTAATTCTTGGTCAGTTTCAAGCACTGTGTTGCAAAAGCATTTAATGAAATGATAAATGGTACAGATTTTTCAGTTTGAAAGACTGAAAAAGTATAGCAAATAGTACCCATTGCTCCTTTCCAGGTGATGCTAATAATGTTGCTCAGCGCTGTTGGTCAAAATCTATGTGAAATAAGTAAAAGACAACTCCCACTGTTGTTTTGTACAGAAAGTTATAATAGCATCATATGAAAGCTAGATCACATTTCATAGTTCTTATTGAAAAACAATTGATGAGTCAGCCACAATATAATCAATGTTACTGTTTTCATTACCTGAATTTGACACTGTAGTCAATAAAAAGCTCCTTAAACATATAAAAGAGATCTGTGCTTAATTACTACATTAGCTCATAATACTTGATTATATTTTGCCAACTTGTTGGACTAGAATTAGAATAATTTGTTAACAACACATGAAAGAAATGCATTAAATGAGCTACATTGAATATTTGCAATTAACTACAGTCTTAAAACGTCCAAAAAACATTTAATGTCCTGAGTAAGAAAGAAGCATAGGAAGAATGTTTTTATTTTGAAAATTAACTTATTATTTCAGTGTCTTAGATGATAGGGCTGGAACCAATCCCAGCAGACAATGGGCAAAGAGGCAGGGTATACCGTGGACAGGTCACCAGCCCATCACATACAGACGAACAACCATGCACACACACACTCAATTTAGAGTCCCCAATCAGCCCATCCCCAAGGTGCAAACCCACACCAACATTGGGAGAACATGCAAACGCCACCGCGCGAGCCGGGGATTGAACCACCAACCTGCTCGCCGTGAGGCTACAGTCCTAATCACCTCGCCACCGCGCACCGTACGTGATTAAGATACAACTTTATCTAAATATGTACACATTTATTTAGAATTACCCCCATCTTTATCACATGCAAGACTAGTCAAAAGTTTGAACACACTTTTCCAGTAAATGCTATTGGAAAGTGTGTCCAAACTTTTGACTGGTAGTGTATAAAATGACAAAGATTCCCTCTTTCCTCACATCTTTAATGAATACTCTCTTTAAGTATTACGTGCCTAAACAATGTTGCTGTAAGAAAGTTGTACTTCCGTTTTTGAGGCTCATAGAAGTCTATATTTACCTCCTAGAGTTAATAAGATAAGATAATTTGCCACCTTTAATTATGAAAAAGATTGCTGTTATTTCACCTGTTTCTCCACTTTACATCCCATGTTTTCTATTGGTTTCCAATGCATCCAGTGTTTCTAGCATCTTTTTTTATAACGTAAAATTGTTTATTTACATATTAAAGAAACAAACACAATAACAAGAGGACAGCAAAAATAAAAAAGCTGCTTTGCCATTATCACACATCATGTTACTCACATTACCTCATTGCTCTGTTTTCTTCACACACACTCAAACACATCTATTCCTGCTAAAACAATTACAGGTAGCTTCCCTCTGTGGTAAAAGTGCTTGTGTGGTGAACTTGTTCTATAATTAAAGCTCTCACTGTGCGCATCGCTGTGCAATGCCCCGAACTGTTTTATCTACTTTTGTCACGTTGTTCCATGGATGCCAACACTTCTTTGGTTCGTGTTGTGAGAAGAGCATTATGTTAACAACACTCGGACTACTTAGAACACAGCAATATTTTTTTCTTTGTTTCATTTTCCTGTTTCTGAACTTGTCAATTTCTTTCTTGGCTTTATCTTTTGTGGGCACTGAAACTTCGTCCCTTTATTTTCCTTTCTTGTCCCCCCCTTCCTTGTCATTTTTAATCCCACAGTTTCTTTATGTCTACCCCAACCAATCTTTATGCCTCGCATGTTTTCACTCCCTATTTTCCATGCTGGCTCTGGATATCCCCACTGAGGAGAACTGTGTTTTATTTGGGAGAGGAAACAGTGTGCTAATATTGCCTGTTCATACCCACTGGGTATAATGGCAGCCATCACTCACTGATGCAGCACAAAAACTGACATTTTGCTCTCGTTGCGCTGACAAACAGCATCTAACTCCCGCTGTTCTGTCTCTATGTCTTTTGTGTGTCATTGTCTGTTTCTCACTCAGAATCTCTCTCTCCTCCTGACTGCCTTCTTTTTGTCACTGGTCTCCCCGTCATTCTGTTTTCATCCACAAGTCAGCCTTTCAAGCTGGCATAATACAACGAGGCATAGGCCATGACCCTACAAAGATGCTGTTAAAAAAAAGAAAAAAAAAGCAGAAACCACACTTGATGCTAAAAAGCATGATAACTGCTCATTTTACCTGTGCATAAATTATTCAGCCAAGTCCAGAAAAGGAGGACATATAAAGACGCTCCATTTGTCTAATGTTGCAAGTGAGTTATGCTACAGGAAATTCTTGGAATTATTGGCAGGACAAATGGCAGATTTATGATCAATATTCTTGCCATCAAATACAGAAAGATATGAAAAAGAAATATTATTGTCCGTGGCCTTGGAGTGAACTTAACTCAGCACAATAAAGTACTCCATTTCACTTAAAGTATCAAATAAAGACATGACAACAATGATAATTACAATGATGATAGTATGCCATGCACACACACACACACACACACACACACACACACACACACACACACACACACATATTCTGGTTATTATAAGATGGTATGAATTTGCACGAGATTTGAGAATCATGTGGATGATTGTCTATAGAGTCCTGTAAGTGATGGGTATTTAGAATTGAATCCTGTCAGTAACTGGGAACCAGTGTGGAAACTGGAGCTAGGCAGTTGACATGGGAATATGTGTTTGACCTAATGAGTAACCAGCAGCATTCTGGATGGGTTATAAATGGTGACGGAACGTTTTATTAAGTGATGAAATGAGAGATGAACGAAGGTATGAGCATACTCCATGTCAGCCTGGGAGATCATGGCCCTCCATTTGCTAATATTAAGGAGCTGAAAGAAGCATGATTTTACTGATGATTATATTTGTGTTTTATGACAGAGACTGATCAAAGAAGACCTCCAAGTTTTCTACAACTGAATAAATGTAAGATGACAAGGGTCCAAAATGGTGCATTATTTTAGGAACCATGTTATCTGGAGCTGGAGCTTCAATATTCTTAAAATTCAACTGGAGGACGTTATCCACCATTCTGCCTTTTATTGTTGCAATACAATTCAGTGGTCTGGCAAGTTTTGATGTCTCAGTTTTTTCTAAATTAAAAATGGATCTGTATGTCATCTGCTTAAAACCGATGCTAAAACTGTATATAACATGTTCTAAAGGTTAAATTAAGCAGTATAGGAAATGGATAAATTAATGTTCTAACAGTAACATACAAGCTTAATAATACTGGTCATGCATTGACTTCAGGGGAAATCCCCCAATCTCTTGTCTTTAAGGTAGGATTTAAACCGGTCTGGAGTTACATATGAAGTACCGATCCTCTCACATAACATGTTAATCAGGATTTCATGGTCATCTTCTGTCATCTGGGTATCATCATAGATTCTCACCAACGCATTTGCAGAGACATGAATGCTGAATTTGTTAAATAGCTCAAATCTCTTCGGCATCATTATAGGTTAATGCTTCCAAAAATTATTCAAAGTAATAGTTTTGATGTGGATCAGTAATTTCGTAAATGGGTCCAAGTTCTTCTTGTGTAAAGTCAAAATTCTGGATTTCTTTCAGTAATTCTATTTTCTGCATTGCACAGTGTCACAAATTTTGCACTAATAGTTCAATTAAATTTAATTTACCTTTATTAGTATACCATCACTTCACAACAATGTAATCTCAGGACACATCAATTTGAGCCAATTCATCCTGAGCTGCATGAGGCGACAGTGGGAAGGAAAACTTCTTTTTAACATGAAGGAAAAACCTCCATTTGAACCCGAGCCACCTTCCTCGACCAGTCGGGGTGAAGACGGCAGGAAAGAGAGATCAACATGCACTACAACTTGTATCCATGAAGACCAGCAGAAAAAGGAGAAACATGTTAATGATGACCATACTGGCATATGTTTATACATGGAGGATAAGGAGCAGAGAAATGAAAAGGAACTGCAGTGAATCCTGGGAAGTTAAGCAGCATAACTAATGGATGACTAGACTATTCAATTCAATTCAACTTTATTTGTATAGAGCTATTTCACGACAATGTCATCTGGTTAATCATGGCAGTACTGTCCAATACATGGAAAATAAGCACCAGAAATAATATTTGGATGTGCTCAGTGTATCATGGGATGTCCGGCTAGACTATCACTATATGTATGATTTGTTGTAAAGGAAGGTTTTAAGTTTCATTTTAAAGGCAGAGAGGGTGTCTGCCTCTCATACCCCTGCTGGGAGCTGGTTCCATAAGAGCGCAGCATTGTTTTCTTATAGCCACTGGGAACCACAAGTAGACCTGCAGTCTGAGAGTGAAGTGCTCTGTTTGGAATATGTGGAACTACAGGATCTCTTATATAAAATGGAGCTTGGTTATGGAGAGCTTTATATGTAAGGAGAAGGATTTTAAACTATTCGTGACTATGATCTGAAGCTTGATCTTAAGAATAATATGCTTTTTTTTATTCCACAAATAAAAGCTAAAGCACTCAGTTTTGTAAATTTTATGTACATGAGAAAATAATTACAATGTACAAGACCATAAAAACCTTTACCTTTGTATTGTCTCCATGGAAAGAGCACAAATAATAGTTTATTTAGAGTAAAATTATATTAATATGAACATGAGATTTCTTTTACATTACAGGAAAAACATTATCATCTTCTTAACTTTGTGGTTGTGCTTTGTTTCATAAACAGGGATTTAATTAAAAAAGTAAGGGACAACTCTAGGCAAATAGCAGTCACTACGTTTGACTCTGGCCTCGAGTAGGAGGCATTGTTAAGAGTTAAGAGCCAGCAATATGTTCCCTTCTCTCAATTAGACCTTCTAAGGTATCTGGCACATCTGCTCATCTCACACAAGAATAAACTGCAGAGGCTGATTTGTGTAATTGCTTTGACCAGGGTTTGGGCCCAGAGGCGAGCCCTGCTACACACCAAAATGGCCAGTCTGTTTTGTCACCTGCATACAGAGCAGAGGCTCTGGCAAAACAAATAATGAGCTGACTTGTTTGTTTGCTAAAAAAAAAAAAAAACAAAAAAAAAAAAACTTGTTTCTATTACAAATTTTGCCAAGCTTAGCATCTGGAAACATTGTTCTGTGAGTACATTCATAAACACATTCTTTTTTATTTTTATTTGATACTGAAAAACAATTTCCAGGTGGATCATTTGTGTGGAGAAGCACTAGGTAGCCTGAGATTAGCAGAAACTGTTTATGACAGTACATCCTAACCCAGAAAAAAAAAAAATTCTTATAGGGTTTGTATATGTAAAGGTCTTTCATTTAGACCTGCCAGAATGACTTTTAACCTAAATCCGAAATATAAGGGGAAAAGCAGTTAAACAAAAAGCTGTACTAAGAGGCCAGCAGACTGCTGTAAAGAGTTTAATACTCCTGAACGTTGTCATATAGCACCTAGAATGGATGTTTTTAATCACTTATAGGTAAAGTTGTGTTATGTAGAGGATTGGGTGTAAATAAATCTGTGCAAAAGATTAAAACGTGTAAATCCACTTTTCCTCTCATTGTTCTGAAATATTATATAGGTATCCGAATGACTAGCGTGTAAACAAACCAATTAAAGGGGCTCTTCACTGACTTCAAACATGTTCACTGTCACGTTTACTAAGCTTGCATTGCTTCTGGAATAGTAATCACTGAATTGCTGAATCACATGAGGTTATAGCAGTGTTATTGTCTACTTTTTGTCCAGACATCATAACTACTGATTGGAGTGTTACCACAGTACATACATCGATCAAACCCCTGCAGTGGTTGGTCAACATGGTTCTTCAGGTGAAGCATTTGGCTTTTTTGACTTAATCTATTGCTTTGAATAGAGATAATGGATTTCTGGTTAAAATCCGGTGGTTGGTTTCAAGACTTCCTGTCTTCTGCATGAAAACGCAACAAACAAATATCAAAAGATTTTAAATTCCCTTAGAATTTGAAATAATAATGAACCCTATGAGGCAAACACCACAGTTTTGAACAGCTAGAAATTCATGTTACAGATGAACCTTGAAGAAATGGCGAGAAGAAACATATTTTCTAACATACACATTATACAGCATAGTGTATATGTCCAATCCTGTGCACCAATCTTCTCTCTGCAACATCAGTTCAAAAATAGAGTGTACATAATTTTGATAAGATGAATAAAGATAAAACAAGTATGTAATCATTTGATTGTCTTATAGTGTGTTCAAGGGTCTCAGAAATGTTATTTTCTACTGTGCAATTTACAGTAGAGCTTAGCCTTTTCCTATTAACCCAACCAATCTCTCAGCGGCTTTGCCTGGCCTTTCTAATCGCTGTCTCCAGGGTAACTAAAGCAGTTACCTTTGCACCTGTTATGAACTAAGAAGAGAGAGCAGATGATTCACCTGAAACCAGACTCCAATCACATCTATTCATAGATTAATAACCTCTACTGGAAGCAGAACTGCAGCATTTCAGCAGGAGGTTGCTCTGCAGCATTTCACAGCATTGTATGTACCAAACAATCAAGTGAAAAGATTGCTGCTTGTCAGGGTTTTTTTTTTTTTGTTGTTGTTGTTTTTTTTACTTTTGATGCATGATAACAGGTTTTGTAGTTTTCATGCACACCTGAAATACAGACACATACAGCACCAAGACATCAATATACAGTATGTGGGGTGAGCAGGAGACCGTTCATTGGGTCTTCAGAGGTTGCCGTTGGGTTTGCTGAGGGTCAGTGATCTGCAGCCCCGTAATCCCAGAGGTGGTGTGTCCAGAGCAAGACAGCATTACCCGACTGCAGGGTCAAGGCACTAGGGAGAACAGGGAGCTCCCCGCTTCTAATGTGACAAATACAATGTGACATATCAGTGCAAGCTCAAGAACATTGCCTGCTTTAACTCATACTGCCCCCTCCCTCCCCACCCCCATTGATTTGTTCCTTTATGAGACACTTACAGCTTCAAACACACACACACACACACACACACACACAAAACTGAGATTTTTTCTGTTTACTAGCACAAATCACACATAAAGTTAAAGAGAGAAATGGATTGCTCTCTCGTATGAACTTTATACTTTGGATATGCATGCCGGCACCACAAGATTAAGCCCACTGGCAGAGATTTATTACATACTGTTACATTGGCACCAGTGTGGGACTGGGCATTTAAAGTAAGAGAACAGTCATTTCGCAAAACGAAGGTGTAGAAATAAGTAAAAATTAATCATTTTGAAAATCTAGACCCACTTGGTCGAAGGATCATAATCATCTGCAGCCCGTTTCTATGGATGGGTGAGAGGAACAGAACCTCCAAAGGGAAGCTACTGCCACACAAACTGATGTAACTCAGTACCAGCTGTGTGACGTTGTGGTCATTGTGCTAATTGCTATGCTGAGAAAGTTCAAGTTGTGTCATATATATGTCTGTTACTTTTAACACGCCAGCCAAGTAAACATAGCTTGTGTAGATCACATGGACCCCTTTACAGTATTGGTATTACCAGGTGGTGGTTGCCATCTTGCCAATTATTCCAGGAGTTGGATTCAAAACTCCCTAGATCTCAATCTTGTCAAGCATGTAAATGCTGCACAACTGACTCGAAAGCGTGACAGATCTGCTACCAATGCTTTGGACAGTGTTATTGCAGACTCTTGCCTTGGCATTAGCTCATTGTCACTATTCTGTCTTTCGTCTTTTTTTGAAAAGAGCCACTTTTCTCTGTCAAAGTAGCAGCTTTCTTTTACTCTCCCTGACCCCAGTTCTCTTTTCCCTCCTGTTCACTTCTCTCCTCCACTGAGATGCCCTTCGGTTACTCTGTGTCATCCCATTTTTGCGACACATCACCCACTATCCAGCAGTTAAGTGCATTTTGCAGAAATTCAGTTAGGTTACCATGTACGTATGTTAAGGCAGATTCACACATATTCAGTGTGGAGTCAAGAGGCTGTTCAGAATGCAATTTTTGCTATAAATTTGAACTCTGACAATTTTCTTTGTGTTATTGTTGAAATACACATTTATTAAAGTGAGAAGGATGCACTTTATCAATCAAAACATCCTTTTTGTTGCTTGGTATTTTCATATGTGCATGTGTACTGAATTATGTGCAATACATTACCAGCACTGACTGTAGGTTAATGTGCCAATTAAAAAATAACTGTAATTAACTCTTTTTTTCTAAATGATGGAAAACATCTTTGGAAATACTAAAACAGCATATACATAACAGTTTACCAACGATTAATGGTGCATGGATATAATAAGAAAATAATGATGAATTAAGGATGAAAACCAACAAAAGTGTGGGGAAATCACCCCAAATTTGTGCTTCTCCTTTGGTGCTGTTCTGGAAACTTGTAATTTTTACCTGCATGCATGTGTCCTTATAATCCCCACCCAGGATATAGACTGCTAGGGAAGTGTTAATATTATTTAAAGTTAAATGCCATCTGTTCCCAGGACCTAACCTGAATACCAATATGGCTTCAAATGTTGCAATTAACAGAGCCAAGATGTCAGGAACACCAAAGAGGCAGGCTTTAAGCCTTTTGCTTCAGAAAAAAAAGACAGATGTTATATCAGCTGAGATAACGTTTTGGTAAAAAAAGAAAAAAAAAGCTCTCCTTGTCCCCTATTTCAATAACTCCATCTGCCTTTGCCTAATACAATCCCACAATATAATTTTTGGTAACACTTTACAATAAGGTACGCAACCTAATTTTTTAGGGGTGGAATCAGTTTTGAAATATGTAGACCTTATAAAAGCATGTCTGTCTCTTAATGGTTTACACAGAGAAGAGAGAAGTGTCAGGAAGGTGAATGAGAGTCATGCTGTTTCTCACTGAAATCAAAGCAAATTGCATTTGCTCTGACGTACAAATGTTGTCGCTGCAGGCATGTTTTGTTTGTACTCGTGCATGTTCCTCTGTGTGCATGAGTATGGCGATAAAAGCAATGAATAGTTTGATTAGAAAACATTCACAAAAGGCAGAAAGAAACATTTATATTCTGCATGTGACACTTAGGTTACTGCAACTGTGAATGCATTAAAAAAATGTATGAGTGGAACATCATACTCGTTCCTGTTTTAAGATCATTGTGACAATTTTCCTGTCAACATTGACATTTCTTTGTCTTTTTCTTTCTTATTTAGTTCTGAATGCAAATAATTTAGAAGTTCTGTTTGTCACGGAGCGGGTAGGTGGTGGACCCAAATGCAGGTGAGGAGAAGCAGGAGGCAGCCAGGATGAAGATTTAACAG
>JBAMHX010000022.1:14220131-14232144 GCA_037177515.1 Pseudomugil tenellus
TATACAAGTTGTTAAAGGCTCAGAGACAAATAAAATTATTTGTGAGTACAACGAATGCGATAGCTAGCTACAGAGGCAAATAATAAAATTGGAACAACATCATGCTTTATTTAATGAAGACTAGTGCTGTGTGAGTGAGTGTAACATGGAGGGCCACAGTGGTTTTAGTTTGTCTGCTGATGTCATCATGTTCACATTTGGGTGGAACAGCGGACACACTAACATTTTCCATCTAACACTAAATGCTTGTACTAATGTTTCTGTCCAGCTCAACATGACAAAACAGGTAACATTTGTTATGTTAGTTCATGTTAATGGACTAAGAAAACCGGGGCTGCAATGCCGGGGCTGGATTTATACTTGCCACATAGGCCAGCTGGGCGCCTCTTCCTGATACCTGATGCATCTTGCTTGTAGTCCAGTAATGTGGAAGTACTCCCTTCTGATAAGCTGTTTTGTGTTTACATGTTTACTGATTTCTGTAGGTTCTTGCTGAATCTGTGCATTAAACACGGAAGAGACACTACAACACTATGCCCCTTTTAACCATAAAAAAAACAAAACAATCAAACGATGGTTAATGTGTTATTGGTTTGGGAACGTAGCATGGGAAAAGCTTTAGCATATCACTGCAAACACTCACATGAATGGACAAATGCACCCTTATTAACTACTTCTATTAAAGTAACAAATAAGCAGCTGTTTTCTTTTTTACACACACTTATCTGTATAAGTGTGTAATTATGCTATTGAACCGATGAACCTGAGTCAAACATTGTGAATTCTTTCAATTCTAACTTGAACCTCATGTGCTCAGTGCATCTGCTTTCCCATTCACTTAACAAGTAGCAAGTGTATATATTTTGCTCTTTCACCATGCAGGCGGATTCACCGTGTGCCATCATCTCAACTTTGGTTTGGTGATATGAATCAGCCAATAGAGCTCTGTAAGCACAAGCCTGCCCTGCTGCCTGGCTGATAAGTGGGCCACACGGAGAAGATGGAAAATACTCAGGGCATTCTCTTGCTCACTCTCTTTTTCGCACTCACGCAGCTCCTCTTTCATTTATACTCCTCCCCTCATACTCCCACCTCAAACTAGTCTTTCACATCCTGTTAACATCTCCCTGTGTCTATGCTTTTCTTTTAAGTCACAGGGTTAAACTGGAGAAGACAGAAAACAGTGGGGTGCTCTTCAGTGCTTGCTCTGCTTTTTGAAGTCCTCTCTTTAAAGTTATCCCTGCACATGGTTCAATTGTAGGTGGTTGTCACTTGTTTCATCCTCATGCTTTATAGTGACACAAGGTGCGTAGTGTCGTCTTTACCCAGGGATGTCGTGATTTTTCATTACAAACACCTATACTCCTGTGCATGCGTGCATGATATACCTAATAAAAAGCCTGTGACTTAGTAAAGAACACGTCTACAGTCCTGTGAGCTCTGAACAAAAGACTTACTTGCCTTTTATCAGTGGGGTTTTCCTGTCTAGTAAGAGCTCTATACTCATGTGTTCTCATCCAATCTCGTTTCACAACATGGCTAGTTTCTACTCACAATAAAACTCGCTTGCTGGAAGACACTTCTTGCTTAACAAATATTGCAGATATCTTGTTCTGAAAGGAATTCTGGAAAGGATTCTTCTTCTCCCACCAGTCTGTGTTTTGCCCTGCAAAAAGAAAGACTAAGCACAAATGTCCTGTTGAGTGATTGCTTGGACATGACCATAAAGCAATAATTCCCTAACAGCCAGCATTTTCACAACAAAACTGTCCAGCATGCAGACAGTCTGCATGGGGTGGTGTGGCAGGAGAAAATAGGGTGGCGTGGCAGGAGAAAATGTGAAAAAAAAAATAATTTTGTTTCCTGTCAGCTGACCTTATCATAGGTGCCTCAGCCTTTCTGTTCTGTCCTTGGGAAATGCGACCTTCAGCATAGAACTAGAGTTCAATAACTTCTCATGCAGTGAAGAAGCAAGCAGGCAGGTGTCTACCTCTTTTGGTGCCTCAGTAAACAGGTGATGCAACGCACCCGTGTTCAGTGCCTCCCTCGTCCATTAAATAAGAGGCTATGCTCTCGTGCTCTCACGGAAAAGGAGAATATTGATGGAATGGATAGGAATAACGATTAACAAACAAATAATTTAAAGACACCAGAACGTGTTAAGCAAGGGAAGGTTTTGAAATGAACACACAGAGCTAAGAAGATAAAAGAGGAAGGATGCTAGAGTTGAATAGAGCTGGGCAATAAAACATCTTTAGAGACAACTGTGTATCCCTCAGCACACTCCTGTTAGCTGGTGTTATTACTTTTCTATGCTGGCTGGCCAAGGGTGCAGAGGGCATTAAAATGTGGACCAGTACAACTACAGGGAGCAGTTCTTGCTAGAAGTATTGAATAGAAAACCATCATCCATTTAACATATTAAAAATTAAGCAAAGCAATAACAGCAACACATAAAACTGCATGTAAACAGTATTATGGGATGCTTTTAAAGCTGACAGGGATTACAAAATCTACAATGATCAAGAAACTGTTCAATAAAGAAAAACAATACTGGGATAATATATTTTGCCTTATCAGCCAGTTCAATAAGCTGATAGCCGAGACACTGTGAGGAATCGCCTCTGCTGCAGCAGGCCAGTCATGCTTAGCCCATCCTTAGAAGTGATGAGCCACACCTATCTTCCCCATCTCCCCGCTTCTATCACTTCCCCCATCCCTCCATCAACTTACCATTCTGGGACTCGAAGTCCTCTTTTTCTCTTTATCATTGCAGTTCTTTCCAGTTATTCTGTCTTACGTCCTGCCTTTTTCTTATACTTCCCTCATGCTGTCCTCTGCTTTGTCACTACTTCACTCTACTGTTTGTGTCAACGTCAAGCAGAAAACCCATGGAAGTGCAACACTAATAGGGTTAAAGAGAGCATCTCTGTTTCTCATGGTGATACCTTTATAAATGGCAGGCGCACAAGACCCTGCTGGTGTTCAATCACCTCTGCAAAGGGGCAAGCCCATGGGAAGCTAAGAATGCACGGTGTGGGCGAGCATGAGCGTGCACAAGTGCACGCTTATAAGTTGCTTCCTCAGCGGGTCTTACAGCAACCATGTTTACGGGTGATCTAGTTGGAGCGGACAACAACATTAGGGAGGAAAAAGATCTGGAGGCAGAGTGAAGATGAAGGAGAGAAATGACAGCCTGAAGCTCTCCTGACCTGTTCTGCCTTGTTATGACTCCCTGATGTGTACACCAGAGGCACTTACTTTGTTGCACCACCTCTTTTTCTGTTATGTGGTCTGTTGTCCCACAGGTTCACTTTGTGGCCACCAATGTGGACTAGAGAAGCAGCAATAGTTGAGCTAAAATAAAGTTAGTTTCTAAAGCTGGCGCATTAGCCTACTTTAAATTTGAGTGTGTATTCTTTTCAGTGTGCACACCTGAATATCATAAATGGCAAAAAAAAGTAACCAGGCTGAGTAGCATCAGGAAACTGGTGGGTGATTATCTACCCGCAACCCCATTCTTCTTGCATTCCTCCTGTAATGGCCGTTTTTCCTGTCAAGGATGAGGAGACTGATTTCTTTATATTGAGAAGAATATAAATTTAATAATGAAGAATAAAGGAAGTTGAACATACATTAGACATTAAAACAACAAGTGAGACAATACATTAAGACATACAGACAAGGTACAAGGTTATAACCCGGGGAGAACCCCTCATTGTGTGCGTCACCCTGGAGCCTGTTCTTATGATATGAAAAACAAAACCAAGGCCTTGTTTAAACATTTTCCTGATGGAAGGACGCTGGCCTTGCAGATGGCTTACTAAGGTCAGATTGACATCAGTTTAGGAGCCTTATGGTCAGACCTTTCAGCCAGACATTAAGAGTAAGGTAATTAAGCTAATATATGAAATTTCCCCTACACTCCTTAAGCTGCAGCTCATAGCAGGAAGTAATGTAGCGTTTCTTGGGGTTTTTTTGTAGCATATTTAAAAACATATGGAATATGCCATTGTGCATGCACACACATGACTGTTAGTGCATATTACCTGTCAGTGGTGGTGTTTGAAAGGAAAATATAGTGAAAGCTATGACGCTTAAAACACTTCACCTCTGAGCACAAGCGGCTGAAATGCTGTGTCATCATTCCTGACCATAAAAGCTACTCAGCAACTCAATGCAGTCTGACTTCATTCTCTCCTCCCTGCCCGGTCGGAGCTATTTTTAGCTGTTCTGTGCAGCGTGGCTCAACCATGATCGTAGCTACCTGGATATGAGGGCTTTGTCACTCCTGCAAGCTGGAGCAGTGCTGATCTCGCAGGGTTTTGCAGTTTCCTGCTTCAACTGCTACAGCTGCAGAACGTCTCCTGCAGTGATGAGAGTAACCAGAAACAGATTATACAGATTAAAAAGAAAGGACAATAGAGATATGTTCAAATAAAAGAGCATTTTAGACCATTAAAAGAGTAATTTCACACTTAACTATGCACAATAAAGTTAAAACAATTCAAGAAAATACAGATTAATCAGACTAAATGAAAGAAAAACTAAAGAATTACTCCTTTGTGTTGAACAATAAAGCTGAATGAATTATTGCGATCAGACGATTTCCTTTTAAAACAGCAATGCAAATGAAGTAAAGCAACATTTAGACATGTTTAAAGAAGTGATAACAGGAAAACATGTTCTTTGTGATGAAATTATTTTAGACGACTAGAGTAGCTGGGAATGTAATGTTCATTTTCTTGCATTTTACATGCATTGTTAGTCACAGACATTTTGTTTTGCTTGTCTTTCTCCTGCAGGTACACAAACCTGTACCTAATAATTCAGCATAACATTATCCAGTGTTTCCTACCACAGTAAGTAAATGCTCCAAAAAGATTCATTTGAAATGACTGAGCTGCAGTCAAATGGCGTATTAGAGCTGTTTAAATACAGTAAGTGCTCGGAGAGACTCTCTAAGAGTCTTTCGTAATAGTTTTTCCTCCTTTTTGTTCTCAGTTTTGACTTGCTGTCCTGGCACTGCAACATGTCTCATATATCGCTTTAACTTTGATCCGTGTTACATCATTCCTTGGTTGCAGTTTATACAGAGATGCATTTATGGTTGTAAAACTTTTTTTTCATATCAGAATTGTTTTTGAATTTTGTAAGAAGCAGGCAACACTTCTGAGTGATGCAACATGTGTGTAAAAACAAACTGCCCCTCGTTAGCTACAACATGTTTAAAGTCTCCCAAGATGAACACCAACATTAAGCAGTCCTGCCAAAGATACCACATCAAAGTCCCAATCTGGCAAAATTTTGCTTCTCAATGGGAGGTAATCTAAGGATTAATGACAGCAACACATCTGCCCATCATGTGGCAGTGTGACACAGATGGCAGGCAATACACATGAGGGATGATGGCAAGAAAAAGACTCCAACATTCTGTCATTTGTCCACTCCAGAATAGTGGTGTAAAGCTCTGATTTTTTTAATTTAACCAATTCAAATTGCTTCTGTGCATAAGTGGTTGCCACTTTAGAGGTCTCAGTAGTGATGATGGCACTTTTTGAAGCTTAGTTTGGGAAGCATTTTTGGGTTGTATGAAAATGTCTTTTAAAATAATCTTTGTATCATCTTTTAAGATATTGATTGTACTCATTTGAATACAGTAACTACCTTTTAATTTTCCCCACATAAAATGGAACATTTTTTTTTTTCCTTTTGTAGAGATTTTCTTAAAATGTATCTTTTTTACTGTGTTGCATTTGCTTTGATTTGTTGGATGTGCACCATAAGTAGCCCCCACAACAGCAACAGTTAGACACTGAGGTGGATGTGATAGGAGTCCCATTGGCTTTCAGTAGCACAGTAATAGCACATATCCAATATGAAGGCAGAGAAAAGATGATCCTAACAATGCCTCCGGCAGTGCCTCTGGCTACAGGGCCAACACACAAGCACACGCTAGCTGTGTTTCCTCTTCCTTAGAGGAGCAGAGGAACACATGTCTCCCTGAATTACTTTTTTAAAAAAATGCTGTGGGAGTGATTTTGTTTTTGCAGGAGAAAAACAGTCAATTTTTATTTTATAAAACAAGATTTTTACTAGCTGTGTAAGTTTAATGATGATTTTTTTTTCTTTCTTTTGCTGATCTTTTAAATTTCCATTTCACTTTTTGTGTCTGGCCAGGTGCCGCCTGCCGTCCGCCCCCCTCTACTGGGGTTTATCAGGAGCGGGACTGTATTTCGTAGGCGCAACAGCAACCTCCTAGTTAAGGCGAGCTATAAAAACAGAGGCCCTGGCATTGCATGGAAAGTAGGTAGTAATACTGGACTCATGGTTTACAATCTACTCATGGCTAGAATGACATATTTGTGATCGGGGAATACTGCATATCAGAATATAGATGTGGTGAACACCCTCAGTGAACTAAATTAGCTTTGTAAACAAATACAAACCAAATGGAGCCTAATTTAAAGGTCCCAATCAATTAGGAGGTGTAAATAAAAATCTCAGAAATGTGCAAAAACGCTTAAAATATCCCCTTTTAACATATTTAAATTGAAAAGTTTGCACAGCTTCCAGTTCAAAACCACAATGGTTGTGAAGTACATGTGAATAAATCTGATCACTTGATAAGTATTATGCACACACCATTTATCACTGTCATTATCAAGTCAACTAAGGTGACGATGACAGTTTCTCACATAATTACAGGTCAAATGTGTGCTGTTATCCTGTAGGAGGCAGTGTAGATTAGCTTTCTTGAAGCTTCAAAGTCCAAGTCCCAGAACCTATCAATCACAAATCTAAAAAAAAATAAATAATAAGCTTAGGATGTCAACAGCAATATACGGGAAGTAAATGTGTATTTGTTTATGTCTTTCATTATCCCAGAGAGCCATTACTATATTCTCCTGACTGGCAGTGTGTGTGATAGTTATCACCATATGCTTCAAGCTATTCCTTAACATCATAACTGTCATCCAGCATTTATTCATAATGACAATTATTAATAGTAAGCAACAAAAAATTAATCAATAAAATAATGCCCCTTTCCTCCTTTTTTCCCACTTCAAAGGGAAAAAGAAAGGTGGGTGTGAGTGAACTCTTCCCAGTTAACTGCCTGTCTTCAGGTGAATACACTGCAAAGTACCTCTTTTTGCATGAATTATTTATGTAAAATGTTCAAATGAATTTTTGCTATTTCAAAAAATAATGGATTTCTTTTGTGCTCAGACCATGAAAATGCATGCAGCAATTGGGATGTGGTGTATGAAATTGTTGCTGTCATATCAAGTGCTTCTGTTATGGTTCTTGTTTTTCCGCCAATGCTCACACAGAGTCGTGTCCGTTTTAAATTCCTTGGAAAAAGAAAAGTCTATTACTCAAACTGTGCCTGTGGCATTGCACTTGGACCGTGAACAAGTGTCTGTAATGCTTTTGCTTTAATAAAACAGTATCTCAGTATTCTTAATTAAGTAGCACTGTTGTTTAAAGCTGCCCAAAAAGAATGGGTTAACACTGGCTGTGTGCTCCCACATGTGAGTTTAATGTAACAGAAAGTGTGATCAGAGTAAGTGGAGAGGGGCTGCTGCATGTTTGCACTGAGCTGCCCTCGGGGCACAGGTTCAAGACAGCCGCTCAGGATCAATCCCAGCCTGAGAGCTCAGCCTTCAAGCAAATAAAGTCTGTGGGAAGAAAGAAAAATAGTCTTTCTGAGAAAAAAAAATAAATTGTGTGTTGATTTAGTTTGTGAGTTGAGTGCACAGGTATAAAAAGTGTGTGCTTGTGTTTTTGTGTGTAAACACTATTCATGTGTATCTGACTATGTGAAGATAGGTGTGTATTTCAGGTCAGGAGTTCTCCCTGTCGCACATCACGTGACTATTTTGTCCATTTTGGTGTGAAAATTTTTGTTAAATGTTTATGATGTTATATCATTTCCGCCATTGTAAGCTCCAGCTTGCAATGCATTGCGGTCTATATTGACCCGTCTAGTCATCATCGATGCTCACTACTTTTCAAGATACATTGTGGGTAATTTTAAGTACACTACTTTTCTCTAAAATACATTCAGACACCCCACAAAATGACATGACCACAATATAGGGCACTATGTAGGTCACATGTGTCAAAGTCAGGTCCTGGAGGGCCGGTATCCAACAGGTTTTGTTGTTTCCTGCACTAACACACCTGATGCAAATCAAATGGATCCAACAGGTTCTTGTCAAACTTCTCATTAATTTCATTCAGCTGTGTTGTAGCATGGAGACAAAAAATACCTGCAGGGAGACCGGCCCACGAGGACTGGACTCTGACATCCCTGATGTAGGGCATAGGGTGCACATTCGGACACGGTCAATGTTTCCCTGGTACAACACACCTGATTCAAATTTAAAAATTCTCCACTTTTGTCATTTTCTTTGTAAATGACCCTTTAATCTGAGTCAGCTTTGTTGCTGCAAGGATGGTAGCACTCGAGAACCAGAGGTTGAGATCTCTGGCCTAAGCACTCTCCTGATAAGACAACCAAAGTTCTGATGAATCTCCTTGTAGACCTGAATCATCCTGGATGGTCTGTGGTGGGACATGGCATCAGAAAATAGAACGGGACACAATGTCACAGGTGGTCAACAAATGGTGAGCAAACAGGTCACTCAAAAGCATCAATGCCTTCACCATGCAAGAACTTCTGACACACTCCATCCACATAATGCTGAGCATTATCATGCGTCTGAAGGAACCCATGCCCCACTGTAGGAGTACTGGTGTACTGGCCTGTCTCCTGGCATCTCATCCATGCTCTCACCATTGTGGTGGGAGATATAGCAAGGCATCTTGCTACAGCAAGCACTGATGTGCCATCATGGATAAGCTGCTCTATGTGACTTCTACGGGTTACAGACATGGCCTCGTGTGACCTGTGGGGGGAGGGCACTGGCAATATGCTTTTGCGACCTTCCAGAAAGAATGAAAACAGGTGAAATAGTCAGTGGCCACTACCTGTAGCACCATTAGTTTATAAGGGTTGTCTTGCTAATTGCCTCTCATTTATACCTGTTGTCTGTTCCATTGATTCACAATTAGGTTTGCTTCCTAACTGGACAGAACGTTACAGACTTTCAGTTATATAGCAATGATTAGGCTTCCCTTTTATTTATGAGCACTGCATAAATGAATGAAATAAAAATCCTCTTTAATGAATCAAAATGCATGATTTAGAGGAATTATTCACATATTATTTTGGAGTGTTTTGCTCAGGTGTTTTTTGTTATTAGAGTTCATTACCCTGATTAACTGACATTGTTCCACAGAGAAATAAGAGTGCTAAGAGTTTCATGACATGTGCCCTAAAATGTCCTTTAACAAATAAAGCTAGTTTTTATGAATAAAATATTTTATCATTGGAATCTTATTTTATCTTCATAGTGATTTGTAAGTTAACCAAGTTAGTCAGTGAAGGCACTGAATACTGTCCAACGAGTAGGGTGGATCATGGTGTCAACATTTTAGGCTCACAACTGAATAGCACAGCTGAGAGGGGGTTTAGAAGTAGGTAAAGTCAATCCTGACTAAAAGATAATCAGGTATACTCTGTACACCCCCATATACCCTGGATTGCACAACTATTTGCCAGCTATGCACAAATAGCTATCGCTACATCTGCCACCCTCTAAACACAATGACCAAAAGTTTTATAGACAAGGTATTCAGTATTCCTGTTTTTTTTTTTTAAATATCTCAGCTAAGTTAAACAATTAAAATATGCTTTATGCATTATGCGTTTAAAACTTGGGCTGCACGGTGGCGAGGTGGTTAACACTGCAGCCTCACAGCAAGCAGGTTGCCGGTTCGATCCCCTTTCTGTGTGGAGTTTGCATGTTCTCCCCGTGTTACTCCGGCTTCCTCCCACAGTCCAAAGACATGCAGCGTGGGATTAGGCTGATTGGAGACTCTAAATTGCCCGTGTGAGTGTGTGTGGTTGTTTGTCTGTGCAGGTGCATAGTGACTCCGTTTGGAAATAAGCAGTAGAAAATGGATGGATGGATATTTTAAACTTACTATTTATTTAAAACTACTATTACTGTTCTGAAGCTGAAGTCTTCCAGCACCTTTTCTAATGGAAGGGCATGGCATGGTCTGCCACAGATCTCCAACAACACACAACTTCCTGTGGACACTCGTCTGTAAATCGTGCAGGGAAAGCACTAGCTAATACACTCACATATCGGCAAATGTCAAAACTTGTAAAAATATGAATATCTGGGTCAATACTTGGTCTCCACCTTAGTATTAGATGCTTTTTAACCCCAAACAACGTTCCATTGTGTGTTCCGAGCATGGTCTAGAACCTGTTGCATTCTGTCATGGAAGCATTGTTGAACGTTGAAATGGGTGTTAAAGTAAGTCTGTGGTATGAATGTAAGGTGTAACTAATTAAACTCCAGGCCTGGGGCCATAATGTCTGGTGAATAAGAGTGAGCTCGGTGGTCTATGTTTAGATTTATAATCTGTGTTGGAGTCTATATGCACAGGGGGGTGGGATGCAAGTGAACTAAATGTCAAGGGCAAGTTGAAAAACGGAAGGTTGGATCTGAAAAGTAATTTGGTTCTCCAGAGGTAAAAGCCTCAGCTGTAATGGGGCGCTCAGGTAAAAGCTTTACACATATGGGGAACATGTGCCGAAGGTAGATAAGAGAGACTCAAGCGAGTTACTATCCTTGTGTATTTGTGTTTGCATGGCTGCGCGATTGTGAGCTTTGGAGTTTGTGTGCTTGCACGCACATGAGTGGGTGTATGGCTTGCGCGTGTATTTGGCGCCTGTCATTACATAGAAGCCAAAGGCCTGGAACAGCACCGTAGTCTATTGCAATGCCCAGTTCCAAAGAGAGAGAGAGAGAGAGAGAGAGAGAGAGAGAGGAAAAGGGGGTATAAAGAGGGAGAGAGAGAAAGAGTGCACTCCACTGGGACTCAGCAATCAGGAGACATGGCAGCCGCTTGGCTCTTAGTTATAATGGATGAGTTGAGGTCTTCCTGTGTTCCCTGTGGGGCTTGGTTTTACTCTCCCATCTTTACCCTCTGCTGTGCTCTGCATGCTCATATCCAAACATCATGGTGTGCAGACCCATGCACACACATTCACCTCACATGTGTTATACACCTTTCAAACAATCTTATTTATTTCATTTCATTGATCGCCTATCTGCTTTATCGTGTCCCCTAATCTCCTGTTCAGCTCTGTGTGTCCTGTGCTCCAGGTTGTTGTTTTGTCCTCACCATAAGTCCTCCCTCTCTGTTTCTACAGGCATCCACCCTTTCATGTCACCGATCACGCCCCACCTTCTCCGGCCTCATGTACTTTATCTATTCCCCTTTGTCCTTTTAAAGGGGCCTGTCTGGAAGCAGAAGGGGAAAAAAGCAATTTTAAAAAATATCAATGCAAACTTGATTTCCATACAGCCTCCACCACCACGCCAGCATTGGTCGGCAAAGGGGGCACAGATATGGGGGGGACAATCAATTAATCTGATCAAGTGCTTTAGGAAATGGAGAGCGTAAGCGCTCCTGGGGGACGGATATCCATCTTCTTGGGATGATTGAATTACGCACAGACTGAGAGTAGCAGAGGAGGGAGGATTGGAGAAATGAGGTGGTTAGGGTGACCGGGGATGAGGACACATGTGCTTGAGAAATACAGTGAGAGTGTGTGCTTTGTACAATTGAAAGATTGGGAGAGAGAGAATGAAACAGAACAAGAGTAAAAGAGTGGAGTGAGAGAGAGATGAGGTCATTCCCGAAACAGCAATATAAAAAGCCCTTATTTTCTGTCTCAGTCTGTTTTTCCAATCTAATCATTTAGAGTTTTGTGCATCATACCTTGTGTCTGATAAACCCTTCTTCTGACAGCTGTATTAGACCACATGGGATGAGTGTGTCATTTTGATTCTATCTATCTATCTATCTATCTATCTATCTATCTATCTATCTATCTATCTATCTATCTATCTATCTATCTATC
>JBAMHX010000022.1:14233232-14251729 GCA_037177515.1 Pseudomugil tenellus
TCTATCTATCTATCTATCTATCTATCTATCTATCTATCTATCTATCTATCTATCTATCTATCTATCTATCTATGCATGCATGCATGCTCCCAGGAAAAGCAGGAAAGCATTTTTGTATATTTTACTAACAAAATGACAAAATACACATATGGACCTTAAAAAAGTAATGTAACATGACTGTTGTGCGTAATGGTACTCTGAATTTATGGTACCTTAAGCAACTAATATAAAAACGCAAACTTAACAGCTTAAAATGTGCTATTACACTTTCACAGCAGATGTTTCATAGATATGCTTCAATAAGTGTGTTTGACCATTGTTTTTTTTTGTTGGGATGCACAATATTCCAACATCTTGTTTAGATATGTGCTTCCTTTTTAATACATACACTCTAAAAATGACCTCTGTAATTGTGTCATATGCATACTTCACCTTCTCTGCTGGGATAACCAGAGCTTAGTTAGGAAATCTTTGAACAGACAGACTAAAACGGGGTTAACCATGCGTTTTCCACAGCTCCCTTACAGAAAGCTAGAAACTCTGGGGGGATAGTTTTGTGTCATAAGGAAAAAGATGAAACACAATAAAAGGAGAGAATATGAACAAGCCCCTCCGGGATTTCTCGGAGAGAAAATAGAGGAATTGAAGAGGGGAGTTTAGATTAGAGAAGTGAAAAAAATAGCAGGCATTCTCAGTGAAATATGAGAGATGAGAAGAGAAAGGAGGA
This sequence comes from Pseudomugil tenellus, assembly GCA_037177515.1. Lineage (NCBI taxonomy): Eukaryota > Metazoa > Chordata > Actinopteri > Atheriniformes > Pseudomugilidae > Pseudomugil > Pseudomugil tenellus. Next base: position 14,233,960 of record JBAMHX010000022.1, read on the forward strand.
GTGGATGAGGGGAGTGGAAGAAAAGGCCTCCAACACGCAACAGTAGCTAACCATTGAGACATGTATAGCCCGCCTCCCTGGAGTAAGAGAATTGTTGAAACACTGCTGGGAAGAACCACGATGAGCTACACCACTTCCAGACTGCCTTTGTGACTGCAGGAATGAAGGGACTGCTGGAATGGAGGTGTCCAAGGGAGACAGCTTGTCTGTGGATCTTGAACTGCTACACCGCTTGCTGCCTGGAGCCATTATTCATAGCAGACGAACGCCACATGAGGCTAATGATGGTTGTTTAGCCTGTGGGTCTTCTACCCTTGCTGTGGTATGAGACAATAGAAAAAAAAAAAAACATTTTAGGGAGATAAGAGCATCATAAGAGTAGCTTTTATTTTTTATGATGATTTACGGGGGGGGGGGGGGGGGACTCAGTATTAAAGAATTTATGCAGAAATTTTAAACAATGTAATAATGAAAGGCTGAAGTACTGATATTTTAAGTCAAAGTTATTATAGTCAGCATTACATAGCATCACTGTGTTTTACAAACATGCTTATTTATGTGTGGACAGACAATTAAACTGCAAATTTGGCACACTGGTTGAGCCCTTCAACCACAGATAGTAACTTTATTCCTTTCCACTCGCTGTTATCTTTGTTTGCGAAGCTTCCACACAACACCACATCAAGGATATAACCACTTATCCACACTCCCACGGACCACAGGAGTTTTTCAAACAAATGCAGGCATAACACCTCTCATTCTGTCTTCCGATATTTGTGATAACCTGAAATTATCATGAGGGCCACCACTTCTCCTTTTCTGTTAAGTCTCACTTCCCAAGCGAACATTGGACATCCTGCTGATCACATCTCCACTATGTTTCGCCCACCCTCCTATATTTTCAACCCCTGTTACACCCACATCTGGCTTGCCTTTGCAGATGGTGACTAAAATAAATGCATCCACACTCTCACAGGGAAACATATGACTATGACTCCTTGTGGACAGATGGAGAAAGCCATTGATAGCTGGGGGTAAAGACGGAAGACGGAAGTGATAGATGAAGAGAGGTGGGTGAGGAGGGGGAAGGAGATTATTGAATGGGCAAGGTGGTTACCAAATTAGACAGAGACAAAGGACAGGGCACAACAGGACATGGTGTTTCTGCAAAGGCGACAAATCATGTCCCTTAATGCAGCACCAGCTCTGTCCCCCTCCTGGCACAAAATAAGCGAAAGATCTATTGATTGGCACTCGTATTCGCTGGTAGGCTTCAGCTCAAAATGGAGCCTTTAATTAACTTAATGGACCGGCTGCAGCTGCGGGAACCAGCATGGAAGGAATAGAAATAGATACGGGGGGGAGAGAGAAAGCATAAATAATAAGTGGGGTCAACAGCATACCCCTTTTGAAATCAGTCAGGCTGGGCAGAACAGGCAAAGTGGTCCTGATTACCCTCCCTGTGCCCAGTTCCCAGCTTACCTTAACAGGTCCTTTTTTTAACAGTACAAGTTTGCTTCATGTTGAACTGGGATTTTTCTTTCCAGATCAACCAGCAACACTTCTGGTGTGTGTTGCTCTGAACAGGGTGCATCTGGGAGCCTTACCATGCTGTCTGTGTGCAGTCACCCCCAAAGCACTTCCTTTATGCAAGGCCCTTGTTCCGACACAGTGCTGCCTGCTCTCCTGCACCTACCTCCATCTCTCCCTCTACCATACACCATTCTCATTCCTGCCCACTCATCCATTCTGTCAAAGGTTAATTGGTTTGGAAATGATTCGATTCATTCTCAACGTTAATGCTGTTATCATGCTTTTGTTAGAAAAAAAAAAACAGAAAGAAAAACTACCCCCCACCTGCACTTAAGCCTAATTTAAAATAAAGGAGAAAAGGGAAAAAAAATCCAATTTATTTTTTTTCTCTTCTTACTCTGGCCTAGACTTGTCCCCACAAGTCTTTTACTTTAAATTATGGGAGAATTTCATTACCTTGAAAGCTTTTCTGCCTCCTCCCTCTGCTTCCCTCCCTGTCTCCAATACTTTGAATGGATCAGGACTAATGTCTTTCTTGTAACCTCAAGGTCGGAATATTTGGATCTATGGAAGCGCTCAAGGGTCCCTGTGATTAATGCACTGTACAAAGTACCTTGGAATAATACGTTGGCTGATGACTGCACAGAGCGATCTGCCGTGCACAGTCGCAAATGCAAAGACGCACGACTACATCCGTTGCAGGTTGTTGTAGATAGAGGTACCCCTGTGACTGCCCTTGATGTGGATCATAGGAGACATTCATATTCAAATAGGGTTACCTAGAGGCTCTCTGAACCACCTGCCCCTCCAGTGATGCCGCACAGAATTTGCCTCCCTAAGGAGCTTTCTGCTATTCTTTCTATAGAATGCTACATCTTTACTTACATGGCCTTTGCTGGACATAACCAGGTTATCGCTTCTCTCAGAGCTGCTTATAGGATGACACATTTCCACTGGAGCAAAATTGAGTTATTGTGTGAAAAATCACACTTACACCTCAGTGCTTCAGCCACAGATTGTATTTACTTGCTGAATATTAGGTAATTATTAAGGTTTTCTTTAAATGTCAGAGAGTTAGTTTTCCACACACAGATATCTACAATAAAACATCAAGCATCTGATTGCTTCTTTGGTGTCTTTTGCTGACACAGCTGTGATGTCTGATAAAAATGTGATTTTCCCTGTTTCCATGGCCACCTTGCAGATGCCCTCACAGTAGCTGCTGTGCATGCCGTCCACAGTCTATCGATCAGCAACACAGAGGCCTATGTACTGAGGTTGTTTGCAAAGCTGCAGATGCTATCTCCACTTTTGTTAATTATTTACATTCGCTTCCACAAATCTGATCAATAGTTAATTGGGCCAGCATGAGCTGTCTGGGTGAAACTTTGTGGAAGGGACAGAATCTTCGGTGTTGCAATGTAAAGACACTTTATTATCCATTCCATTCTTAATTATTAATGACATAAAAATGGGTTAACTCACTTACAATCACAGCAAGAAGAAATTGGAAATGACTTTATGTTCTATATTCTTATCTAACAACAGTTTAGGGAGTGAAGGAATCCTGGCCATTCTGCTGTATTAAATGCTGTTTAAGGTGGAAGGTGGCTAACTGGATATACTCTGAAGTGCCGGCTTGTTGTGGGCTTTTGGCAAAGTGAGGTCTCTGAACTCTAGTTGGTGCATTAGTCGAAGCATAGGACATGCATATATTCATAACTAAGCTGTATTTGCCATGTGCATAAACTCGTTGTTACTAATGAAGAATGCATATCTAAGTACTGAACATAAAATTTCTGCATATATTTTTTAAACAAAGTTATTCATGTACTTATAACAGACTCTGACTTATAATAGATTTTATTCATAGCAGACTTATTTTAAAACCTTTTCAGTCTTCCCAGTACAGTTTGCACTGCTATTTCCATTCCGAAATGCCTCTCAGAGACACCCAATTAACTCCGTTGTAAGTCCACAGGTGTCTGGTTGTAAACATAATCTCATCTTCAGTTTTTTTTTTTTTTTTTAAGATTTAATTTATGGTTTTTTATGGTAAATGCATTCATTAATAGATTAATCATATTAATTATAAATGATCTTATTTGCTGGTGAACAGCAGGAATGTCTATAATAATCATTAATGATGCACCAGAAATTCATCAGTGCATGAAAAAAGCTGACAGCTGTAATTGGTTGTGTTTTAAATTTTAGTTCAATTTACTTTTAAGTAAAATAAGTGAAGTAAAGAACTATTTGTGTAATAAATGTATCTGCTGTTATAAGTAAAAGGGGGAAAAGGCTTTAAATGTTACAAATATACATTTACACCACTTAAAAAGAAGCAGTTTGTTACTCTGCTGTGTAAAAACATTTTTTATTCTATATTTCTAAGTGTTTAGACTTTGTTTCTATTAATTAAATAAACTGTTAAAACAACTCACCATTTTGCATATCAGTAAAACAGTAATCTTAATAAAGGGTTGCTGTGCAAACGTCTATAAAGAAAAGCAAAATCCTTCGCACATGGGGAAGTTTGGCTAAATGAGCTTTCCACTAAGGATTGTTTTAGTGCCGGTTTCTCTCGTGACATCTCCAAGGAAATAAAAAAAGAGAATTGTGACAGCAAGGAAATGCTACGAACATTGTGTCATCTATTATTATCTCTTATTAGCACTGAGTCTGACATAAAGGAAAAATGGCTTGGCCTTAAGAAAATATAATCTACAAACTTCGGCACAATGAGGTCAATAATTACCACCAAACCACTTCTCTGCTGCATGCATACGTGACAGAGTAACAGCAGTGAATGCCACCTGTAATTTATCACTGCTGATGTAACCACATATAAAATTTGACCAAAGAAATGAGTGCAAGCATTTATTTTGTTGCATTTATTTAAACTGTTGGACCTTTTTGTCATATTCCAATTTCTGTGAAATGACATCACCACAACAGGGCAATTCATCATAGTGCATAATGATTGCATCTCCATATCAACAAAATGATCATTCAAAAATCTAGCCTGTAGATTACATTTGAACGAAGAACATTTTATATGTGCTGCAAACACAGTTCAGCATCTCTTGAAGCAAACAGATTGACCTTGCTGTGTTTTTATTTTCTTATTTTAGTATTTGCTTTCACTAAACTGAGGAAATGCTGGATTATCCAATGTCTGTGTTACACCGAATAGAGCCTCAAGCAACATAATCAGTTTAGCTGACATGGTTTTAAGTGCTATTAAAACCATGACTTTGCAGTGGTATGAGGCAGACCCAGCTGTATTTGCGTTTTTGCATATTTGTTAATGTGATTTGGGCATCTGTTCATGTGACTGGGAGACAGGAGCTGATTAAGGTATGCAGTGGCAGCTCTGTTTCAGTAATCTGTCCTGCAGCACCTCAGGCTATGAACACTGTGTCTGGATCTAGTTATTAATGCTGCAAGCCCTGTAATGCGTTAAGAGGGAACAATATATCTCTTGTCTCTGCTCCCATTCACTAGTTGAGCTGGTTATTTCCGGTTGTTAACTGACTAACATGTCAATGACTAAACGGCCAAGGTGTTCGACCACCACATCTCGTATTGTCCATAGCATCTCCTTATCTTGCTTCTGTTTCCAACCTGTCGCTGATAAGACAGACGGGAAGCAGGAAGGTGGATAAGAGGAGCTGGGGAAGTAAGAATAATGGAAATAAAAAGAAAAATGTGACAAAAGAAAAAATGGAGGCAGAAATATAGACAGAAATAGGTCATGATTAAAGAAGGAGGTCTCGCTGGTGACATCCTCAGCCTCCATCGTGTTCTTTGTTTGTTAGACTGTTACGCCTTGTTCATTGTATAGCAGCAGATAAATAACATGTTCGTCCCAACACAGGCGTGTACATCTTTCAGAATGGAGCATCCATGAATCTTTTAGCATCCTACTCGTTTTATATATATGTTTGAGTGTATGTGTAACTGTGTAAGACACAGTTGTCTATGTTCCTGAATGTAAAGTGGATGGCTTAGTAATATGTGTTCAGATGGAAGAGTAACATAGGAGACGATCTGTTAGCTATACCAGCCTTGACTCTGGCTTCAATTATGCCTGACCTGACCCAGCAATATTGCTAAATCTGACTTGATACATGACAGGTCTTCTGGCTCAAACTGCCTTGCTGAGACAACCTCTGGCCGCAATCTGGGGTGTCTTTGTCAGTGTGGAGCAGCCGGGCCCTTAGAATCGCTGAGCTGGTGGATTTTCCTCTCCTCTCTCACTCATTGTCTGCCCCCTCCCTTATTTCTTCCCAACAACCACACATCAGCATTTTACTCTCTTGCTGTCACCAATTCACATTGCCTCCAACCAGAGGCTTTGTCAACATCAGGAGTGTGTAGTCCAGACACTGAAACACCTTAGATCATTTCCTTATGGACAATTAGCAGACACCTCACTGTATCCTGACCTGACACAAGCTAAAGTGAAAAGAAAAAAATGAAGAACTGTGACAACAAAGGAGATGGAAATGATTAGAAAGAAACAGGATAAAACATACATACAGAAAGGGTTGATTAAGTGGTCTTTTAAAGTGTGAGTGGCTTGCAATTCAGCAGCTCTTTAGTCTCTGGAGGACTTGTCTCAATTACTCTAATGAGGCAGAATGACTTTAGCTTCCCAGGAAGGCTATGGAAGGCAGGGAGCCTTGCAAGGCCATGCAGGAGGGGCTGGGGGGGGACCGACAGCCTCAATGTGTGTGCAATTGTGTGTGTGTGGGGGGGGGGGGGGGACATGTAGGAAGTGGATGCCCTGTGAAGTTAAATGGAGCGTGCTGGGTTCCCAATGAGCCAGTGTTAGCTGGCGGACTGACATACAGTGACCTCCCACAGTGTACATCACTTTTTCATGTGGACTGTCAGGGAATGGCAGTTAACCTCTGTCTGCCCTGAACCTTGGCCTTCGCTAAGCTAATACATATCTTTAATAAAGAGAATACACATGTCATGATATGTAGACTGACATCTATTCACAACCTGCTTTGGAAAGAATAGTTATTTTGAGTTTGTGCATGTTAAAGACTCAATAGTGTTTAGTTGCATTAAATTAAACTCTTTTTTGTCATTTTTTTTCCACTACTTTTTTGCTGCCCCCAGGCACAAAGTAATGCAACCAATCTGTGTCCTGTACCTAATCGCTTCCTACGAAAATATAAAATAGAAAAATGCCATAAATTGCTTTTTGTGGAAGTCATAAGCTGCATCCATACATCTAACATCAACCTTGACGTCCATTAGCAGTTTAGTGCATTGCTTTAAAACAGTGTTGACTTTCAGCAATACATGTTAGTTTAAAAGTACTTGCTTTCACAACATTTACTTTTCTAGATCAACAATGACCCTTTAAAATAGAGTGACATATTCATTTTTACTCACTTTCTAATTTCCTTATTTCTGTAGATTTCTGTTTGGAGCTAGTGAGTTTTTGCTTCAGTAAACATGAGAGGCCAAAGGAGGTCAGTGTTGGTTAGTTACACTGAGAAGTTATTCCTGTTCATTACATGACTGAGCTTCTTTCTTAATGTTGGTCTTTCAATCGTCTCTCAGTAGGCTTGGAAGCTTTTTAACACCGGAGATGTATTTCTACTTATGAAGAATTCCCTTTGTGGGAAGTTTATTTTCTAATGACTCCATGTGCTTGATCAAATTACCTCCGTTAGAATATAATAATAATAAAAAGACAACATGGGGGGATAATGTTGCATTTGCATCATTACATTCTCTCCAAAATAGTTAAAAGAATCCAGATAATTTTAATTGTAGGTGTCATTTTCTTTAAACTGTGCTTTTAATCTCTTATTTTTGTGTTATGGAGCAAACTGTTATTGGGGGGGCAAAGCCCTCACTGATAGCCAAGTCACCTTTCACTTCCAATTGCTACAATACAACCAGAATCGTTTGTCATTCTTTCTGGGTCACCACATGAAATATGACTCATGGGTCTAAGAAATGTTGAATTTGAAAAAGCACATTGGCACACAATGCATTTGTCACACATCTCCTTTCTTCTATGCTCACAGGTAGAAGAAATGCCCTCCATTTAGACCCCCTAACATTCTCTGGTAATGGTTCTTTGTGAAAGAAAGCATTTATGGCAAGATTTATTTTAATCTATCAGTCTGGGAAGAAACTAATCTAACCATAAAATGGCTGTCTCCTGTTGCTGACCAAACCACTCTTCTTTTGACAAAGGAAATGAGGGAAAAGTTGTATGGTGAGGGGAGAGATGATTTAGCTCATTAAATTGAAGTTTGAATTGCAATACATCTGGCAGAGCTTGGCTTTATGTGCAAAAATGTCAATAGCAAAGAGCACCATGTCTGTCTTGTCAGCCCTGACGCAAGACCAACGACTAGCCAGGCTGCCATTTGTCTTCCTGAGTGAGTTTTCTAATAACTGTAATGGCTGTGGCAATAAATTACCAACAGGCTGTCACAGCGAACATAGTGCAGCATTTAAATCTAACAAAGAGCCCCCACAGCCCATCAATGCTTTATCCCGATTTTAAACTTAGTAACTCCCATACTCCCTGAAGGAACACTTGAAGCACACACTTCAACGGTGAATAGCCAAAGCCCACTGCAGTTCAGGTACATCATGTCCCAATTTGTCTCTCTTACCTTTAAAACTCTAGAACCGAATATTTAGCACTATTATGGCAGATTTCCCTTTTTATGTTTGGCAGATCATACAATATTACCACTTAACAGTTTGATTTATACAGTGATGTCCTTGCAGCATTGGTCACTTGTCGGATGGATTCTCACTTTAGTAAAATAACAAATTGGGGCTTATAGCTGATTGGAATAAGATCTCATCTTGCCCTTGACCCCATATGCCCTCACACAAATGTTTCTCCATCCCCCTCCCAGTGAGATGACTGTGGTCCCTCTGTGAGATGAGCGTGCTCAGTAATTGGAGCAGTGGGAGGGGATTTGTTCATGTCCGTTCCTTCATTGGCATCAGTTTGCCAGCGGGCAGCCTGTGGAGTGATGCCATCCTGCCATTTGTCAGACAGGGGTGTAATTTCCCGGTCATCTGTTTCATCTATAACTGAGGGTGGTGGGGGAGGGGGGGGTGGGGGGGTGGATATGACGACTTTAATATGGCTACTCATACTGCAGGAGTTTACTTCTACTGGAAGGAAATGAGACGCATACCCTCATCCCTGTGGCAAATTCCCCAGCACAGTGCTCTTATTCCGCAAATACTTACTATTTACAAGTGACGCATTTCTCAATGACGTGTTGCTCTGCTGTTTTTTTTTTTTTTTTTTTAGTGGAATTGTAATGCATGAACAGATGGAGAATCCATCTGAGGGCTGCGCTTCTGGGGTGGGACGGTGGGGTGTGTGACTATGTGTCAGGTTCAAATGAAAGCTGCCTATGTGAAGAATTTTTGTCTTAGCAACAGGCGTGAGATTCCAGCCATTTTTACCATAAATCTTCACCTCTTGTTAGCATACCAGAGCTCCCTGCTGCAATGTGTATGCAATGTGTGACTGTCCTAGCAGAGGGACACACACTTATATGGTCCAAAGTGGGGGTGTAGTACTGTTCAAGAGGTGCATGTACATATGCTGGTATGTGTGGGATATCAGGTTTAAAATAATATTATTGAACTGCCTCAAATCTCAAAAAAGAAAAAAAAGTGGACCAATGGCTTTAAATCATCTCATTTAGCTGATTACTCTAAACTAAATATCAATATAATGGACATCAGATATTTTGGTGAAATCATTATTAATGTAAAGTGATTTCGCCACCTAGACATAAAAGCGATTGAGGAATGTTCCTTTACAGCTGTGGTATACACATACAGAATTTACACTGAAATAAAGCTAGTGGGATATACACTACATTTTTCTTTTATTCAGCCATGTATTAAAACATCAAATATATGTCAGTATCAATCAAAGGTTTTCTTAGTCTGGGGCAGTAAAACAGAGAAAGTCTTCAGTTTTCAGCTGCGCAGCATGAAAAGCATGTAAACTGCTTACCAAACTTTCACCTTTCCATTTACTGAAACCAATTATTTTTTCAATCCAAAGGTGCCCCTGAATGCCCCCCACCCCCTCCCTCTATCACACTAGTGCACTAGGGACCAAAGAATTGCAAAGAACACTGTAATGAGTGGTATGGGCATGGTCTTTCTGAATGTGGAGCTCTGTCATGTGTAATCACAAATTGATGTCCTTTGTAGCAGTAGGTTGGTGTGATCAGTGGGTTGGGAGAGGCAGGCGTCATGTGAGGCGATGCAGCTGCTCCGGCTTTCTTCCTTCCCTGCAGTAAAGGGTCTCCTTTCAAAGGAGCCAAATGTATCTCCTTTCAGCCAGACAAAATGGAGTCACTGTAGTTCATTGGAGCTCTCAGATAAGATTGAACAGGTGTCAGGATGACTTTCACACAAATATATTTTATTCTTCTTTTGTTGCAAACATGGAACTGCATAAATATGTACTCTGTTTTTCTGTTGTTTTTTGAGTGCTGTCTACATAACTTCACTAAGGTTTTGCATAATTGTCTTTATCCTTATTTCTGTTAAGAATATGTGGCTTCAAGTGAGTAATCTGGTACTGCTTTATGTGCTCCCTGAGGGATCTTTTGAAAGTATATTTTTCCCGTCTAATTGAAAGATGGATTTTTCAGAGTGAGCACAACGTCAGGAAAAAAAAACACAAAAAAAGATTTCCTGGTAAAGAAACAAGCTGTTTTAGATACTGATCTGATTTAAATGGCTCCATCAAGACAATTTAATATGTCAATTTATCTTTTGTTATTAGTTTTCTTTTGTGTTATCAGGAAATTCTGACAAAAATATAAAGTGAAAATTCAGAAACTTTGTTATGTTGAATTTTGATAAACATTCTCTGAACAAGGTTCTCACAACACTGGCTACATTTTAGCATAGACCTAAATTTTCCTGTATTGAGGACGTGCAGTCACATGTTTTTTCACATGTTGAGCGGCAATCATCCAGTGCTGACCACCGCAAGCAGAGCATGTACACACAAACTAAAGCAGGAATCCGGCATAAACACATACATAGCTATTATGGATTCGTTATCAAACAATTGCAAAATCTATCTGTGAAGAATTATTTTACTGAACAACTGGAAGGTGAAGTGATGAGAAGATATTGCCAGAAGTATTCCCTACTTGGTTTTAACGATCCCTATTATCTCTGCATTTCATTGATACAGTATTTCAAAGAGGCGCCCAGCAATGTACATAAAAGTTTTGATCGTGATTGGAAAATTATTTATAAAAGTATCTGTAAATGTGCTGGCATCCATGCCTCAACACTCCTGCTGCAACTTCGTATCCACACATTTCTCTGTGCAAACGTTTCTGCTGCTGCACATAAAGCCAGCAGGCTCTCCTCTTTTATTATCTCCTTAAAACAATGCTATTGAGAATGTGCTCTATGGCTGGACAACAACTTTAAAATAATAAGATACGCTCTGCTGTTAGCCTCGTGTGTATGCCGTCATGTTTACTATCTGTGTTACAACAAAAGCTGTCCCCTCAACACATTGGACGCTAGTATAGGATGACATAAGAGGGGAACGCAGCTTTCAATCAAGTTATTTTAATTGTCATTATTTTTAAAACATGTTTTAAAGACTTTTTGAAGACGTATGTGTAGATAAATATTAAACTATAGCGCCCTGTGGTCACATATTTTAATGAGTCAGATTTTGTTGTAACACCAGAAACACAATGACATCACTCACGTTATCGTATCTTCATGGTCTATTAATAGACTCTTTTAATCAAGCAAGACACTTTTTACAAATGTAAACCTACAGCTTACCTGCTATAAAGTGTTAACTGCATAACAATCCATTTGTCCCATCTCTCTTTGTTGTGCAGTAATCTGTAGGCCGTTCTTTCGGCCATGTATATTCCTACACCCGAATGTGGAGCACGAAATCACCATTTGACTCAGAGGAATACCCCAAACACTCCAATCTGTCCGAGTTTTACTGGTTTAGAGATCAGTTGGTGGCCCCCGGAGCAAAAGTCATGTGACTTAGTGACTTCAGCTGCACGTTTACTATTGAGCACTCTCAGGAAGGTAAGTTCGACCCTCAACGTTGAAATCCTGATATCGGAAGCACGACATGCAGGAGGCGGAGATGCATCGAATACAAAGACCGTTGCAAACTTTGAGCATTATGATATTGGTCTCCTTCCCCCCAGATCAACAATTCTGGAGGTAAGAACCATTGCCTGTAAGGATAAGGGACTGTTAGTGCATCTGTGCATCAGGCTACTACCAAAGATATAACGATGCACTGTGTACGACCCCCAGAAGGGATTGATCAATAAGTCACTGCAATGAAGTGGCACATCGATTACACCAATGACAGGGCATTTACAGGTTTAATCTGTATAATGAGTGTAACCTTTTCTTTCAGCCACTTGCTTTCTGCCTGGCACAAACCTGTACAGGGCCAACAGGGACCAGAGAGGAGCTGGGAGCGAGACAAGATGAATGTCTGTGTGCATGCATATTGCTGGGAGGTGTTGTAGAAGAAAACAAGAGCGAGAGAGCACGAGATAATTCAGAAAACACGAGTAGCCCGGAAAAAAACCTGCCAGACTGAAAGAGGACAGAGCAGTTAATGTGACACCTGGGTCTGTGTATGCGTCACAGCTGTAGGTGAGATTGTGGTGCAGGGGGAGGATCATCATCAACACACATTCGCATGCAGTGTAGAGAAGCCGTCGGTGATTAATGTGTGTCATGGTTAACTCGAGGCTCTGCAGTCTCTACAGCATTTACAGTGTGCCCTCCTCTTGCCTTCACAATCTTTCTCAAGGCTGAACAGCTTCTTTGACTGTTTTTTATGTTCTGTTGCAGTAGAAACAGTTGCTATTCTTCCTCTATCTCGAGTCAAGTCGTTTGACTCTGCTACAACTGTAAATATCATGAATTGTTCCATATTAGAAACAGTTTTATTCTTCTCAACGTTGTAATCATTTTAAAAAAATACAAATAAAAAAAATCAAACATTTTTATGTGGCTGGTTTAACCACAAACCCAATTCCAGTGAATTTGGGTACTGTGTAAATGCACTGCAAAGAGCAGATATTGTTGCAAAAATTCTCTCATTTTCAAGAAAGCTGGACAGGATCATGTATGACTGTGTTTCATCCAGTGTTGTTTCCACCGATGATGACGATTACAAATTTAGTTTTTTGACAAACGTTTTATTCATGATGATAATGAGACAGCGATGAGCTAAACATGGTTCTCTCTGATGACTAAAACACAGTGAGACATTTGTGAGATTTCATTGACGAGACAGGGCGAGATGCAAATGTTCAAAGGGGCAGATTTTGCAACATTAAATATGCATGGCATATCTGCCTATGGTATCTGAGCAATCTGTCAGTCAGCAATGCTGCTGCACCTTAGTCACGCCCACAGCCTGATGTGCAGCGCGTGCACACAGACAAGCTGTTTATTCATTGATAGATGAACCATGGAAGCAGTGTTAACAAAGTGGTCTGGTGGTTGGAAGCTATGAAACTATATATGGACATATTTTAACCATAATCCATCTGGAAATAAAACTGAACTGAAGTAGAATGAGACAATGGTAAATGTGGCCACAAAGTTGGGGAGAAATACCATATATTTAAAGTAACACCTGCTAATTTGGAGAAATTGAATCCACAATTAGCACTTTTCTGTGCAATACGTAGGTCAAAAGTATTTGCTGTTGGTTGAGAAACTAAGTCCAAAACCATCTTTTTTTTAAATAATTGAGGAAAATAAACAAACAGCAAGCCTGTATTGTTATATGTTGAACTTGGAAATTAGCTGTTTTCTTGTGTGACATTTTTGTATGATGAAGTAGGGAATCAATTCATGAAAAAAGCTGAAATAAAGACATAGAAGGTTTCTGCCCAACAGCAATAACACAGCAGCATTGCATCCCTTTGGATGGGAAAGTCTATCAATCTGGTAAAGGATCTAGTTATGATGCAAAAGCATTAAGGCTAACTTGATTGTTTTTTGAGTTGCAATACTTGATACAACCTGTCAATCTTGATTCTACTTTTTAATGATACTCAATAAGCATTTGGAACTGAGGGCACTAATTGTTAAAGCTTTGTAGTTGGGATTCTGGTCCCATTCTTGCTTGATTAAGCTTCTAGTTACTCATGCTATGGACATTAACACCTCCCTCCCACCCACCCTTCACAGATGGGTTTTTTTTTTAACTTTGTGCTGATAACAATCTGGATGTTTTTTTTTTTCTCATTAGCTCATGAAATATGGCGTCCATCATTTCTAAAAAGAAAAAAAAAAAATTACATTTAAACGTGTATCATCAGACCATAGTGCACATTTCCACTTTGTCTCAGTTCACCTTAGATGATCTCAGGCCCAGACAATCCGGTGGCATGTTGTTGATGTATGGCTTTCACTTTGCATGTCAGCTTTGTAACAAACTGTGTTAACTGACAGTAACTTTCTGTCAAGGTTTATTCCTCAAACTCCTCAATTCCTTCCAATCTTACCTTGAGAACATTGTTTTTATATTGATAGACTATTATCTCATGTAGTTGTTCACAAAGTGGTGAACCCTGCCCCATTCTTGGTTGTGAACAACTGAGCCTTTTGGAGACGTTTCTTTTATACCCAATCGTGGCACTCACTTTTTAAACAAAGCAACATAAAGGGGGGAAATAAATAGTAAAAAATGAATAAAAATAGCATGTTGGACATGTTAGTTGTTAATTGTTATGGCTCTGAGAGACTGTCTGCACAGAAACATGCAGCATGTTAAATGTTCCACCCCATCAAAGGCTGCAAAAAATGTCTCTGGGGCACAAAATGCTCTGAGCGTGTTGTCAAGGGAATATTACTGCAGTGTTGTGATGTGTTTTTACTCTGTCAGTCTCATCCCCAAGGGCAGGAACCCCACTCACAACTGTGCTGCCTGCTGGTTCTCTATATGAGAAATGCTTTGGCATCTACTGCACACAGACACATAGACAGCAGCTAAACACAAAGCCCAGTTTGCACTTTTACATAGACACACCCTGTCACCTTCAGAAAGTTGACTGCTTGCAGCTGAGCCAAGTTAAATGCTGCTTTGCCAGTCCATCTTTGCCATCCCAACTCACCACCACTGCCCTACCCCTCTCCCTGTTCCCCTCCCCTCTCCTCATCTCTTTGACTCCCAAGGACAAGGAGACCCTCTGTACAATGGACACCATTTATCACCACAGGAACAATTACTGGAGACGTTTCATTGTCAGAAAATTTCAAGCCATTCTTTTCCCATCTCTCTCTCTTTATTCCACGTTCTCTCTTCCTGTCTTTCTTTTCCATCCCCTTCTTTTTTCTCTCTCTAATCTTCTTCTCTGTCTCTTTCCATTGCTCCCAGTGAGCTCTATTGCAGATCAGACTCCCATTAGTCCAAGCATATCACTGTAGATTACAGCACAGAGGTGGAACACTGCATTATATCTAATCTGAAGCGCCTGACAGACTTTTTTCTTTCTATTTCTAATAATGGGATCCTCTTTTTCCCAAGAAAAGTTTGGGAAAATTGCTTCTGTTACTGTATCTTCCAGCCCTGTGCTTTAATTAAAGCTTTCAACATGGAGAAGTGTGAAGGCAAAAGATAACAGTTGTCCAGTACTCCTGTTAGATACAGGCAAGCCTACCTTAATAAATATGCAGTGCTGGAAAGGATTTAAATGCTAAATGTGAAATAGACATGTAATATTCCTCGAGCTGACTATATTACAGAACAATAGCATGTTGAAAGTAGCATAAACTCACAGCAGTACAATAATGAAAAAAAAAAAAAACAGGAAGGAAATTTTTAGTCTTGTTGAGCCAATAACTTAAAGGTCAGCTTTTCTTCCTTTGGTTCTGAACTTACAAATCTGTGTGTTTTATTAAGGTTTTACTTTAACTTGTTCATTAATTTTTAACTGACTTTGTCACCAAAACGGCCCTGACTTTTGATGGCTTACATCCAACACATAATATTTGTTAAATCAATATATTTTTTCTCATTGAACAGTGAAATACACGTTTACATATCCAAGTGTTGGAGCAGCACTGCAGGTAGCCAAAATAGCATCCTTTACATCCACGAGAGAATTGTAAATCAGCAAAGCTCTCATAAATGCTGTAATGTTGCTGCGATTGCTGATATTATCACTATTGGTTCATTTTTAATGACTAATGACATTTGAAAAGTGCTTGGGTCTGCGTTGAGGCATAGAGGGCAAATCACTTCTCCTCAACAGATCGCACTGGTCTCCTGTGGTGAAAGCAGCAAGTCTTAGTCAGACTGGAGTCAAGATGAGTGAATGTGTGTCCATTTGTGTCACTCTTCAAACTGGTAGAAAGACCCTGAGGCAGTGCCTGAGGGCTGCTCAGTGGGTTCTAACATGCCCTTGAAAATCTCCAAATGTATTTCAGTACCAGCTTACAGCCACAGGTTAAGCATGTACAGGTGTATGTTTTTGAGCACATGTGCAGGAGAGAACAACTAATGGCTCGTGATGGTTAAGTTAATATCAGTACAAAGTCACTGGGAGTATTTTTTTTACCTTGTTCAGTCAGGACTTGAGAACTGAGAACTGCCTGGCCTCTCCAGCTCAAGTGTTTTGTTTGGTCTTCATTCAAGTTAAAGATAGGAAAAAAAACTCAACAGTGTCTGGGATGTTATAAATGTTTGGTAAAGAATTCATTTATAAATTGATACAAGTAACTTTTTATCTTAAGCAAATTCCTCTTATGAATGAAGCACGTTTCCCATTTTGGACTAAATCCTTGTAGTTTGTAGATGACTGGAAATATTTGTTATTACTGCTAGTGTGTAGTTGTATCTGCAGCCACAAACTATCTGTTATTTTGCTGTTAGAAGAAAACTTGAATTTGTTCTTTTTAATATGACTTTTAATTAAACTGATGTAACAATATTTAACTGCATTAGGAGCCTATATTTATATATGCTCAAACAGAATTTTATAGTTTTTCAGTCTGAAGTTGTTCTTAGAAATAAGAAAAGTTTTCATAAAAAGCACAGTGAGGTCTGAACCTTAGGTAAGGATTTTTTTTTTTATCTTTTTTTTTCTCAAACATCAAAATGTCAAGTTTTCATACATACGAACAAAAACAATTCCTTAGGAAAGGTACTGTTTTTCTTCAAAAGTTTAGACAGTTGCTTTTAGATTTTGAGTTCTGATATTTTTTTCATTTTTACAGTGAAGGCGGTAATTTAACTCCAGGAGACACAGGTGGTTCTATCAGCAGCCGGACACCCTGGGGACGTCTCAGAAACATTCCTACAGGTTTGTGTCTGCAATAACTCTGCTGACATTGTTTAAAAAGGGTCAGCTAGATGGAGGGCTATATATCTGGCAAGTCTTTACAAGTGAGAAGACATCAAGCTCACTCTGTGCTGTTGTCAAGGATGTTACATTCAGCTGCACTTTTTTACAGAAAGGACACAGAACTTTTCAGAATTGAAAAATTCCGGCATCTCTCTGTAAATCTTATTCTTCGGCTGCGTGGTGTCGCAGACTTCAGGTTTTGTTGCAGTGTATGTCCTCTTTTAATTTCCATCTCGGCAACCGAGTCTGAGACGAGACTCAGACAATCTATACAGAGAGTTTAATATTATTGAGAGGGTTACAGCCGTGATTTAGAAGCACTAAATAGAAGCTGCACATAATCAACTTTGCATATTTGATGTGAGGCACTCTCCAGAGTGGGCTGGCTTTCAAATGTAAATTTTGCTGGCGAACTTAAATCATTTAGTGCATTTTACTTGAAGCGTATCTTTTACAACAGTAAATCACAAGGTTGCGGCATCCATTAGCAAATTGGCTCTTCAGTGGATGGAAGAATAAAAGGGTAGGGGGGGGCAGATTGAGAGTGCTCAGCAGTCGTCTTATAATCAGTAGAAACAGTTTTGGAGGTACAGTAGCCAGACACTGCAGCACATGGGCACTAAACCTCTGGTCACATACATCACAACAATAGGCTCATTGATTGGCTGGCTGAGGCAGTGAGTAATATTGCACTAAACCCCCAAGTGATGCATGCCACAGTCAGCTCTGAAGAGCTTCTGTTCTTTTGGTGGGGGGGGGGGGGGGGGGGGGGGGGGGGGGGGGGGGGGGGGGGGGGGGGGGGGGGGGGGGGGGGGGGG
>JBAMHX010000022.1:14264307-14288854 GCA_037177515.1 Pseudomugil tenellus
TATATATATATATATGCAGGCAGTATTTTCTACAGTAGGAAGTGTAGATTTGGCTGAACAAACATGTTTGAGGTGATGCCATCCTGTTCGGTCCCTGTATTGTAATGCAGCTCAGCTATTATCAATTTCCCAGCCCTACTGGATTATCTTGACTATTGTACAGGAGATGGCTTTAATCTTTTTCCCTTTGCACCTTTTTTCTCCTCACCTGAGTAAGTTTAAAACTGAAGAATTGCCTCTAATTGGCCTTTGTGAGTGAACAAAGAGACACAAAATACAACTGATTCTTTTCTTCTCCCATCTTTTCAGTTAGTATTTTTTTTCTTTATTGCTTTCATTCGTTCCTACTTACCTGTAAGTTTGCTTTGCTTCTTGCATTCTTTCTCATTTTATCCTACACTTGCCATGCATTCAGCTTTGCTCTGTAGAGGCCAGGCTTGCTTTGATCTGCAGTCCAGAACACAGGATGAGAGTTATCCGCTGGCAACAACAAGAACATCCCATTAGGAGCTGGACAGAGTCCTCAGATGCTGCTGCAGCATGGCCCAATATCAACATTTACTATTGCGTTTGCTGCTCTGTTGCTCAGCATGAGCATTACTGGTACATCACACTTGACACACAAGCTCAGAGTAAAATGTACTGAATTTAAAAGCTTGAACTGCTGTCTTTGGTGCTTATTTTTAGTTAGTCATGGATCTGTCACCCACTGGTGTTTGTCGGGGAAAGTCTGGTCGTCAGCCTGGTTGATCAAGGTGCCAAAGCAGAAACAGATTTAGCAGAAAAGTGATTTAGACATGGATCATCTGATGCAAGCGGTGTTTTCTAGAAAAAGCAATGTCACCTCAAGGTGTGTATCATTCATGTTTTAGTGTTTTTTTTTTCAAGCAGATGGTGTTTGCCAAGTTGTTTTTGCTAAATGGAAAAGTTAATTTTAAATCTTAGTAAAACAATCTGACCTCGAGGTCCATGAAGATGGCTTTGCATTCTGTTTTAGAGATTTTAATTGTGTCACAGTGTTTGAAAGCCAACATTTCCACTTTGTGTGTTATTTATATAGGAACCTTGCTTGGGTGGAGTGTGACTGAAAAAAATAGTGAGTGGAGATGGTGTTAATCCAACATATTGCCAAAAACGTTTTAACCCAATCATCAAGGTGCCATGTAGACACGGATATGTTGCATTAGCTTCTTAATGGGTTCCAGTAACTCCTGCTGTGTTTTATTCATTCCCTAAAAACATATAAAAACTGAGAAACAGGGTCATCATCTGCATAAACAGTCTACTGATTATTTTCTAATCCAGTCTAATTTAGATCATTGCTTTATATTCTTGAATTGCTCCCCCCATTTCATCATATGAACAAAAATAATGGCACACATCTGGTTAGAGATTTTTTATAGCAAACAGGCCGAGCATTCGTCTTGGTCTCTATTGTTTTAGCTTCATGCACAAAATCAATGCAGCTCGTTCATCACATTCTTATTTAAAATGAGCATATTTGTGGGAACATTTGGGAGAATTTTTCACTATAGTTTGTGGCAGAGGCGCAAAATTTATCAAAACTAGGAGCAGTAGATGCTAAAGTCGTGCCTTTCACTTGCTGAAAAAGCATTATTGTGTCCACTTATCCTTCATGTGCATCTGACACGTACAAATCACAGATACATTCACACATGCACAAGTCATTAATGCAGGAATATCACACAGGCAGTGGCAAACTCCAGCACACACATGAACAGAAGCACTCGCAGTGGTTTCTGATACCGTCACAAACAACCGGTGATGGATAGGACCTTTCCATTTTAAACAGGGAGAAAACACATGCCCCTGGGGACCCGTGTGTGTGGAAGTACTTTGAAGTGTCCACATTTAATTCTTCTGTATGATAAATGAGAGTAGAGCTGCAGTTGTAGCCTGTGAGGAAAAGCTCTGCTTGCTCAACAAGGAGAGCGGTAACAAATGTAGCGATAGCTGATAAGCTGACTGTGTCTCTTGCTCTTGCTTGTTGTTCTGCTCCCTGCAGACCCCCACAGCCAGATAACAAATCCATCCTATCAATCAAACCCATCAATGGCTGGCTGCAGATTAGAGACAGTGATTTTGGGGCTGATTGGAGGGGAAATGCTGATTACACCTCCCTCTCTTTGAGTTGATTACCTTCTGCCTGTATGTTGTCAAGCTCTGCTGCTGAGCTGTAATCACTGGAAGGTAAGAGCAGACGCCGTGGCTTCTGATTAGACGAGACACAGACACCATCAGGCGAGGCCAGCCCCAGTGACCATTGCTCATTTGCTGGTCATTTACAATGCCTATTTATCATGCTGTCCGGCCATATATATGTACTACAGTACTGTCATGTTCTCACGTTTGTAAACTCCTGCTTCCCTCCTCCCGCTTTTCTCCACTGTTCTGGCCTACTTCCATCTCTGTGGCAGAGGGTCCAATGCTGCTGCACACACATATAAACACACACATCCATAGCAAGCAGAGTCCTAATCTGAGCTTTATTTATCCATCTCACCTTTAAAACTGGAACGGCTTCCAGACAGTCTCTACTGCAGTCACTCCAGCCTCTTCAAACATTACATTGCTTTATCTCCCTACGTCTTCATCGGCCTGCCACCACACCTTGTTTACTCTTTTATTCAATCATTGTGTCCATATAGGGGGTGCTTTATCAAAGGCTGCAGTTTGTGTTGAATACAACCCTGCGTGAGGAAAACCCTCCATCAGAGGAATAATTTTTTACAAAAGCTCACTTTTTTACTGACTTTCTACCAGCTAGTTGCAGCATGCATGGCAAATCCATTGGTTTTACTTGCTTTATTGTTTAAAGTAGCATAATTGTGATGGCTTCTCAGTAGGAGTGCAAAAACACATTTCTTCTTTGTTCTCTATGTAAACATGGAAACTGCTGGAACGGGAACTTAATAATGACTTTGACATTGTCAGTTTGGGTAAACGAGAAACAATTGTTTTAAAAAATAAAAGGGAAAAAATTGCCTGCAGCAAAACTGGGACTCTTTAGAATTTAATGTTAAATATTCATGTGACTTGTTGACTTATGCAAGCTGGAAGACTTATTTGAACTTTCTCTCACTATATGATAAAGACTTGACTGGGCAAAAGAAAAAAGCTCCACCATTTGCAACATCCATCTGGATCATCATTAATAACGGCGTTAAAAGAAACCAAATTCCAATGGAAACGCTGTATACACGGTCAGTCTTTCAATGATACTATCTAACATTAATTTCATCCTTCTCGCTTTTAATGCTCAGCACAACCTGTGAGACTGCTGGCATGACTCTGTACCTAAATAAACGTCTTTTCATCTCAGCGTTTGTATGTTTTGTATATGTTTGTGCATGTTTTAATGTGTGTTACAGCAGGCTCACGTAAAATTACTAACTCTCGCTGTCCTGGTTTTGAACTACCTTTGAAGCCGCAAAATTGTTTCATCCTGTATGTGTTAGGTATCATTTCAATTGACACCATGCACTCTGCTACTAGTGCTTTGAATTGAGCATACTTGCATGCTTGTTAGATGGAAACAGCTGTCAGGGGAGATAGCTAGAGTGACTCACTTCCCCTCACTTATCGTTTTCCTATTCCAATCCTTCTCCTCTTATTGTGACCTCCAAGAAAGTCAAAATATTCCATTCTTTTTTGCTTTCTCCACTCTTCTTTTCCCCTGTTTAGTATTCACAGAGAGTGCACCCAGCATGGTGACGGGTTTTTGGAAACGTGTGCCCACAGGTGTACTGTGCACCTGTGGCACAGTTGGAAACAAGGTTGGATTAGTATGAATAAATTATGGGTATGTCTTGCTTCCAGTACAGCTATAACAGTTTTAGAAGCGTTTTTCCAATAAATTGTATCACAGAAGAAATTTAAAATCTATGTTTAAGAGTTTCAGCCTTTCTGCAAATGAATAATTTGCATCTTGATTCAGGAACAAAGGTTTTTTTTTTAGTTTAGGACGAGATGCAACATTCATATCTCAGCCTATTAGCCAGGAATAACATAGTCGAAAACGTATTTTGCTCACATTGTGTTTGCTTGCTTAATGTGTAGAAGGCGGCTTGTTTTTACATCACTTTTTAGAAGTCAGACAGTGAATGCATAAAAATGCTGCAGAGATGTTCTGGGAGCAAAAATAAGCAACAAACTGCTGTGTGGTGGACAGTAGCTGTCATTTCTGAATATTTAACTAAGTAAACAACCTCCTCATGGTTTGAGAGGTTTACTGAATTTAGGTAGCACTTCATCTGAATCTTTTTCTTTGTCGTGTCTACTGAAAATTAATAGATAAATCTATTAAATCTTTTGATAAAATGATTCAACTTCTAATGTGTGGTGCCAAAGTAGAAATAAAAACACAGTTTATAACTTTCAAACTTTTTATTCATTAGAGGCAATGTGTAAAACATTTAAAAGCAAACAGCAGCACATCATTCTCATTTTATTAAATGCAAAGTTTTAAGTGCTTGTTTCACAAAAAAGAACACAAATCATGCCCTTAATAGCAAGCAGCTATCCAGACAAGCACATTAACACAAACTTAAGTGGCTGCTGACACAGGTCTCAAGTTTCTATCCCCAAAATAATTTTCTGTACAGCTTTTGCAGTTTATCACCAGCTTTAAATATATATTTTACGTCAGATTATAATTAAAAAATAACAAAATATAAACTGTCTTAGGAAGCAAATTCAGTCTTCAGTATTTTGCTCCGCGGGTTCATGTCCAGCTTATCTTAACCAGTCCATGTGCTCGCCAGATTTGCTTGCCACAGCTTTCTTCCTTGTTGTAACCTGATCTCGCGATATTGTCCATAATTTTCTTACATCCGTATTTGAACTTGATTCTTTCATATTAACTCAACATTCACCAATTGATTAAATATATAGTTGAAAGGTTTTCAGTAAAATGTACTCAAACTAATTATGCAAATAATAAATCATATTTTTTTGTAGAAACTGTATGTTACAGATAAGTAACTTGGACAAACAGACTGTTTCTCTTTTTTTGAGGGCAGCGTCATGGTAACAATGATTTGATATATCATTTATTTTCAAACAGACCTTCTTCCACCTTCATGAGTTCTTTGGCTTTCTAAGAGTTTTGCCGAAGCAAATTACTTTAAATATTATGAAAATGCATCCTCAAAGTGGGAAATTGCTCTTGCTGTAAAATTTAAGGACTGGCAGGGCTGAATTTTATATAGCTAAATAATAACTGTGTTACCAGCAATTATTGTATTATTACATGAACAAAATACAGAATCATTTTCAGGGTTATTGGATCCATGTAGGATCTGTTAGAGATGTGCAGTTCAGCAACCTTTAAAGATATTTTGTGTTTCAGAGAATCTCTTCCTTCTACACACAGTGTGCCCCACTACAATTGGTTATTCTTTAGGACCTTTATAACCATTTCCAGTCTGATGAGCATCAGCAGAGCTCTTTCTAAATGTCCTCAGAAATGGATTTATTCCATGCTATGACACACTCTGCAAAAATCTTAATATGATCAGACATTAACCCTGTAAAATCCTTTCATTTGGCAAAATCTGTGTTTTAGTCATAGTATGATGTCCTAAAAGTTTGTGGGAGAGAATTCATCAGAGCCTTTCGAGCACTTGGTTTATATGTGTAATGCTGAATGTGAACATGTTGTTCCTTTCTTTTCAAATTATCATCATTTAAACATAAAGTTACATTTAAAAAAAGTACATTTTTATACCAACAAATAGAAGAAACACAAAAGATGTTTGTCTATTGTTTGTGATCTTCAAGTAAAACACAGCGCCTCTCTTACACCTGATGTTGGTCCATCTGATTGAAAACAGCTGACTTCACTTTTCAATTAACTGCCGCAGTTACATACATAAAATATACCATATTGAACATTTTTTTTCAAATAAATTGTAATAAATTGTCTTGAAATATTCATCCGCATTTAGTAAAATTATTTACATTTATGCAAAAATATTGATAAATTCCTCTACATTGTCACTCCCTTCCTATTTTTCCTTCCTCCATGATTTTTCTCATTTATGATAAGTGCTTGTGTGTAAATCACAGAGTTAAGTTATAAATGTAATTTAATAAAACTATTTAAGACTATTCAAGACAATTTGTCTTTATGAAGATCTAATAATGTAAAACATTAACACAGTGAAGACTTTGTGCTCATATTTCACGCAATGCAAGCAGTGAATACTAATATGATTAGATATAAAAGATATTTAAATCACACTTTTATTATGTTACATTTCTATCTTTATGTTTCCAGTCAAAAATACTGCTTTAAGAGTCAGAGAAGGAAAAAGGTCATGAGCACAGATATGCTGGCCATAGGGCCCCTGGTTAAAAAAAATAATGTGGCATGGTGGGGGTTGTAACAAGATTTATTAGTTCTGTCATCTTGTGTTAATATGAATATAAAGGCTGCTCCAGTTTAGACCCATGGTTATGCCTTTATACAGCAGGACACATGAGAAATGCATCTTCCAAATATCAGAGTTGCAACATCACAAAGTGGAAAAAAACTATGGAAACCATAAAGAAAGGATGCAATTTAATCTCCATCTATTGCTTTAGAGCATTTAACATTTTCTTGTCTGATGACAATTATTTAAAACCTGTTTCATTACTGACACACATATTTTCCTTTATTTTCGTTTTTTGAATCCTTATCTTAGAGTAGAACTGAGACTCTAAAGACGTGCTTGTGTGGGTCAATGGCATTTTACATACCTCCCTCAATTAAATCTACCATGAAGATAAGCTAGATTTCCCATTTTATTATGTGCAAGGAACAAGTCACAGTTTAGAACCAAAATAGAAACCAGTGACTCAATGATTCAGCATCTAAGAGGAATGTTGTAGTTACGCTATGGATGTAACATAATAGAGATCTGCAACGTATAGCAGTCTTAATATAGATGTTATTCATATGCATGCTATTCAGTTTCCACTTGTCATTCATGACTAAATAGATCATTTATAATACATTTAGCCAGAATAATAGCTGTTAGTTTGGATGTAGTGACTGTTGAATTAATGGCTCTTAGTAAGAGGCAACAATAGCAACCCTACTGTCATCTTCCTACTTGAAATAATTGATAACAGCTCATCTAAACACACCAGTCTGCACTTGAGTCAACAGGAAGCAAAATCCAGGTCAAACAATTGTGGCATTATCAATTAAAAAAAGCTCTATTGTCAAACAGCTTGTCTCATGTCTATAAAACGGGGTTTCACTGATTAGATAAGATGAAATGAGAATATTTAACAATTTTATTTTATAAGTTTACTGAAGTTACAGATATAGCTACAATGTGCCACATTTCCTTCTGAAAATGACAATGGTCTCCATTCTGATGGTGACTGGGCTTTTTCAGTGGGGAGAGTTTGATGTTAGTGCAGGTTTTTTTTATACTAATTTGCTTTTTTTAGGGAATACTTTGATTAATTTGACATTATATAACGATTAAAATTGGCCACAGAGTAACAACTGCAGCCACAACTTTAATCACCCCTATTATTAGATTGGAAAAAGGAAACTAGAGAAAAATGATAGATTAGTCTCTCTGTGGGAAGGGGGAGTCTAGTTTTTTTTTTTCCACACCAACTGAAATCCAAATGGATTTAGCCAAACCCAATCAAACCAGTGATCTCACTCGTATCCACACAGACCCACAAATGTATTTTTAGATCACTGGAAAGGTCAAGACGTTGCTGCAAATCACATTTGATCTAGCCTGTTGAATGTTTCTGGAGAGCAAACTTAAAAAAGAAACGCATAAAAACATAAACACATGGACATACGCACATGCAAACAACTCCTCTCATTCTCACTGACTTTCACACTGGCTGTGGTTACATGATGTCTTTTAATTAAGAATTAATCATTAATCATTCCAAATGACAGTATTCTCCTTTAGGTTTGCATGGAAATAATCATTCTGAATTGAGGTTTAAATGGAAAACATGTTTATTCACCTTCTCTTACACCTGGGTGTTGGAAAGGGCTCTGATTGGACAGTGGGAGGGTGTGACTCTTATATATCTGATATTTAAAATATCCTTTCTGCTTTTCGATTTTTCAGAAGCAACATGGAAAAACACATTATTAAATCCATGGTTGCGTTTATTTTGATTATAATTTTGAAGAACCAGCTCGACAAGCATAATTCTTCACTTTTTTCTGGAGCTGAGCAGGAGAAGAGTACCATAAAAGGGAAACAGAGGAGCACGGATATGTGCATCATCGGGACGGGACAAGGCAACAAGCTTGCACAGAACAACCACAATAAACTTATAGCAGAATGACTGGATAAACTAAGACTATGTCAATGCTGTGAATTAATCAGTTCAGATTTAAAACAATAATACACCAGCCACTTAATTCAGAATTAAGTTTATTTTCAAATTTTCTTCTGCATTCAAAATTAGATGTTTACATGGTGATTTTTCAGCAAATTTAACTTTAATTCAGACTGAAAGAGGGTTTAAACTCTCATGTAAACTCGGCCACTGTATCTTATCCTGATGAATACCCGCCATGCGCTTTATACCTTTACAATTTTTACATGAATGACTCATACAACCCTGGCAAACTACACCAATATTATATTTGTCCACCCAGGCTTAAAGTGGTCCCCAATGTTTATGTTTTTACAGACAAATAGTCATGCACATAAATTAAGCCAGCCCACATATTATGTATTTAAAGTGGAAACATGCTGTTTTGTTCATCCTGATGTCCTATTGCTGTCAGGCCCTCTGATTCTTTAATGAGTGCATTTGCCCCCAGCCTGGTGTGCTTCTGTTGCTGTGTGTCTGCGTTTGTAGTGCTGACCAGAGGAGACATGCATTTCTGAGTCCCTGGGCTAATTGCTGCTCCCGGGCTGATATTCGTTCTGTGCTACACTCTCATTGACTCCCTGGACTCCAGCAGGATTCCCACTGGCACCCAAAGACAAACAAACCTGGGCGGACAATCAATAACGGATGCAAGAGTTACTGCTCTGCACAGCTCCTGATTAAGATTCTCTGGGAATGTGTGTGTGTGAGCAGGTGAAAAAGTTAGTTAATTCTCCTCAGATTCATGGCAAGCAGAAGTATTCAGTCAGTTCCTTAAGTGCATTTATTCCAATCATTCTCGCAATGAGATACCCTTTAATAATAAGGCCTATGCCGTCAAAAGTGACGGCTAAGACTATATTTCCGAACACTCCCAATCCTCGAATAGACACCATATAATAATACAAAGATGTGCATGTTCAGTCACAAAGCTCCATCTGGTGTGGAAACTTTGAACCAGCCTGGTATGACGTCATAACAGGATGTATACTGAGCTCATGACCTTTTATTTGCACTTGATTTGAGGTCAATGAGCGACATAGTTCCAGAGCAATAGCCAAAAATCAGGTTTTTCGTGCATAAAGTGCCACCTGGTGGGAAAACCATGAATCCGATGATCGTGAAATTTGATACAGATTGTCTTCTTAGGTCCTAAACAGGCATACTGAGAATCAAATTCCAGTTGTAGATAGTAAAAAAAAAAAACCCTGTTTGAGTTATCGTGCTCACACGAAGGATATCCGGCGACTGCCGTTGTAACGGAACCATTATATCCCCGGCACGCCGCGTTCGGGGGTATAATATTGGCAGTCAAAAGTAAATTGATTTTCTGATTTTTTTTTTCCTCTTTTTGGGAATTAATTTCCATCTGAGTTTTTTTCAGTGTCCCCAAGTTCAACAATCCCAGTTTGAACATTTTGTGCTGTTTCCAGTTTCCAGGGTTTGACAATAAGAAAAATCCCAAAGAGGGAAGTCTGTAATGGTTTGCGTAGCTGCAGAAAACTTTTTGTTTATGTTTAGTGCTTTGCTGTTAACTGGTGCAGCTGACAGCAGTTGTGAACCAGTACCAGCTGCACCTGGGTAGGTTGCAACATATCAGTTTGTGAAGAAAAAGGAAACCTTACCTTCAGCTAAGCATGGTACAGGGTGTTTCATGTTGTAGGGCATATTAAGGAGGCTTTTCTTAAGTATGTTTGTTAGAAACCTGGGCTAAAAGCAAATATTTGAGACCTTTCAGCAAGATATCTGTTTGAAGCATCTGTTATGGACTGCAATAACTCATGAGCTAAAACTGAAACAACTGATATCTGACTATGAACATATTTTTATTTAAACATCAGTGAAGTTTTTCACTGAGCAAATGTGCATTTTGATGTTTGAAAGGCTTTTGTTCTTATTTTTTATTCGTTATATGCCCGAATGCGGAGTTCCGGGGATATAATGGTTTTATTACAACTACCGCCGGATATCCTTCATGTGAGTGCGATAACTCGAACAGTTTTCCCAATTGGAATTTGATGCTCTGTGTACCTGTATCAAATTTCTCTATTTTGGGATTTATATTTTCCTCACTAGGTGGTGCTTTATGCATAAAAAAATCAGATTTTTAGCTATATTTCTCTGGAAATATTTCTCTCATTTACCTCAAATCAGTGTAAATAAAAGGTCATGACCTCAGGATGCATCCTGTTCTGACATCATACCGGGCTGGTTCAAAGTTTCCACACCAGTTAGAGCTTTGGGACTGAATATCTGCAGCTTTATATTTTTGTATTGTGTCTATATGAGGATTGGGGAATTGGAGGATTGGGGGCATTCGGGGATATTCCCTTAGCTGTCACTTCCGACAGCATATGCCTTGTTATAATTGTAAATCAGAACACTGTTTATTTCTAATGAAGAGAGATCAGAGATACTCAAGGGGATATGAAAATCCACTCATTTATCGTATCATGGCTTGTCTAATAAAAACATGCAACATGTTTCAGCCAAAACGGCCTTCATCAGAGCAGAAGCATGAGCATCTCAGTATCTGTCATCTCAGTTCTCTGTTTAAAAGGAAATCAGTGACAGCTGCTCTGTGTGGGCATGTAGGAAGTCACATGATCTCCATTACCTACCAATCACAACCAAAGTAATATTTTACACACCATACTTCTTTTACACCACATAATTCATGTGAAGAGATTCACATCAAAACCAACACACACATACTGTATACCCATTAACATAAATAAATTGTAATATAGGGCTGCACGGTGACGAGGTGGTTAGCACTGCAGCCTCACAGCAAGCAGGTCGCCGGTTCAAGCCCCGGCTTCGGGGGTGGCCTATCTGTGCGGAGTTTGCATGTTCTCCCCGTGTTAGCGTGGGTTCTCTCCGGGTATTCCGGCTTCCTCCCACAGTCCAAAGACATGCACCTTGGGGATAGGCTGATTGGGGACTGTAAATTGCCCATAGGAGTGAGTGTGTGCGTGCGTGTGGTTGTCTGTCTATGTGTGTGGCCCTGTGATAGGCTGGCGACCTGTCCAGGGTGTACCCCGCCTCTCGCCCGTTGGCTGCTGGGATTGGCTCCAGCCCCCCCGCGACCCCATTTGGGAATAAGCGGTAGAAGATGGATGGATGGATGGATGGATGGAAATTGTAATATGTTAGAAAAATATCTATTTTACAAACCTAAGAGACCACAAAACAAACAAATGAATAAGGAAATCATTACAAAAAACAGAGAAAAATAATGTTCTCCATTCAAACCTGGGACACATAGAGTTTTTAATGTATAGATCCAGAATGACTCTATTTGTAAGAGTCTGTTGAGCTTGTCTCTACCACTGATCAAATTTTCAATATGCTCAATTTCTGATATCATCAAAGAATAACAATTAGTTGCATCTTTGTAATGAACATCCATTGGATATTGAGAATTGCCAGCTCTTATTGCATGTTCATGTTCAGCCAGCCTTGTCTTCAATTTATACTTTGTTCTCTCATATAAAATATGATATAAAAGTATTTAACTTACATATGAGGTATGGCCATTAATCATTGAGTTTATGTCAAAAAAGAAAAGGATTTTACATTTATCATACTAATGCAGTGATTATAATGTCCACACTGACTTTTTTGGGGGGAAAGTTTATTAACAAATTTATTATCTACTGAAAGCCTTATGAAGCTAATAGTTGGATAAACTGGGAGGGCTTCCCTGCTAAAACTATCACTTTTCAGTATGTCCCATTTTTTTTTTTTTTTTTTTTTTTTTTTTTTTTTTACATTTCGTGTTAGTTTTGTGTTTTTGCTATATTATATTACAAAATATACTTAGTTTGAATTTTGTTTATTTTTTTCCTTTAGGAACCAATACTTGCTTTTTGAGAGACTTTTGGCCTTGTTAGATGCTTTGAATATAGTTTTTCATTGATATTCTCTTGTTTTACATCTCTGGTTCATGTCTTTGTCTCTTCCCCTGCGTCACATGCATGTTTCAGCCTCTGAAACTGTCCAAAGAAGATACTATCTATTAACCAAGCTCTATCAGCTCAAAGAATTGTGTTGAAATTTGAAGATTTTCTAAAAACGAGGCATTTAAATCTTTGTGGCATCTTTTCAAATTTTTAGATCTAGAAAGTTGAAAATCAGATGAAGAGAAATCCGAGTTTTACATTTCTATTTGTATTGTTTAAATATGAATGCAAATGAAGGATTTCTGTTTCTGGACCAAAGTGGGATTATCTCATCCATATATCTAACCCGGCAAATAATTTTGTTCCTGATTAAGGTCAGGATATATGTTTCTTTCCATGATCCCATAATTAAAATAGAAGGTGCAAAACAAGTTCTTGTCTTTATGGACTGCTTATTTCTAGCACAAAAGTTGCTGATACAAGAATACAATTTTCAGGCACATTTTTGTGAATTTTTGTTTATAAAAAACTGATTTGAAAAGCAGCTTATGGCACGATGCGTCCCTGTGTGCCACAGACTGCCACTGCATAGCAAACAGTGCAGTGCTGCGTGTCATCTTGCTGATACTCACCCTCTCCCTCCATTCCCTCTTCACTCCTTGCTCTCTGGGCTCATATTTGCTTTTGTTCTCCTATTCAGTCAGCCTGACTCACAATGATGATCTTGACCAAGCTCAGAGAAAGGTCAAGGTTGGCCAGCAATTGCCTCAAAGCAATCAGACTTGTCTCTCTGCGCTAACAGTGTGAGCTCTCTGTCTCTGTCGCCATCTTGCCATCACTTCTTTTCCCTCTCCATCTTAAGTCTTTCTTCTTTTGGCTCTGTGTTTACCTTGCGGGGGTTAGATGTGTGTC
This sequence comes from Pseudomugil tenellus, assembly GCA_037177515.1. NCBI lineage: Eukaryota > Metazoa > Chordata > Actinopteri > Atheriniformes > Pseudomugilidae > Pseudomugil > Pseudomugil tenellus. Next base: position 14,277,501 of record JBAMHX010000022.1, read on the forward strand.
AGGGAGGATTGGCAACAGGAGTAGAGGAGGGGGAGCGGGGGGTCAGCTCTACTTTGAAGTCTCAGCTCTGACCAGCAAGTGTTGGGAACTTGAAAGCACAGTGTTACTACCTCAGTGACATTTTAGCACAGAGCAGTGTGACCCAGCGGCCAACTTCTCTGGGTCTATCTATTCTGTACAAACAGATATGTATGTGAATATGTGACTATGTATGAACGAGAGGGAGAATCATCAGGTTTCTGATCTGTCCTCTAATTCTAAAGTACTTCTGGTGGATTGGAACAAGATTTTTTTCCCCTTCAACCCATCACCTCAGGATCAAGAGTAGTGACATTTGGATATATTGCAACAGCTGATACCCCTGATATAAATACATATGCTGTAACTGGATCCTGCATAGAAACACTGCAGAAGGTATGTAAAATTTCATATGATTTTAAGAAACGGTGTAGGTGACTCAATGACAGACTCCTTGAATCATCTGTGCATACCTACACAAGCTCGAATGGCTTCCCTCTGATGGCTTCTCACACATGAAAGACTTGACTATAATGTGTCACACAGTGTCCTCACCCTCAGCTGAACAACATCAAAGTGTGCCTGAGGCCTAAAGCCGGACAAATGTCTTCATCTACTGCCTGATTGTGCTATGCGCCTTTCAGTCTGTCCTGTAAATGGTGTAAACAGGTGTTAACATGCCAGCCCACAAGATGCCACATGCCGCTGTGTCATGATCTCCCGAACAGCTGTTCTGTACCATTGTGTGTAAGTGTGTGTGTTTATTGCAAAGGTTATAAATGGACACGATGGGCATTGGCTGAAGATGTATTTTAAATCCAAGGACAAACTAATAGAAAAGGGAAAAATGACTGGGGGTTCATGACAGTAATCTAACAACAGTTTACTAATCAAACAAGACACATTGCCTGTCTGTTTTTTTTTTCTCTCATCATTTTTACCTTGACTGTGTTATTTCTGTGAGAATGGCCCTACTGAATCCACCACTTTCCTGTTATGACACAGCATGTTATGACCATAAAGTCACTCTCAAGATGGTACAAAAAGATGAGGCGATTTCACAACAATGGCTCGCAGCGCTGCAGTTAAATCACCCACCCAAAAGGGTCATTGTCTGCTCTTATTTGGTTGCTCATAAACCGACAGAGCTCCATCTAGAGCCAGAATTATATCTGGGCTACGAACCATTACCAGCTAATTAGAGGCGAAGGCTAACTAGATACCACGATGCAGCTGATGAGACACCTGCTTCCACCGGCACTAATGAAGTGCAACACTCGTAAGTACTCTGACTATTACTGCAGGTTAGTTAATAAAGTATCTTTTATTTTGTACTTTTTAAACAATCATACAGGAACAGTCCACGGTTTCAATCACATTCCCTTTCATTACACATGCCAGACGTTTAGATTTGTTAGTGCATTGACTTTGTTCCATTTCAGCTTTCAAGACAGTAAATGTTCTCTCCTTTCCACATGATAATTTCCCTATTTTTTACTATGCAGATAGTTACAAGCCTCTGGGCTTTCATAGTTATGGAGTTCATCGCCACTGACACCCTCACTAAAAGCAAAGTAATTTACGATGACAACATAGCTAACGTCAGGCCACTGCTTCATGTCATCTACCCATTCTATTAGTAGACGGATGATGCACTCTCTCTGTTCTGTCTTCTTTTGATAAATAATGAAACCAAAGTATTCATCTTTGAGATTTAGCCATTTTTTTAGTAATGTACATTTTATTAAGATTTTTCTGAAGCAGTATTCTGTTTTAAAACTGTACTAGTTAATCATTATTGCTAACGTAGACGGAAAGAGGAAACCGACTTCCGCTTAATTTACGCAGTGGATCATGGGAACGGTTATCCTCCAGAAAAGTGATGAATAACACGAAGTGTCTCTTCAGCGCAGGGCTGGAGTTTCACACCTGCTTGTTTCAGCAAACTGAGACCGTATTGTTGCAGCGTTTGCTATTTGCAGCAAATACATATAAGTTGATAAAGATGCATCCTTTGATTTGCTTATTATTCATCTGCCTGAATGTGTTTTCCTAAGCTGCAGCTAGTAGAGTTTCACAGCTACCATGCAACATAGCTGCATGATGTTTTGGATCATTTTCACAAACGTCTCTGTTGTCTGTTGAAGTTCAGATCTATATTTGCTGATGTGACTTTATATAAAATGAAATTATCTAAAATATTGCATATTGTTGTTAACAAAGTAAGAGTGAAGTCCTTCCAAGGTAATATTGCCTTAGCTGTGGAATCCAACCAAAATAGAACAGTAGAGACTCACCTGTCTTCCACCCTTCTGCTGCAGTGGATTCTAACTTTACCATCCAACCAGCCCTGATGTAACATCCTAATTTGGCTTTGCAGCCATGCTGCTCCTATTATTACATTAACCCTCAGGGCAACGTGTCCTTGTTTTTGCATTTGCTGGAAAAAGTTGACTCTAAAAGCATGCCTGGTAATCTGCCGTGAATCTGGTGACATGCTACATTTAACTGTGTCATCAGGCTGCACCTCCCTACCTTTCCACTCTGACACTTTTGCACATATACACCCACACTCTCACCTACAGACATACACGAGTTGGCAGATGAGGTGAATGGAAAGGTCGTGTCTCAGGGCGAGGTGCGCTGACTTCAAAATACATGTCAGAATTTACGGAAAAGGTTTTTTATGTGAGCCGCGTACAATGGAGATCAAGGTACGGGGGAGTTTGAGGATTTCAAAGCATACGCTCCTGTCAGGAAATTTCAGCACAGACATACAACCTCACACACTCACACTTGTGCACACAAAACTGTCTTTTGTTTGGCGCCACTGTCAAGTGGAGTGTCAGTTTCAAAGTGGGAGCCTTTAAGTGGCGCCCAGTGAGCCTGCGGTAGTGTTCATGTCATGGGCAGTTGGCTGCTGGTGTGTGTTTGTGTGTGCATGTGAAGTGGGAGTGTGTATTTGTATTTGTGTGGGGGTGTTGGATGTCTGTGGAGGTAGAGGGGCGTAACGGCCAAAACTAGGCAGGACTGTTGGAGACACAGAGACACAATGAGAGGCTGACCCTGGCATTGAGCAGTGCTCTGCACACACTGCTAGGTCTCAACCATCACACATCATACAGTGGAATGTATCTACAGCATGGTATGTGCATGGTAATTCACATTTTAACTTTTTTTTTTTTGCTTTATTTTCTAAATAATGTAGAAAGTTACAGTCTAGTGAATTGAAATAGCTCAGTATTTTCAATTAAATGTTGCCATTTCCATATTAACCCAACAGTTTGTACCCCATTTGTATCTGTAAGGCCAGGCGAAAGGTGATAGTTCTGCTTTCCATGGCGAAAAAGAGAAAACAGAGCTCACCCTGATAATGGGATTTTAAATGGCCTGCTCCTTATTAACTTTTTAGTTTATTAAAAATCAGGTCTGTTTCGCCATCCACAAGGCAAAGCCGCTAGTCCGTGTCCCTGTTGCAGATTAATTACTTTTCTATGAGGAAGGGAAGACGAAGGGATGATGGAAAGAGGAAGAAAGTAAAATGCCGTCTGCAGTTTAAAAATGGCAAGATATATATTTCTCTCCTCTGACACTAATACATCTTCAGTTTGGCTGGCAGGCTCTTATCTGCAAAGCGACTGAGGCCCTGGTGAATTTTGATGATGACTGCAGGTCACCCAATGAGAATGCACAATGAGGAAAGATCTGGCTGACACTATACTCTCAGGCCCTGTCCTCAGCGTCTTGGAGACAGAACTCCTCCCTACTGTACACTACGTTCCCTTCAGCTTGTTCACCTTTATATCTGAAAGTCAAACACATATTTATAGGATTAAAGAGAATTTTGTAGAATGTAAAATATCTAAAGTTTTTTTTATTTTAACCATATGTGAAAAAAACACATTTTTTTTCTGTATATATGAAGGTGAAAATAGGTTTCTTCAGCCAAGCAGAGCTGACTGAAGAGAGGTGAGATGTAACTGAAATGGTCTTGTTTGGGTTTATGTGATTTCCTTAAATACAGAACAGGATTCAGAGTCATGCCCGCACTGAGCCTCAGCTGATTGGAATGACATTTGTTCAGCTCTGGACTAAAATGTGACTTTTCATTACGTGGAGACGTAGTTACGCATCGGCCAGGGAACATCTTTTGAACAGAAAAGTGTATTTATGTACTGAGTGGGAACAATTTGTTACTAAACTCTCTTGGCTGTCACCCCTGTCTCTTACATTTCACATGAAACAGAAGACAAGGTCACCATTGTTTTATTTTCTGGCTGAATATGAAACAGGTCCTCGCATGAATAGATGATTACTTTATTCAGATTTGTCCCAACACAGATTTTAAACCAGCATTAATACATCAGGCTCTCGCCTTCCTGCTCCTTCAATCTTTTAATTTTTTTCTTTGCCCCTTTTTTTTCCAACAAGGCGAGAGTGCCAATGAATAATTGAACAGTCCTGCAGTCCAAATGTCACAGCAGGGAAAATTGTTTGCGTTCGCTGGTAATTAGAATTTCATTGTTTGTTATGTAGGTTTAAAATTCCTGTCATTCCACGTTTCACCTTATCTCGGCGATGGCAGATATAGCAGCGCTTGTCTATCTGGGGACACACCAAGGCAAAGATGGAGATATGTCATCAAGCACAATGCATTTGCTCATTCAGCATCCTCTCCTCTGCTGTACACAGACTCACACACACAAACACACAATGTTTCTGACCGACAAACTCATGCTGGCGCAAAATTTTCCTTAATCAGCTGTTCACTCGCATAAATACTCAGCTTTTATAAATATTTCTTAAACCTTTTTAACTTTTCATTTGCTTGTGAGTCTTTTTATTATAGGTATATTTAGTTGCTGTAGTGATACGTGTGATACTATGTTCTTGTGCTGGAGTGTGTGTGTATCCATGCCCATCCTGATTCTCAGCTGATTAGAAAATATTGTGAACACATACCCAGGGTGGTTGTAATTTATGACTAATACACATCCCTATACAGTGTACATGCTTGTATCAGGGCTGCTCCAATAAAAATCATTCTTAGCTCAGCCCTGTTCATCAGCTGATGTCTCTGTCCTGTGGAGCTTCTTCCTATTTCGCTACACACCTCTGTTACTTCTGACACTTTGCTGTTCTTCTACCTGAGATACAAACAGAAGATGCAAGGAGGAGACAAAGCAACAAGTACTTAACAAAACAAGGCATCATTGTCTCCATAGTTTCACATCTTGCTGTTGCTGTGTATTTATATATATATTTATATAAAACATATATACTTCCTGGGCTGCACAGTGGCGAGGTGGTTAGCACTGCAGCCTCACAGCAAGCAGGTTGCCGGTTCGAGCCCCGGCTCGGGCGGTTGCCTATCTGTGTGGAGTTTGCATGTTCTCCCTGTGTCAGCGTGGGTTCTTGCCGGGTTCTCCGGCTTCCTCCCACAGTCCAAAGACATGCATCTTGGGGATAGGCTGATTGGACACTCTGGATTGCCCATAGGTATGAGTGTGTGCGTGCATGGTTGTTTGTCTATGTGTGTGGCCCTGTGATATGCTGGTGACCTGTCCAGGGTGTACCCTGCCTCTCGCCCTGTGTAGTTGGGATTGGCTCCAGCCCCCCCCGCGACCCCGTTCGGGAATTAGCGGTAGAAAATGGATGGATGGATGGTATATATTTCCTTATACTTTCAAGTCATAAATCATATATTTTGCACATCACGGGTGTCGTAATGATCTCCTAAAAGGATACAGCTGGTCTCACTCACAGAACTTCAGCAAACCCCCTCTCTACTCCACATGCATTTTGGGAATAAAGACTTCCTTCTAGATGTCACACTGAGATCAATTTTAGGATCTCAAGCTGACGAGGAGATGGGACACTAAGGCACAAAACACAGAAATGAGAAGAAGCTCTTCATATACTACTGAACTGATTTTTAAGCTATTGTACTTGGCAATTCTGAATATGCTATTGATGCTTAAATCAGTGGTTATGTGTCACTATGTGATCTGAATGGGCCACCTATACATCACCCAGAGAGTACTACTAAAAGATGGATGGATGTTTTACAGATGGATTACACATCCTCATTGTATATCATGTTAAAGATTTGCATTGTTACTATTTCTCTGACGTATAACCATTGCTGCTAGTTCTAAAGTTACTTTTTAAGTATTTTTCATTTAGCTTATTTTCTAATTGTTGTCATAATGTCTTATTTTTAAAAACAAAAATGAAAACTTCCATCAAATTTCTCCACTCTTTTTTTACTCAACTGTATTCCACGTATCTACATTTATGCTTATGATCATCCTGTCATGTGTAGCACACAGATGAAATGAATTGTCAGGACTTCACTGCAATGAGATTGCACAGTCATAGCTAGTTATAACAAGCAGGCATTAGTCTGGTGCAAATTCACTGGAGGAATGGATTAAACTGAATTTAGTAGTTGTTTCAAAAACTTTTAACAAATAAATACATTTTAACAGCATTTTAAATTGCACATAATAAGTATTTTACAGAAATCTGTAAACCTGTAGAAGAGTATGTGAAGGTAAAAGGAAAAATATGGCTAATTCTTGCAATCTGACAAAGGACTGCAGTGATATGGAGCTAACTTATTTGGAATAACTTCTTTAATCATGTGCGAAATAATTTTATGGCTTGAAAACTAAATGTGTCAGCATTAAAACCACTGACGTTAATAATATCTAAACAGACTTAGGGTCAGATTTACTTAAGGTTTGCGTGTACTAAAACCTGTGCAAACCCATTGTACATGCTAAAAAAAGTACAAACTGATCTACTAACAGTGAGTAAAAGGGTTTTTCGTCTTCCAAAGGTGCAAAATTGCGCATCCTCCTCGAGTTATTACGTTTGCCTCAATGAATATGTGGGGCTTTCACATGCAATTTTGCGTGGAGTGGGAGGAGAACATGTAAAGCGATTTATCAAACGTGAAAGTAATTTTGCTGATAGAAACTGCACCTATATTTAGCACGTTTCAAAAGGACGTGCAAACGGGGGCAATGCATAATTTCGCACACATGACTGCAGTGATTGTTGCAATACGAAGACATATAATAATCAAAGACAAATAATCAAAGACAACGGAGAGAACACATATTTCCTCCTCGTGTTAATATGTTTGGAATGAGAGAGAAAACTAATTATTAAAACATATTGCCTATCCAGCTTTGCTGTTTTGGAGCTGTTGGAGGAACTCTGCGCATATTTGGAGCCAGACACAAGGAGTCATGCATACCTGCAATAATTAAACTCCTGGCAAGTCTAGAATTTTTGGGATCTGGGTCATTCCAGCGTACAGTAGCCAACACAGCAGCGATCTCTCAGTCACGTCTTTTACATGTGTTGACTGAATTCCTAAATGCAATGTCGCATAGGGATCGTGACGTTTATTAGGTTTCCAAGCTCTCGAGATTCTTTGAATAAGACAAAACAAGGTTTTTTGAGGTGGTTGGATTCCCCGGTGTTATAGGAGCAATTGACTACACTCATGTGCAGCTCGTGCCCCCTGCAAACTCTGAGCATATATACAGAAACTGAAAACACACATTTGTTAAATGTGTAATGAGTTCCTTTAAGCTGCTGTGAGATTTATTTGCTGTAGTTCTTTGGACATTATTCTTGTTCCACCAACACCTCCAATTCCATTGATTCAAACTTTTCGCTTGCGGATTTGTAAAGTTGTCATCATGAAAACCATGACACGCTAAATCCTCATTTAAATAGGCATGTCTCCAACACTTTGCACCTGTTGTCATTTGCGTGAGCAATCTTAGTAGGTCATGTACTAATCACAGCCCTGCCTCACACACTAAATTCTAGATGACACACACTAATTAGTACACGCAAAATGAGATCTTAGTAAATTTGGCCCTTAGTTGTTTGCAAGGAGTTTGTGTGAAAGTTGTTGAACAGTGGGCAATTTACGTGGCCTTATGCGTTCAGTTTTTCCATCTCTTTTATTTCAGATTTTGGCATGTACCATCCCAAAATGACAATGCAATGACAATGAGAGTTGTGGGTTTAACCAGTACCAGTTTAACCAGGCTGAGCAATTTCAGAAGACATTAAAAAGTGGTCTTTAATCGCTTTGAAAAAAAACTGTGTCTTTAGCTGAAACAGCCGCAATTCATTAACAGTAAATTGTCTGCCTCTAGGTATATTTCTTTAAAAAGGAATTTTTTTAATATCCTTCAACTTAACAGGCACTTATGTGTCTGAATAGCTGCTGCTGGCTCACAGTCAGTGCTTTTGAAAACTAAGACTTGGGTAAGTCTGTGCTATCATCATGAATAAAGCTGAAAAACAAACATGTTGTCATCTGCTTTTAAATGACATTGGTGGTGTTCACATGGACCAATGTCCAAATAAAGAACTTTTTTCGTGGTAAATAAATGTTTTTATGATTTCTTTCTCTCTCTGTCTCTTCAGTACTAATTGACAAAATGAGCTGTGATAATATTGCAATACTGCTTTTATGGACGTTGACACAACATCACAGTTTAAGTTTTCATTTAGACGTGCAGCAGCCTTTTTGCCTTAGGGTGCAGGGTGTTATGCTCTGAAGTTAACAACTCAAAATGAGAAACCTAAAAGTGGAAAAACATGCCTGCCTCTGCAACTGGTTGATCATGGGTTGTTCTCTAAGTCATCGCTCTCCGTCTGTTACATCTCTCCACCTCTGTTTCTGACATTGTGTCCCTTAACGTTTTGCTCTTTATTCTCTCTCTCTCTCTTTTTATTAGTCTCTCTTGATCTTTCCAGCCCTCCATCTCGTCCACCATTATTCCCTTTTGTTCTCTCTATCAGTCAGAGATGAAGTTAAGTGCAGCCTGTAGGCCAAAGAGCTCTGTGATTGGCTCTCACTTACTCCTGCCTCCCTGGCGCATTTAAAATCACTGATTGCAGGCAAGCTTGTCTAAATCAAAGCCCAGCTTTAAAGGAAATGCTTTTAAGGGAATAAAGTGGAAAGGGGGGTTAGCATTTAAGTATGTTTTTTTTGTATGTCAGCTAAGGCCACTCTTGTCTACCATATAATTGCAAGTGTTGGAACCACTCCAGATTTACTCCACATCCACCTCCCTAATCTAAAAACCTGTTAGTCTTCCTTACAGGTTACTTTGACAGTCTGTCTATGTACGCCTTCTTAATTAATCATCTGGTTTTATCTGAACATTTCAATGCTTTGCTGCTTATCTGAACATCCAGATGCCCTGAACACAAGGAACAAACAGGTGATGAGCAAGACCAGGAAAGTCCTGCAGCATCTGTTGCATTCTGCGGACAATGTGGAAGAGACCCTGGTTCCATACTACCTGTTTTTAACCTCTTCAAGAGCAAGAAAAGTAAGTTACTAAGATGTTGCATTAATTGACAGATGGTTTGTGACATTTCTGCTATTTTCTGGAGCAGGTATTGTGTGTAATGCTAATACTGCTGTGTCCTCAGTGAGGGACAGCAGAGATGGGTGCTCATGTTTAGTTTTAATTAACACCAGGTGATTCCATAATCCTGAGAAAATACAGCCCTATTTTAGCTATTTCTTTTTCTGCGACTGAAAGAAATGCTTTTTATTTTCTTTCCCTTCACTTTGGCATCCAGACAGAAAAGCCCTGTCTTGTTCTTTCTACTGTCAGTCAGTCTACTTTTGTATGGGGCTGTTGTGAAGGAGAATTTTCCTCTTGCTCTTTCTGAAAGCTTCGACCTGCGTGACACCAAGACTAGGCGAGATTGGCATCAGATAGGCAGGGCTCTTTGTGTGGCTGTATCAAAGCACTTAGCATGGTGTGACATGATGTGGACCCATTTAGGACATAGAGGCTTAACCATTTCCAAGCACCACACAGTCAGTCAGACATCGTGAATCAATCATTTTAACACAAGCTTAAACAAGAGAAAACACAAGGCTTTAGCCTCTTAATCAATATCCAATTTGAATCTCTTGTCTCTTTAATTTGCTTACATTATCTATAACTATTTGCTGTGGTCTAAAAAAAAAGAAGGATGAAGCAGAAAGAAATAGCATGGAAAGACAAAAGACAGAAAAGAAAAGCCTGCCTTATTAGCGCATGGCCTTATGCAAATCTCCTCTGTAAATTAGCTGTCAAATCAATCCCCTAAACCGTCTTGAAGCGTGAGCTTCTCCACTACAGCGGAAGCTTAGGATTTGGCCAGCCAACCCCATGAGGAATAGTTTTATCTGTGCCTGATTGTTACAGTGCCGGCTTGTCTACCTGCCTGCATGCTTCTCTCTCTCCTCCTCTGGCGGGCATTGATTAAACCTGCACCAACCTCTCACCTGGCAGACGTCCTCGCCATTGACCTCTCCCAGAGAGACCAGTCTGGGCCAGAGAAGGGTTCATACAGCTGCCAAAGCACAAAACCTAATCTGCTAAACAAGGACAATGCTTCCTGCTCAGCACTTTATTTCATCCAGTACGCTGAACTTTTTAGAGCTCAGCTAGAACTAATCCTCAAAATTGTTGTAATAATGCATCATAAAATAATATTAATTTGAAGTGTTAACATTAATAATTAATAAATATTTTCCTCTGGGCACCACCTTCTGTTTTCTAGCTTACTTTGGTAAACTGTAGCCATAGAAGAAAACCTATTATATTATTATATCATAGCATTAATAATTCAAAGAATAACAAAATTAGCAGTTTAACAGTTAATTAACAGTTAAAATAAATCAGTCCAGATGCTATTTTTGTAAGTTCTCATTTGAATTGACCTGAATCATGACAAAGGAAATCAAGACAGAAAATGACCAGATAATAAAGTGAATATTTATTTATCTAATCTAAAGTTTATACATGCTCTAAATGTGAGAAAGAAAATAAAAGGAAATAATAATAAAAAGTAAACAAAAAAGACAAACAACCCAGTGATGCTTAAATATGATGATTAACCTATTTCAATATCAGGCTGAGGAAGGGCTATTATGTGCTATTATGTCCATTCAAGAAATGTTGTATTTGTAAGTGTATGTGTGTATATGTTTGTACCGGTTTGTAATAAATGTGTGTGTGTATAACTATGTATACATTATGGATATATACTAGTAATGATATTTGGATATTGAGTTTTGTTATTGATAATAATCTATAGTAAATTATATAGGTGAGATATTGCTAATATTACTCTGATAACTATACTGTAAAACTGTTTATATGTTGTTTTTGATGGTAACTAACTAAATAGAACTGACTGTTGTCTATAACGCTATAATGACCAAATTAATGACCTCAACCATATGGTTTAATATAAATGAATAAATTAGGGGTGGGAGTCAATAAGTTTAT
>JBAMHX010000022.1:14288954-14309871 GCA_037177515.1 Pseudomugil tenellus
TATATATATATTAATGTACAAAATATTGTACAAAATATTGTTTTTTTTTCTTTTTATTTTCACTTGCTTGAAATAAATCCAATCCAATCCAACCTGAGTTTCTATGGTGAAGAAAAGTAAAGGTGTTGTGAGAATTGAGCATAAATTAAATAAACTGTGACATTTAATAATTATGTCTAAAGAAAATTCAAACCAACTAAAGTCTTAAGTAGATGCAAAATTCAACTAACAATCATCACTAAAGGGAGAGACTTCAAAGGATGAGGCCGCACGTTCAGAACCGCACGATTACGACCTGTGTGCTTTGCTGCTCCGAGATTTGTTCTTGACCTACGGTGAGTTTGTCCATTCTGGCGCCGAGTCGGAACCAGTAAGAATGCTTGTCCTGGCGGTTTTTCAGTCTGGTTTTGGAATTGCAGCCTCTCTGTCTCCTCAATCGATGGCGTTGTGGTTGTTATGGAGGAATTCTTCAGGATCGAAGATGATGGAAAGGGTCAGGAAGGGTCCAAAATGGAAAAAAAGTTGTTTTCTTGCGACTTAAGGAGCTTAAATTGTGAAAACTATAATACTTCCATCGGAGGCTCAAAACTTACAAAAACAGATAAACTTCCTCATCTGGATTTCTCAGATCGAAGCTGCCCTGTTCTCTTTCCAGCATGGCTTTTAATTGTTCTCTGTGTTCAGAGCATCTCTTTGTCTCGTCATTCTCTCATCATCAATTGATCATCTCTTCAACTGAACTCGACCACAACTCTTCTCAAAAGTCTGTTGAAAACTGTCTGTTTGTCATTCAGACTACGCGCCTCATCTGCCTGTAGGCGGTGCTTTGACACAGTTCAGCCAATCAGCATTCTGTGGGGTTTGGCTGCAACTCGGGTTCTGAATTAGCATATCAGTCTTTTTAACTGTCTCTCAAAGTTACCTTAAAATATACATTATTTCAACATTGTCAAACCTCAGAAAAATGAAAAAATATCAATTAAATCATAGAAAAAAGTCCTGGGAAATATATGTATGAGGAGAATAGAGAATGAAATGTTGAGTTTTATTTAACTCTTGGTCACATCTGCAAGAGGAACTTCCACTCGAGATGTGACCAAAGCAACCCCGACTTTCTTTGTCCCCGGCAAGGGAGACCAAATGGTTTTTGTTATCTTGCTGTGGAAATGTTTATTAAAAAGGTTCTGCTTTGTGTCCTGGTGAGGGGTACTGTCTGGGGACCCCTGTGGAGGCAGAATCCTAGGAAAACAATAGTTATTTCAAAGGCTTACATTTCATTTAATTATCCACAGGGACAATCTTGAAGTGGGTGGTGAGGTGTCTTCTGGTTGCCTCCAAGAACCAAATAATCCAGAACCTCTGTAAAGAGTCTGTTATCTATGTCATAAAATTCCAAAGATCAGGCAATAGTTCTCCGAAAAGGATGTTTCTGGTGCTTTTGAGGGTTGAGTCCGCTCCGAAATATAGCAACGCAATACCTGCTTTACCTCACAGAAGAGCTGGTGTATATTCCTAGATACTGTAGATGGAGAATTTACTTTTATTTTCTCCAGCAAAAGGAAAACATACAACTTCAAACGGAGAGAATTGGATGTTTTTCATACACTGTGCTCTGCCTTCTCTCTCTTCCTTTTGCAAAAAAAAAAAAAAAATGTTTAAGGCTGTTGCCTCACTTTCTTTCTTTAACTCTCTTTGTCTCACTTGTTTTTTATGTTCTGTTTTTATCAATGTCAAAGCTTTCATTGAAGCCCATCTATTATCTAATATTTCTTACATACAAATCCAGGTCCATCCCACGCTCAGTCAGCTGTCTCAACCCGAGCCAGCATGCTGCCTGCAGCAGACAGGCACAGCCTTTGTGTTTTAATACAGCAGAAGACACAGAGGACTGTCTAGTAGCATGTGGTAACATCTCCCTTTGGCTCTCCCAAGCTGTAACTCACAGAGCTTGCATGGCATCCCTCTTATCGCCTGAGCCACAACGGGGCCACTGTCCACTACGTGCCAAGTGTGTGTGTCTACATTTGCACATCTGTCATGAATAGATCTGTTGTATCCCTCATGCAGCTGTTGGCTTCAGTTTATGTGAAGGCCTCTGCTTTTTGTGGCCATCTCTCCTTTTTCATTGTTGGTTTTGGTCTGCTCATAATGCTCCCTTACACATCTACAAGCTCGGACATACACACTTTTTCCACACACTGTCCCAGTTGAGGCCACACAACCTGATTCCCCAGCTGCTGGAGCTGTGAATCAATAGGCTGACAGCCTCTGCTGCAGGGTCAGGGCTACAGTTAGATATCGCCAACATCTCATCATGGGACAGATCCCCATGGCAGTGTTCACACGCTTCCACTGTGTCTCTGCCACTCTTAGACAGGGTTGTGACCTGTTAAACTGGTCCATATAGCGAGGCCTTATCTGAGCCATTTTGCCAAGGTCAGAGCTGGAACTTATCCAAAATGGACTGCCGCTTGTACTTTCACTCAGACGATGTTCTGGACCTCTGACCAGAAGAGTCCCAACACTTTTTTTGGTATCCCAGCTTCTAGAGGACTGGTTGTTTTGTTAAGAACAAACATGACTGTTTAACTCCACGGTGGCACCTACCAGTTACGTGTCACTGTGGAGTGCATAAAAACTAGCACTCACATGGCATCACTAGCCTTGATGTACCCCTTTGTCTCCTAAATCAGCTTTTTTGCCTTTTGTTTGCTTTGTGCCTTTTGTGCATCAGCTGCTATTTGTGTTTGTATGTTTTCATGTGTGCGAGTGTAGGAATTCCTCCAATACGATTTGCACGGTCCCCTTGTTTGCCTGCAGTGATAAATCTTATCCCTAATGAAATGCAACAACGATCCTTAAGAAGGAGAAATGTGCTCCGTCATCCAGCAAATTCCTCATTTGAGCTCGAAGGAGGGAACTCATCTGTGCGTCATATCAGGAAGAGACTCCGACAGTTTGTAAAATTTAGTAACCTGAAAAAAAGCAGTGTTGTGAATTACATGCTTTCCTTCCTGTTTCTAGATCAGCTTTGACTGACCAAAAGTCATTTTGAAAGTAAAAAGACATTTATTGTGACTCCTGTATGCAAGCGTGTGCCTGGAAGCTGCTCACACACAGTAACTTGAAAGTGCTCCTTCATTTAAGGATTTAACTCATTTTTGTTTGTTTATTTGTTTTTCCACATTCACTTTCCCATTTTTATAGGCTTAGCAGGCAAAGTACACATTGTGAGCTACTGCGTGGCAGAATATTGTCTGCACGTTGTTAATGTTTGTCTGGAGGGCTGCTTTTTAACCTACATTGTAGCATTGTTGTTGTTGCCCTGATCATTTCCCTGCTTATCTGCGAGGTTTGGGTCCTTAAACACCTATTCATCACTGTCAAACACACTCGTTCTCACCCAGCACACGCTTATACATGCACTATATTGCTCTCAAAAAGCAGTGTGTCGGGTCCATTTGGCCTCTTTTATCTTCCTGCAAGGCATGTAGCCAGCTATGATTAGGTCTAACCTGTACCATGCATTGCAGCACCCACATGTACACACACACACACTGTTGTGATAGCTGCTCTTGTTCTGTTGTGCCTCAGCAGCTGTTGTTTGTTGCTTTGTCAACATGGCTGGACACTCCTCCCTTTGGTTTCCCTGCTCATGTTGGATATCTGATGGTTAAAATGGAAACAAACTGGGAGAAAGAGTCACCCATAGCTTCAAACTACATCTAGGACTTGGAGGAGGAGGTAGGGACACACAGTCCGCTGTGGACAGAGATCCCAAACATGTAAAATCTAAGCTAATTCATTCCAAATAATACTTTTCTGACTCATTTTAATTTGACAGAAGGCCAAGCGTATGCATGTGTGCTCAACCACCTGTGCCCCTGTCCACAATACAAAATAAATTCTCCCTCTTAACTGCCAGAAAACTTGGCTATTGCATATGGTGTTAAAGTCAATTCCTGGGGATTCCCATTTACAAACATTTGCTTTATTTAATTACTTCTTTCCAGCTGTTGTTGTGAAAAATTAATTCACTGTCACGCTTTCTATCTGTACATAGCAGCACAATCGAAGGGACACACACATACGCACATACAAACACACACACATACACCCGTGGCCCCTATGTAATCCATCATCCTTCACAGACGCACACAGCTCCTTCTCCCTGCAGACGACAGAACACACACCTCATCCTCGCCAACCCCCCCCACCCCCCACCCCCCTCCCACACAAACCATCTCCGCCCTGTGTCTCTCTTCAATGGGAGATATCTATCTATCTATCAAACAATCACAGCTTCCCCCAAACCTCTCCCCCCATTAAAATCCAGAAGAATGTGGGGAAACAGAGAGACAAACGCGAGCTAGAAGGAGAGAGAGCATGAGATGAAATCCAGATATAGTGCCAAACCTGTTCGTTCTTACCTGCTCCAACGTTAGCATGCTTCATAGCACATAATGACTTTTTCCTTCTCTCTTGAAGCTTAAAAAAAAACAACAACATAAAAAAAAAAACAGGCGGTTGAGGAAAATAGTGAAAATATAATGTTATATTAACGCAGAACCCCTCCTTTCTTCTGGCTCCCCCTACCTCTCCCTATCTCCCGCAACTTCTTTACTCCTTCCGCCTGCGGATATGCCCACCTGGCTCTGTTAATTTCTATTGTCAGCAGGTCTGAAGAGAAACAGCCAATCGGGTATAAGCGTCAGCCCTTGGGCCTGCAGTCACTCTGCGGCTCCAATTTAAAGGTCAGCTGATAAGAAGCCAGATTCATGCATAATCTGGGCCGCTCTGCAGTCAGACAGGCAGGGAGCTCAGTGGAAAACACACACCCACATACACACTTGTCTCTCGATGTGGGATTGACCCTCTCAAACTCTTTACTTTACAGACTCTATTTAGCCATTTTGATGTGTCCTTTTCCAGCAGGAAGATGCAGTGTTTTTTGCTTTTATTATTCCATCAGGTCAGATAATGTACTTTCACTAATTGCTGAAGAGGAGTGCCTCAATAAGAACTTCGCTTTGTGTTTTGTTGATTTGTTCATTAATTTGTACATAGTGCCTTTTGCATTCCGAAGCACTTAGGGGAATTATGGGATCCGCTCTATAAGTGGCACAAAGCCCTGAGCCTGGCAGTATGCTTAGAATGAAATAGAATTTGGCTTCTTTGTCGAGGCGTTTTACCACTTTAACAAGCTCCACTTCGATTACCGCAGTGTGCGGAGGCTGGTCAGCAGAACTCGCGTGGCATTGTTTACCATCTCACTGCAACACTCAACACAGTTGTGTGTGTATGTGTGTGTATATGGTTTTCAATGCATGATATTTCTTCAATGCAGTTTCTTCAAGTTTAATGTAGCATAAAGGACATGAGATGTAAGAAATGACAAGATTTAGTGCAATTTGACTCCTAGCAGGAGTTAACATAAGAAGTTTTGGTATGGTGAGGTTTTCTGAATATCTTGGTGTTTCCTTGTGATCAATATTGTTGCTGTTTGCTGTTTAATTCATGTTTTTCTCTTTTAAGAAGAGTTCCTGGTGTGTAACTCCTTAAGCATTAATGTTATAAATCACTTCATTATGAATCCCTTCTTTCCAAGAATCTTTGCAGTTCTCCACATGAGTCAGCAAATCCTCAAGCCTGAAACGTAGGAATTCTGGTGAACTCAAAATTAGGCATTAAAGGAAGTTGTTAGTTTGGGTTTGAGAGAGACAGGAGCATATTTGACTCAACTCCAGGCTGTAGATGATGTATATTATCTAAGTATGGAACCAGAAGTCCTCAATCTCAGTGGGGCTTCTCTTTCCATTCCCTCTAATCCAAGAAGCACTCAATTACCTAATTGGATGAGTTATGAGGGTCCTTTCCTCTCTCCACTCCCTCCCATCTCAATGAGATTAACACACTCTGTAATTAATGAATTTGGGGCACTTTGAAATGATTTGCAGGATTGTCCTGGCTCCAGGGACCTGACATGTGTAACACAATTATCGAGTTGTCGAAATTAGACAATGGAGTCAGATGAATGGTGCTAACATTAGCCATGTTCGCTGCAGACAGGTGATTGTTCCTCTCAGAGCTTGGATTATGTCGATGGCCCGCTTTGTTGTTATTCCCTTCAGACAATATGTCCATGTGTGTGGATGTGAGACAGTGCCCTTGCACGTGCTTTTGTGTGTGTTGTGAGTTCCTCATAAGCTGGAAGCTCCCTTGTAGCCTTTTGCCTTTCGCATCATTGTGTTTGACATCTCCACGGGCAGCCAGCGACTGAATGCCGGTGCGTGTGCAGACATTTGTCCGGCCCGTTTTGGATCAGCATTCGCACCCTGTGCCAGATTCCCTGTCAGCTTTCATAAGCAGCCGCACCTTCACACACAGGTTCGCCGCTCAAATGTGAGGGAGGGCAAAAAAGAAGAAGAAAAAAAAACAATTTCCTAAAATAAATAACAAACAGCATTTCTACAATCTCCTGAACTCGTCATCCGAGGCAAGGACACACAGGATAAACAAAACAAATGAAATAGACTTTCATTACCCATGTCAAGATAAATAAACATTTCTAGGTCACTGTTTGGGAATTACTTAAGATTGTCAAGAGTCCTCAGCCTGGCAGTCATGACGCCTCTACGCCTGTCATTTTTGTGGTCTGTCTCCTGTCTCCCCGTTCTGTTTGTGTCTTTAGAGACCCACATCCTATTACTGCCCCTTTCTCAGCATGTTTCCCTAACAGAGGTAACCTTATCTCCTCTCCTCTCACAAGCACGTCAGCATGTACCAGTCACAGTCCTCGCTATCTCTAATGGATGTAATTGAACCTGATTCAAGTTTTCCAATATGGCTACTCCCCAAGAAACACCCCACACCCCAGCTATCACCAACAAAACTTTATTCATTGTATTTATAGATGATACTTCTTTTCTATCCCCTTCATAAATTCCTGTCATGTATATATTTTTTTTTTGCATTGAGAACTGCAGAACCCCCACCAGACACAAAGAATCTGATAGTGTTTTTTTTTTTCAAAGCTTCATTGTGAATTTAATTGAATGAAGCATCTATTGTACTTCACACAGATAATACAATTGAAATCCTGCTAAATCAAATTTGAAGTAAAGTAAAAGCTCACTTTAAAGTTTTTTTTCATTTGTAACTACTTTCTCTCCCCTGAATTATGATGCTGACACAGCATTAAAAAAATTTCAAAGCAAAAAAAAAAGAAGATCCAATTCTTTCACACATGAGTCATTTACATGTATCTTTTACATCTCTAGTTATTTTTACCCTCAAAGAGCATAGCTTTCCACTGAGAATGATACTGTTGAATGGGAATCTTTTATGACCTCGCAGCCTAATTGTTTGATAGCGTGGTGCAGCAGAAAACATCGATTATGAGCCAATGATTACACTTATTCAACCTTAAAACAACAGCAGGAAAATCTTTGCAAATGTGATTTTGTGCAGCCTAGACATTAAAAATGTGGTCAGAAATAATTGGCGTGATTGCTACTTTTCTTTGCATAAGTTTTCCTTTAAGAATTCTTCTTTTCTGGGCTGATGAAATGTCATTTAAAAAAACATTCATATTTAAAACAGGCTCCTGACAAAGCGCAGTGTTATGATATGTAAATGCACATTGTACATTGTTTGATTAATTGAATAATTGCAGTTTCATCTGTTGATAAGATTGTTATGCACAACAGATGTGCAGACTCACTAGAGCAGAATCAGGACCTCTGTGTGCGTGTGTGTTTGTGTGTATGCATGGTTACTAGTGAACTGTCACTACTGCACAAACACAAAAGATTCCCAAAGTGCAGGCTTATTTACTTTCTGGCTCTGTTCTGTCACACAGGCATGCATGCAGGAGTACACACACATTACACACACATCGTCTGTGCCCTTCAAAGTCAATAGAGGAGATTTAAACATCAGTGTTCGCTTCAGACCACCATGTGGAATGTGGAGTATGCCTGCTATGACCTACATGAGATCATATTTTATGGTTGTTTGTTTGGTGTCTGTCTGCGCCTCTCATGTTACTGATACCTACAAAAGTCTGCACACAGAGGTATTTTAGATAGTGAAAATAAGCATATGAAACAGCACAATGTATCAAAGTTAATTTACAATATGCATAGGCAGTGCTGGTGCTTAAAGAACATTTATTTTAGTTTCTGCCTTCCTCTGAAACAGACCCCTTTCCCCATATGAATTTATGTATGTTTAAAAAAAAAAAAAATCTGCTTATCTAGTATGATAAATGAAATAATAAAATGTAGCATGCAGAATATTGAAATGCTACTGTGGTGTTTTATACATATCAGATGTTTCATTTTCAAGTTAAGTTAAGTTATGTCTTAATATCTGGGTTCAGCCCTTCTAGTTGCTGTTACTACCTGCATAGCCATGACCATGCATGCATGAGTTCCAGTTTTTGTTCACTGCTTCCTATGTGCTAAAACTTCGGCTTCTTTGTTATCCGCTGTATGAAGTCCATAATGCTGACCTTAGACATATGAATAATTCACCTTGGGGACTGCCAGCTCTTGTAGCGCCCTGACCCCCTCAACTCCCTTCATGCTTGGGACACTCTGCCCACCCCCGAAGGAGATGCACCCATAGTTCTCTCCTTCTCACCTCCGCTCCTGTCTTCTCCACCACCTCCTTCCATTAAATATTTAGTCAGTAAGGATGGAGAGCTGAATCCCTGGCGCCCCTGTGGCTGTAGCTCACTGTCTCAACTCATCTCACTCCCTCATACACATTGTGTCCTGCTGTTCTTCTCAACTTTCTCCTTACACACAGAGTGAGTAGGGAGTGTGAATGAGTGCCTGAAACATTTAGGTCTCTGCCCTCAGTGAGCGGTCTTGTCAAATACTGAAATCTCAGATTCGTGCTTGCAGAGCTGCAGCAATGAGGGCCTGTCATTGTCTAGTGAAACCTTTCTAATGACTGCTGAGTGGATAACAATGACTTGATTGCAAACTGCTTGATTTCTGTTTATCTTTTTTTTTCATTTTATTTAAATTTTGTTACGTTTGTGTCTGCTAAAAGGATGTAGTTATAGTCCTGGAAAAATCTAAGGTTACAGAGAAAAGTTGTGAGTATCAGAGTTTCAGGTGGTTGTATCAGGAAAATTATAGATTTTGTACATGCACTTCACATCTCTATTAGTGATAGTAGTCCAAATCATTGTTTTTCTTTGCAGTCATCTGGGGGGTATTCCATCAACGAAGCTAAAGAAAGCTGTATCGGGAAAGCCTCGCTTGAACTAACATCATCTCTGAATTAAGGCTCAAGTCGCTCCACTAACACATTTCAGCTTCATCTAATAAAGGCTGATTCAAGTGAGTCTTAAGTAGCGTGGCCATGTGTGAGTTCCTGAGGAATGAAGGAAGCCATGATGAGTGGATGGTAGAAAAGAGGAGATGGCTTCGAAAAGGAGAGCAAGACAAGAGATGTTTTTTGTGCGCCAGAGCAAAACATGTTAATGGAGCTGAATGAGGACTTTTAAAGTGTCATCAGCAAAAGTGGTAACGCAGCCACAGTTAATAAAGTGAGGGAAGCAGGATGGAAAACACTAGCTGACAGACTAAATGCAGAAGTTATACAAGTTTTATCCCAGTGTCAGTTGTTTCATGTTCTCACTGTCATTTATTTATGTCTCATCTTTTGTCATAAATCTGTTTACATTAAGCTGGATTGTCTCTCTGAATATGCTCTGATATGCTTAATTTATTAATAACCAAGAATAAACTCACATCATAGTACTTGTGAATTTATTATAGTGTGTGTGTGAAAGAGAGAGAGAGAGAGAGAGAGAGAGGGAGAGAGAGGGGGTGTGTTTCTGAGAGAGACATACATTATTTGTTCAGTTACATCTCAATAGAAGCAATCTTAACAGCCAAAAATATACCTGGCAGCAGGTGAAGTACAAGAGCACATTTCAGCCTTTAAAGAAGCACAAAAGTGTGTGTGTGTGTGTGTGTGTGTGTGTGTGTGTGTATGTGTGTGTTAAAAAAAAGAGCTGTAAATGCTTCACTGTAGCTGGAGAAAAAAGATAGAGGCTACTGCTGCAGGTGGTAGGAAACCCTAAATTGTTAAATATATTATTTGGAATGAAAACCTATAAAGATTTAAGACTTTTAATATATTTTTAAATCTGAATTACTTTTAAAGTAATTGCAATATATATACATTTGAGAAAATCAAGTCACCCTATATTTACTGCTCAAGAAAACTTTATTTATTTAGGTTATTTATTTTATTTATTTAGGTTTATTTCCTAAATGAAGTAAAGTTAGCTAAGTAAAGTAAAGTAAAGTTCCTAAAAGTAGTTCATTTTATTCCTTAATGATTCTGTCACTAATAAGTAAGGACAGAAAATGATCTATATAATGGGAAAGTCTATCTGCTTTAGCAGATAATGGAACTAATGGAAAGAATAGCGGGCGGGAGCTCCTCATATGTTCCAAAAAAGTGTGAGTATGTGGAAGGTATTCATTTTTTTGATCCCAGCTTTACTGTTAGACAACCAAAGGTTGTGCAGGTCAGGCATTTGTTAGAATATGGGAGGGGGTGGGGGATTAATAAGGTATAAATTAGTTTTAAAGGAAACCATGTTCTTTTTCATTTAATGTTCATTACGTGCATAGTTGTGTTTCTTTAGTTGCGATGGCCCTGATTCAGTTATTGATTTTTGAGACAAATTGCTGATAAAAGTTTTATTTTATTTCATTTTTAAAATTTTAAACAAGAACGAGAGGCGAGTGTGCAGAATTCCACCTGGTGAAACTTTGTTTTAGCCCATCAGACTTTCTTTGAGACACAAGCTAAGTCTGAACGTTAGCCTGCCCACGAGCAGCCTGGTTCTGGTGCATAAGTTACCATGGTTATTTAGCGTTCATTCAGATAAGCCACGTTGATGGAACCAAACTCAGATTTTGTGGAGTTAAGCAAGGCTTTCATGGAGTACCCCCTAGGTGGGGCTCATGCTATTGATCAGATGGCACCTGAAAACACTGTGGTGGGGCCATCACATTAGTCTTCTTTTAGTTTTGTATTTGATGTTCTCAGACATACTTTAATAGGTCACCATGGTAACATGTCTGAAACTGCCTGGAAGAGTCTCTGGAAGTAACATCTCAATGCTGTAGATTATTTCACATGTAAGGTGAAGAACAGCAACTCATTTAGAGTTTGTAGAGCATTTTATAAAATGTGAGATGCTGTGTATTAATTCAGTCACACCATGCTTCTCTCAACTACACAGTGACAGGACTTCTGGAAGCTACGGAGCCAAGTCTGGTAACCAAAGATGAAATAATAATTGCATGATCACTCTTCTGCAAACACTTCACTCTGTACTTTCTGCATGCTGATACAGTCACAGAGTTATGCTGGATTCAGCAGATTCAGCAGATACATCTGGTGCTCCTGACAGTTGTTGATATGGGGGGATGGGATGCCTTATGTTGGGTTTTTGTGTAGATGATCCAGCATCTGTGGTTGGATTGGATTGTCCTCTTTGTGGTGTATTTCTGTCTCAGTTTTGTTCTCTTTTCACATTTGTTTCCTTTTTTCTATCCTCTCCAGCCATGTCCATCACTGATTCAAACTCAGACAGCAAGCAACTGTACATTAAAAGCATAAACAATCTTAGAACTGGTGCTGATTCTTCTGCATTTAATCATTTAAATGTGATATTTAATCACCGTTCTGCATTTGAAATGAGAGATGTTGGAGCTCCGACACATTGTGGTTATATGGCAGGTGTACATGTTCAAAATTCAAACTTGTGTACAGAACATGTGCGTTGGCCCTGCGGGGTCAAAGTCTCTCCCATGTGTTTGTCATCACAGCTTTTGTTCCCCACAGCCCTACTATTCTGGGCAGAGAAAGGTCATCTTTCCCTCAGATGCTGGTACCTTAAGGATACTTACTTGGCTTTGGGAGTACGAATCACATGGTTTTTCTAATGAAAATGTTTCAGTTTATTTTATTTGCATATGTTAAAAGTGGATATAGAAGGACAGATGCCATATTTGGATGGTACTTAGGACCAGTTATTTGTTTAGGAAATGTTCTCACATGCATGTTCCTTATGACATGTGGACATGTGCCGTTTCTTTGGCTTCCAAAACTAACAAATGACAGTAGATTTTTCTTTCACTGTATGTGTTTGTGTGTTGGTGGTTGACTGAAACTGACACTGGAGTGTGATTTAAGATAAATTGAAAGTGCCTCTGCTTGTTGGCTTGTTGAGTACTCAAGTATGTGACAGTTGAAGGAGTGTCACTTGCTCCCTTCTCTATTTATGTCTTCTCGTGCTCGCCTGACGTATGAGGCCAAGCTGATTGGTGGTTCTTGGAAAACTGATCCCTTGTAGCATAACATCTCTGCCTCACACCTCGCACATATCACAAAGTGACCTCATATTCCTTGGCCCTCACCCCCTCTTGTGGAAAATACGGAGGAAAAAGTCTTTCGTCACCTGACTCCATATGTCAGGAGAGATGAAACAGCTGCTTTGGAGAGACTGGAAAACAGCTACAAGGATACGCACCTCCAGCTTAAGGAATGAATAAAAGAGGGAAGCATATGTTGCTGAAGGTTATATGAGACCACATGGTTTGGAGTTCAACTGTCCTGACTGAAAGAAATGCTTCAACTTAAAAATGATGGTCTTGCTGCTGATAAGTGCCAGCTGCACTGCATTGATTAGAACGTTTAAGTGGGTGTGTCATCTGTCTCTTGAGTTTTTTTAATATTTTCTAAAAAGCTGATGTGCATATCAATTAAGCTACAGATCCTTCTGTAGTCCTTAGCAACTGGACATCTAGAGAATAGTTAGAAATATAAGAGGTACATTGCTGCAGCGGCTATTGATGATTTAGATTGTTTTGCCTGCTAGCAATGGATGCTATTCCTTCTTTATGTTTGTAAGTTTATGTTTTAACTGCAAGCATAAACAGACGTTTGGTTACCCATATGGGCCTGTGTGTTTATGCTATTCAAGGCAGCAGTCACCGCAGGGTGGGCTTTTATTAAAGAGTTGTAATGAGTAAGAGCCATCATAAGCCAACTCGCCTATTGATTACCTATAAAGAGCACTCACATGCTTTGATCCATAGATAAATCTTTGCAAAGGGAGGCTCAGTTTACCCTGGCTCCAACCCTCTGAATTGCTTCTGGAGTTTTGTTGAGCAATTCAAACAGATCTTAAAGAAAGAGACTTTGAGAAGCGTTGCCCATACATATCAGTGCATTTGAATTTCTACAGATCAATGCTTGATATTTTCGAAGTTTTAAACGTCCAAACTTCAGTGTTTAAACAGTTCATCCAAAAACTGTTAATTCTTTTGCCTGTTTTATGTTGTTAATTTTTTTTTTTTTTTTTTTTTTTGCAGTTGTGTTTGAGTCAAAGGATCCCTCTGCAATTACCAAGTGACACATTTCCGGAAATATCCTTTTGAAATTCAAATAAGCTTCCATCTAAAAAGAAGTGAAACTGTTCATATGAGGCTGGGAAAAATCCTTTTAAAGAGTTTTAAATACATTTCTTATAAGCTAATACACTCTGCAGGCTAGATTAGAGCTTCAAAATCACTAGTTTTTCTGACAGCCTATACAAACTTTTTAACTGGTTACTGAGAAATACTTAAAGCTATCTTGACATCTTGCATTTTAAAGGAAAAAAAACTATAGAAACATATTTATGTGAATTATTTGTGGGTTAATTGTTTAAGTTCACACACTGCCAGAAGAAGCTATGAATTCTCTCTGAAAGTTGCCTTCCTGGTGCTGAAAATGACGTCAAAGCAGTAACACACATCTATCAGCTGAGTCTGTTCTGGGCAAAATCAAATCCTCCCACTGAAACCAACTAACAAGAAGGCAATCAGACAGAATAATGGAGTGGGAATGAAATGGACTTTTAATCTGAGCATCAGACTTCGTCCAGCTTCCACAACAATGAGATTTCGAACTTGAACTTAGAGCCTTCTGGTACACAAAGACTTGCGGTCATCCATCTACACACAGGTCCCTCAAAATCCCACAAACAGATAAATCCTTGTGTCAGTGACATTTTAATGCAGGTTTGCTAACATATTGTGATTATGAACTGGATGCATTTGGTTGAAATGTAACAAAGCCAAGATGACGACTCTGGAGATGATTACACAGCCGGTCATTTTAATTTCTCTGAGAGCAAATGCAGAAGTTCAAAGCTTCAGACAATACAGGTTATTCATTCCATACAATACTGAGTAGAAAGGCAATTTCTGTGCTCATTTCTTGCATTACCTCAGAATATTTCTATTGAGAGAGAAATACTCTTGTTATTAAGGGAACTTTCTTTCTCTTTTATATTATTCCCTCTTAGAAGTCATTCTTTGATGTACTGAGTCTGTTTTCTCATGTTGATAATTCTAATTCTAATTCTAATACATAAAGATTTGGTACTAATACTTTTGTTTCTCGCAAATTGTAACCAAAATTAAAATTTGTTATTTCTTTTTTTCCTGTTTTCAAACAATTTCAAAGGCAAATGTTGTTCTGGTTATTTAGAAATTATTTATTATTTATATTCAAGTAATTTTACACTCAAATTACACTTTTGTTCTCTCTTTACTTTTATGGAAAAGTTTTTATTGAGTAGTGATATGGCCAATTATTAAAAATTAAAATGATGATCCAATGTATCCTGATATAGTATATTTAAAAAAAAAACACTTTGTCCTACTTCCGTAAGATACATTGTACTTTTATTAAGCATCTGCCATTGTTGATCATTAACTCTTTTTCTTCAGATAACTTTAACTTGGATTGGACTACTTACACTTTACTACTGACCAAACTATTGCTTTGTTTGCTACCATGCAAGATTTCAACACCACATGAATCAATATTATGCATTACGATACCTTTGAGTTGCTTTTACCCTTTTACTTTATTTGATGGATGTTAAAATTGTGATTAGGCAACACTTCACCGCTGGGCTCCCTCAAAATACTGCTGCTGATAACATCAAATCTCCACTGAATACTCTAGGTGGAGCAAAATACTTTTTATTCTGTGGAGGAAAGCAGATGTCTAAAGAACAGAGTAATGTTATATTCATACACAGCATAAACTGCCAAGTTTCAACTGAAAATATACTGGAGTAAGCGCTCTGTCAGTTGAAATAATAACACAGTCTTTGTTGCTGTGGGTATTAACAAAAACCATCCCCAACAGTAGATTGGCTGCCAGACTCAATCGGCTATTGTTTGATGTTTTCTAAAGTAATGGTGTAGCAAACCTCAGACTTAAAAGATTTAGGCAGGCTTGTGTCAAACCACCTGTGCAATACTTTGGAGTTGTACAAAAAAAAAAGAAAGAAAAAAAGAGCTAGCAGCCTTGTCTGAATGGACCTCACAAAGGTTTTGTCTTTTTGAAAAAAGCCTTCCAGCAAGCTTGAGGCTAATGGTCTAGAAAACAGATTGAGGGTGAAATATGTGTTGTAACGGATATTAACCTGGACAGGGAGATTTCTTACAAAGGGAATTCTTTAAGAATAGATATCCTGTTTTCATGTTGATTTACAGTGGCGCAGAGTCTGTAGGTAGTTGTGAGAAAGAGAAAGCATTGCAGCAGACCCAGAATGGCTAGAAAGCTATGTGTGAGTACAGCTAGAATCACAGGTCCCCTAGAGGTTGAGGACCGGATACTGAGATTGAAGAGTCACCACTTTACTGGTGATCCATGCAAGTCGACACACAATCCGAAACCCCTTTACTAACCACACATTGGAACATTACAACACACGCATAAGCACAAGCATGCACACAAATACACATATGACTCAGAGAGTTCATTTCAATGCAAATGTGTTTGCCCTTCTTCTAGGAGGGATTGTGCTGGCAGACTGCATTTTCTCTTCTCTATCATATAGAAGATCTAGATTGTAAAGTGAGCTCAGAGGCAGAACCAGGCAGCTACAACTACATGCTTTGCATCACTTCAACTTCTTTATTTATGTTAAGTAGCAGGCATCTTTTTTCATCCTGGCTTGTTGCATTTGGGAGAAGATGCGGGCATGTATCTCATGAAGGATGCTTCTTTACAAGGCCTTAAATGCATGATGTACTTTAATTGTTTAGCATCAAAGGGTTGCTGTATTCTGATACTGATGCATGGTCTATACTTCACTGAATGCCTGCAGCATTAAAGATGAAGCTAGATTCTTCCGCCCTCCCAGCGGGTCTTTTCCCTCAAAAGAATGGAGGCTCCTTGCTTCATCGAATAGATTACAGCCAATTAAACGTGTCCGTTATCACCCAGTAATTACCGCCACCACTCCTGCTAGAAATAGGCCTGACCAAGCAACGGCCATGGACGTGAAATTGACCCAAATACATCAAGATGAGTTTCCATTTTTTACCTCTTTAATAAGCTCTCATCAACACAGACCTATCAGTAAACGAAACCATCTCTCACACTGATTCCCAATGAGATGTGCATTGCTCGGTTAATGTCGGACTCTCCCTTTATGTACGTATAGGTGCACTTAAATGTTCATGAAGCCCTTTAGTGCAATCGTGTGTGTCTGTAACGGTGTGTGCTTTTTTGGCAAAACGACTGAATGTGTAGTGTGTGCATGTGTGGGGTTATCTGAGGTCAGAGCCAATGGAGTGCTCTTCCCTAGAGATGTGCAGCTGCCCTGAAGGATTGACACTCAATGACACCTTTCTCCGCCAGCCTGATTAGTCCCCTCTTTGATGTAACTGCCTACATTAAGGCTTTTCAATCGAAGACAGCCTGAGACGAGCAGCTTAACAGGCACGTTTGAGACAAAAGCAAATTCTTAAATCATGTGAACAACATTGTAGTGAACCATTGTCTTCCCTCATTACGTCAGACAGCTTTTCTTCCAGCTGCTTTGCTGTTAAATTGTGTTGTGGATATGTTTCCCCGTATTTGAACACCTGTCTGTTCTTAGCAGTTTCTATGTTTTGTTTGTTGGAGCAATTTCACTTGTAAAAGTGTTAAGAAAGCTTACATTAACTCTTTCCTAATCTTTTTTATGTATTTATCTTGTACTTTTTCACTCTTTATGAGCTGGATGAGTCGATGTCTGCCCCTCATTAGAGGAACAGCCTGACAATTAGAGCTCTATGTCACACTGGGATGGGTTCAGACTCCCAGCACAAGGTCTTTACCCTTAGATCCTTTAAGGAAATAAATTTAGGGCACCCTATTTTTAAGATAAACTTCTGGTTGGTGACATTTGCGCTTTCTGGCACAATATAAAATGTCTGCAGTTAAGTTTTTCAAGAAAATGCATAGATGCTAATTCATTTGGACTAACATCTAAACATTTCACACTCTCTGTGCCCTGTATAAGTTATGTCAGAGATTTTTTTGTGTGTGTGTTAAAGGTCTTTTT
Source organism: Pseudomugil tenellus (assembly GCA_037177515.1). NCBI lineage: Eukaryota > Metazoa > Chordata > Actinopteri > Atheriniformes > Pseudomugilidae > Pseudomugil > Pseudomugil tenellus. The sequence goes on from JBAMHX010000022.1 coordinate 14,306,395, forward strand.
GTTAAATATGTATTTATGTAAGAATGAAGAGGGAGTTATACTATCATTTACAGTACTTTAAAACCACAGGACACAAGTGCAGTACCAGTTGTTTTTAATACAAATATATGTTGCTGTATGTTACCAACATTATTTAAAACCACCTTACCACAATGTGTTTTACCTACTGGTTAACTGGAGGCAGTAAAACTGATTAAATAAATACCAGTCCTTAATAACCTGAATTAGTAAAAACCCATGTGGTAGAGTTTGGGTGCAGGATGGTTTCTTGAAAATCAGTATTTAAGATGGAGGGTTGACAAAGATCATCTTGTTACTCTGATTCCTTTAGACGTGATCTTTTCACATTGGTAACATCGGAAGATGGCGCAAGCTGACGCTCCATAACAGTTAAATAAACTTTCCTCACTTTTCAATCTGCACTTTTAACACTCCTGATTAGATAAACTGCACGGACATGAAAATCTGTAATACTACCATCAATAACTATTTATACTGATTATCTTTTCCGTCACTTAAGGCCAACTTTTCCTACTTTAAAAGTTTTGCTTTATCAAATGCAAAACATCAGGCCCAGAATTGGATGAACCCATTTCAGTCTTTACGCACTGATAGCCTTTCCTCATGTACCATCCTCGGGACAAACTTTTTTTGTCCACTGCACCTGCTCACATAGCGATGCACATCTTCTCCAAAGATAAGCTTTTTTTTCACATTGAGAATGTTAAAAGGGCCAAAGGAGAGAAAGTCCATGTGATGAAGTGAGATAGAGCACAAGTTTCAGCCTACAGCTGCACCTGGGAAAAAAGTCACTTTGAATGTGTGCACATGTTTGGGCACTTGATCAAACTTCCTTGCATCTCTGTGGGGTTTGCAGTTGTTGAAAGCGTTTTTATAAGATCAAAGTACTTAACACTCCAGAGGCCTGTGCACTAGCCTTCCAGACTTATTATTTTATTTTCTTCCTTCCACAAGCAGCTATCCCATTACACACAATTGGTCATCAAGACACTTACCTGCACGTCTCCAGGATTTTTTTTTAACAATGCTGAAACCACCTAAATGTTCTACCTGGACTGGACCGCCACCAGCTTCTGAGATAAGCTGAACGCAGTTGAAGCCCCTCAGTTCTCAACTCCTGATCGGCAGCCACACCAGCAGCAGAGTGGTATCAGCACGACCGCAGCATGCCGCCCTGCCTCCATATCTTTCTCCCTCCTCCCCTCCAGGTGCTCTTTGACAGAAATAATTGAGGTAGGGAGGTGGTGGGAGGTTAATGAAGCACTCCCAACACACAGCTGACCTTTCCCCAGCCCCTGCGCAAATCATCGCAGCACAGTTTTTGGACATTTTTAAATGAAAGCCTTTAAATAATTTATCTAACTATAGTTCCCGGAAGGCCCTTCATTAGAGATTGCCCGTGACATTTCCCTCCTCCCCCCCAGCCTCTCATACTTACCGCCTCACATCCAGTCCAAGAATATCACTGTCGATTTCTCTCGCCTTTGTCTCTTTTCCGCTGTCATCTCTGTCTCGGACTCTCTCTCTCTCTTCCTACACCCCCTTCTGTCTGTTTCTCTTTTTGTGACATTAGCTGCATTAAAGACTGAAATCTCTGGTGGGTTCCACACATGGCTGGGAAATGACAGCCAGCCGTCAAGACGAGAAGTGATTTTGCTGGGGTGGAATGTAAATTGGCCTTAATGTATCTTTTAAATCTGTTGGTTTCTAGGTAGGTTGCAGGTAAGAAAGAAAAACAGGAAGCTCAAGCATCAAACTTTACATAGCCAAATCTACTTTCCGTGACCGCGTGAGTCCCAATCAAAAGGGAAAATTCTGACATGTAGAGGTTGTATGGTTTCAAAACGGCAGAATATCTTGTTGGAATGGACGGAAATGAGACAAACAGGCTCAACCTTTTTAATTTGGTGAATCACTACAGGATGCATGCTATTGACTGCTGTTTCGTGCTTGCTTGAGTGTGATCAAGACAGATTTGTGCAGCTTTACACAACTCTTGCGTTGGAAATGGGTGACAAGACAGGTTCACTTACTAAAGAGGAAATCAAAGCTATTCATTAACAAACCCCAGTGGAACCAAATGGACACATAAGCGTGCTGCACGGACATAAATAAAACCCAACATAACTATGTTACTCTCCTGGTGCATTCTGTTTCTGTGCAAGAGAAAACATTCATTCATTCATTTATTCATTTTCTATGCCGCTTCATCTAGAGGCTGGAGCCTATCCTAATTAGCAGGCAAGAGGCAGGGTACACCATCACAGTTGCCATCAAATATGAAAAATAGAAGAAAAGAGCAATTATTGCATTATTGTTTAATAAATAAAGCAAAAACAAAAAATGATCATTTGAATTCAGTATTGATATTAGTGGAAGTGTTATCAGACCACATCCGAGGGGAAGAGCATGAGAAAGGATTACATTCAGATATTTTAAACCTGAGATAATTTAGCACATCTGGAAAAGAAAGTGTGATTTAGCATTTCTTATATGACAGTTAGGAAGGTTGTGGAGGCTGTAGCTCAGGAGGTAAGAGTCTGTCAACCTGAAAGTTAATGGTTTGATTCCAGGCTTCCCCTGACTACATGCTGAAGTGTCCTTGGGCAAGACACTGAACCCCACGTCTCCTAAATGGCTGTAGAATAGAATAAGAAGGTCTTATTGCATATATATGGGTTTTTATACTTTTTCTGGTGAGAAAATATCAGTTTTTTGCTTATATTTAACATATTTTCTGTGTCATAGCCAATATTTAGCAGACCTGACAAAGAGATTTCACAGAGGATGCAGGAACTGTTTAAATAAAAAAAGAAAAACTCTTTTTTTCTTTCCATTTGAGATTTATTGGAGTGGCAAGTTCCCGTCTTGTGTTTCCCTGGAATTACATTAGACTTCCTGTTTGCCATTCACTCATCATGCTCCTGTCATTTGTCAAAGCAACGTGAATTTTAAATTCACTTTAGTAGTCAGGATGTGTTTTTGCTCTCCATAAATCTGTTTCTTTGCTACGCAGTTCATCCCATCTCACACCAACACCCCACCTTTTACACACACTCGCATCTTCTCTTCCTGCTTCTCTCGTCTTATATGAGAAGTTCTTTATAACCTGGAAACAAGAGCAGATTTATGCCTTTGTCTGGGACAGGGACACGTGCAGTTTACAGTGTGTTGTGAAGGATGGGGCTATGTGTTGCATTAGTTTTTTAGAGGAGAAGAGAGGAGAGAAGGAGAGAGAAGGAAGATTATCTGCTTGTCTTGTGTGCTGTGGTGAATGCAGGCAGAGATAATATGGAAGGACTGCTTCATTAACTCTCAGGGTCCATGGCCGAAGTCTGTCTGTGGGTGTCTGTGTTGCTCACCTTGGAAGGCTGCTCGCTCTTTTTCTGTTTTTCTGGCTCTCAATTGTCCTTTCCCCTGCACCGCGGCTTTCTAGGGCCCTTACATACACACACA
>JBAMHX010000022.1:14310712-14326537 GCA_037177515.1 Pseudomugil tenellus
TGGTGGGGAAAACACATATACTCACTCAATTATACACACGCACACTGAAATATCAGAGTAAGTGATTGGATGTTAACCAGTCTGGAATAAAACAGATGGAAGACTATATATTTATCCCTACCTCCTGTTTCCCATAATCCTTTACTGTCTTCAGCTTCCTCCCCAATACACACTTACATACAATGATATGCTCTGCACACAGTCGTCACCGTTTCATCTTTGCAGTGAGCTACATTCTTTCTGGTGCAGGCATCCTATTAAAAGTGTGTTTGGCTGGCAAATGCTAGAAAAGTTTGAGCATAATCCTACTGGTACATCCGTTGCAAATCTTAATCAACATGTATCTCGCCTTTACGTCTCTACTTTTTGCATATTGCTGCAAATTTCCCAGAACTAATTGTGGTGATATTTAATGGAGATACCAGTCGGTGCTGCCGGGCTGTTTCAGCCCGTCTACTGCGGAACAACGCCGACCGAGAGAAGCTGAGAAAAATATGGGGATTTAGTCCAGTAAGGCAACCACGCCTTTTCATACCATGACTGAGGAGGGAGAAGCTGCTTTGTTTCTTTTGTTTCTCCTCCACTTTTCTTTATACATAACCACATATGTGTGTGCTTCTGTTATGCTTGTTTAACTCTGTCAACACTCCTCTCTTCTTGACTTACTCACCCCTCCAGCTTCTTGTTCACTGAGCACAATGACAGCCTAACACTAAAGTTGCCTTTTTTTTTTCCTTTATTATTATTGTTGCCACTCACATTAATAATCTGCTTTTTTGTTAACTCACTGATGTAAAGTGGGCTAATCCTTTTATGAGAGACGAGGTTGAGGCTGAATTTGTCAGCGAGTGTTTGTTAATGAATCGAGCTTGTATCATCGGTATGCACAATGTGTTATTGTGTAATGTGCATGATGTTGTGTGTTTTGTCTGAGAGGGAGCGGGGCTAATTTCCACCCTGCTAGGGTCCTGGAGGACTAAGCTGCTTTTGACCTGATAAGCTCATTAGAATTCCACACTAATTACAGCAGGGCCTGTTTAGCTGTCGCCAGACGAGAACAACAGGTCCCTACTACATTAGCCAACTGAATAAGGAGAGTAAAGTAAGGGAATTCAGTAAAGTATGGTTAGATGCTTGTGAGGAAGCTGAAAAGAGAAGAAAGAATCAAATCCGAGGGAGGGAAAACAAGACTGGGGAAATGGGAGAAGACGTGGCTATGAAAGGAATTGTTCGACTGTCCAGCAGGGGATAGAAAGCTGATTTAGAAAATTGTTATGACTTGTACAATGAGCAGTAGAAATCAAAGTCAATCATCCAACTTTGATGCAAACAAAGGAAGACAATGACAGGAGAAAGAGGGAGAGACAGGTGGGAGAGAACAAGGGGGAAAGATTGTAAATTAGCCGGGCTGCCGCAGAGCGTTTTCTCTCACTTGTCGAGGCTAAACTGAGGGCAGCAGGGAGTGGGGCCCAATATGTCAGAATCTCCCTGGCAACCAATCCTTCAGCCGCCCCCATACACGCTCAGACACACTCATTTACACACACACACTGTACACCCTGTTGAGGCAGGGGTGGTGTGCTGTTTGCATCCAGGCCCAGATTAAATCTAAAGCAGGCCCAGAAAATTTATAACAGGTTCTCTGCACCTTTATCACATGCTGAAAACCTGACTGGGTCTCTTTTCACACTCTTTTAACACTTTCTAAGTCTTCCACTTTCATTCTCCATTTCCCTCCACCCCCCTCATGATTCTTCAGTCTATATCTCACTCGGCCTTTTATTTGTGCCCATCTTATTTCTAGCAGTGTTTTTCTGCAGTAACCCAGGCTGCTGAGCCTGCCGTCAAAAGGACCACTTGTTTCCATCTTGCTGCATGTGTCAGGTCTATCTGTGTGTGTCTCTGTGCACTTGTGTTTTTACAAATGTGTGCATTAATGCGCTTGTGCGTTTGAGTGTGGGATGTGCTGTTGGTGAAAGCACTTGCAGGGGACCATCTGCTTCAACCTCTATTATTCCTATCCATTTGCTGTTTCCTCTTACTCTGCTGCAGAATGTAAAAGGGGATTTTTAATATATGTCAATTTGTCTGTGTGTCAATATGAGGCATCCGTGTAATCCCACTGTAGTGCCATAGACAGTCATTCAGTGACTCAGCCATCTTTAGTCTGAAGCGACAGGGCACAGAGGTCTCACTCATTTACTTTGCATATTTACTTTTACTTTGCCCCAAAGGCTTGTGTGCATGGCGGGTTAGATGCTTTTGTGTGTGTATGTTTGTGTGCCTGTGCGTGCCTTTTTTGCTGCTTTATAATGTAAATGTATAGGTGAACTGATCCAACATTGAAACTCTAATTATAACAATTAGGTCATTTTATATATACTTGACATATTTACGTGTTACATTTGATTTAATAAAGTCAGAAAATGGAAATGTATTGAAAATCTAGTGGTGAGTTACATATTTTTTCAATCTCTTCCTCACAGAGAGGGATACAGCTCAACAAGTCAGCTCTGTTTGTTAATCAGTGCTCCGTGTCATCCAATACAGATTTTATACAGACACTAAATCTTCAATAGAGACATCCACGATCTTATACACAGATGTTGCTTCTCTCACTTCCTGCATCCCACTTCCATCATTGCTCAGCACTCGCTGAGTGTCTCATAGTGATATTAGAAAAGGCTGTACAAGTACAAGGAGTTTATGTCACTAACATACCAGCACGGTGCACACTAAGAGGAGGATGCTAGCAAAGCTCTGTTGTAAAATCATGTATTTAATGGAACTTCTATTAAGTCCCTATTTCTTATTAAGAGGCTGTATTTTATTAAAACATTTGTGTTAAATGCAGGCGAAAGAGTAGCATTTGGGTAAATTTGCCTCATTTCAGTTTTTGTGTTTTTACGTAGACTGTGTTAAATGAACAGTAATATACCCCTCCAACACAGCTTTTAATAAAGATGATTGCAAATGGCCAAATTGTGAGAAATGACAGTAACTACCTCAGTTATGAAACGTTGTTTTGCTTTATAGCTAAAACTCAAACAGTAAGATGACTCCAATGTAAAGTTGCATTACAGACAGTTTGACTGGCAAATGTCAATTACTGTGAACACTTCAAAAATACAATTTTATCTCTGATACTTCCCAGTCTCTGAAAGAATTTCTGCAATGCTTGAAATTCTGAGAGCTGGAAGGAGGAGATGTCTGTCAGTGTGGAGTTAAGTACAACAATTAGGACTGTGAGCAGGATGAAAACCTTAAAGTCGTATCTTAGAACGTCTGTTTCTCTTCCAATGTTTGTTGTATCTGCATTGTTGGGTAATATTTTTTCTTAAAACAATCCTACATAAAGAATCAGTGTTGGTGAGCTGAGGTGTATTTAAGTGTTTTTTACTTGCCCAGACCTCAACCCAACAGTAGGGCCTCTCAGTAGGAGCACTGTCAGAGTACCTTTTGCAATACAATTTGGACATTGCAAATATTTAATTAATAGACTTCAAACAAAGAAACAATACAAGCTGAAATAAATCTTAATCTAAAACATTTCCAACAGACTGCTTACCTCGTTGTCTTGCGTATGATCAAACTAATTGATTGTGTTTATCTCCAGTTCACATATTTTTAGAAACCCATTTACCCAGTTTGATGTAATCTCAAACGATGGTTGGAAGAGCCTTCGTCTAACAGGTCCTTCTCTTATGAAACCAGCTCCCTGGCTGGGTACAGGAGGCAGACACCCTCTCTAGCTTTTAAAATCAAGCTTAAAACCTTTTTTTCTTGACAAATCTTAGGAATAGCTTAGCCATCTATTAATTATGTAGCCATGGAAACATCCCATTATTCACTGAGCACTTCCTTTTACTTTCTTTGCTACTTATCTTCCATGTATAAATATATGACAGTATTATTGACATCATTAAGATCTTGTTTATTAATAAAGCTGTTAATCTTCACTGGTCTCACAATTGGATTCAGCTACGACTATCTTCTCTTTGATTCAATTCAACAATGCGTCATGATGCATCAGTATGTGTTGCATCCTAAATTTTCTTTGTCATGGTGCCGCTGCTTTCATCAATAAATGCAAGCAGATAATGATGAACTTTGCGTATTTATAATTATATATAAAAAATTAAGGTTCTGATATTGACATCATGAACATGTAAAACAATAATGATATTTTTGTTGTATGGCAGGAAAATCTAGAAAAAACAGCTCTCTAGTGACAGGATTTATTTCAGTGAAGAAGTGTTTTTTGTCCATTCAGACTTTTCAGAATCAGTTAAGTCACATTATGGAAAAAGTTATCTTATATGGCCAGAAAATGTTTTCTACGTGTATTCTGGACTATTTGTAACAATCCACAGATAATATTGTAGAGGTAAACAGTTATTGATGGACAAAATTGTTTTACTCCCTTTAGTTCACTTGTGCTTGATAACCTGTAGCGCACCAATGGTATTTTCTACTGATGTTAGCTTCAAGCTAACATATTGCTTTTTGTATATTTTGATATGCAGCATTTCTTTTTATTTTACAGAGACACTAATAAGATACTTATGTATTTGATTAGTTTAAAAGTTTTGCTAACTAAAAGTTTTAAAACAAATTCAGGCGCATCTTATTGAAGTGCGGCTACATTATAGGCTGTTATGAAAAAGGAAGCCTCTTCTTTTTTCTATTACAAAACACATCTATAGATAAATATAAATCAAATTATCGTCCAAACCGAGTAAGGAGACTGAAAACTTGGGTCACTGCATCCTTAATAAAGTACACTAATGTCTCCTTTTGTATGGAGTCATAATGTGATACTAGACCACTTTGTATTCCTCCACTCAGCAGCTGGTGGGTGGGCAGAGCAGCGATGACTGTGTTAGCCTCTGGCACATATCTACACCCAGGGACCAGTAGCTGCTGGCGCCAGCCATCTTTGGCACCACTATGTCCCTAGGGTCCCCACAGGCTGAGCACTTCAGGAGATATGTACGATTATAGATGTGTTCCTGTAAATGTCTGGTTTTTTTTTTTGTGTCTCTGAAGTCTTTACCTGTTTGTTTTTTTTTTAACCTCTGAAGAATTTGTGCCGTCATGCATATGAGTAATAAAATGTAATAAATGTGTCAACGAGGTTTGTCTGTTTGGAGCCACATGTTAAGAAGTACATCCTTGGAAGCCGAGGCTGCGCAGCCTTGGCAGGAGAGGATGGGGACAGCTGCTTCAACTGGGATGGCACTTAATTGGGCAGACTGTTTGGCTGTCTTTCACTCGATGCATTTTACTCCTTTTCTACTAACTCATCTTCATCTTTCTATCGCTCCCTGGCTCATGGTGTGTTTCATGCTATGCTGGTGCAAAGGTTTTAAACCCATTCCAAACGGACATCTCCTACCTGAGCACCCAGAATTTCTCCGTCTCTGTCTTCTTCTCACACTCATCCCTCCCTCTTAATTTGAGGAACAGCAGAGGGATCGATTGGTGGTCGCAGCCTCTCTTCTCCCCGCCCCACTCAAATTTATTATACTCTCAAACTCTCACACACTGATGGTTCTCTGGAGGGCTTGGCTGTGCAGTTACCAACACACAAAACGTTTGTACACACACTCGCACGCAAACACACACACATATGACACAGATGTCAGATGTTGATGCATTATCACATCACAGTGCAAGCACACTCAAACTAGGGACCTCATACCCACAATGCCAGCACACACTCCCTGCTCATACATTATAGATACACAGACTACAGCAAGACGTATTCACACATGCACATTAATTTTGAGCAAACACAGAAGCTATCTGACCCAGGAATGACAATGACCTGGGAGACCCTGGTCTGAGTCAGCATTCCACATGTGTTGTAACAGGTCAGCTTCATTCGGGGCAAAAGGGATGCTGTAGTTTCTGCATCCATGTAATGGGAAAGACTAACTTAATCTTCTGTTTATTCAAATAGCTGATTGTCGACCTGCTTATTGGGGTGGAAACATGCAGATATATTTGTATTACTCCTACATAAGATTACATTACATTACAGTCATTTAGTAGACGCTTTTCTCCAAAGCATCTTACATTTTCTGGGTCAGAGGGTTCAGTGTCTTGGCCAAGGACACTTCAGCGTGTAGACAGGGAAAGTCTGGAATCAAACCACCAATGTCCATGTTGACAGACAACTACTCTTTCCTCCTGAGCTACAGTAAGTTGGTTTGAGTTTATTTTCCTGGTTTTCTATTATTCTTTACAATGTGTGGATGGCAGGGAGAACAGTGGTAAAGTGTTAAGATTTGATTAATTTCGCAGCAGGGATAAAGAAACATTTGCTACATTTTTTTATATAGTTTTTCCCCTCTTACATTTTTTAAGCTCTAACATACTGATTTAAATCATACTGATTTAAAGCTGATGTGTTGATCTTATTAGAGCTGTGTTTCCTCCTTATAAACCTTCCCCCAAGACAACTTTAAGATGGTCCTTCCACTGACACCCCCATTCTTGTTTCCAAAGCAGGGGTAATCAATTTACATGGGAGATAGGACACTATCTTAGACTGTACCTGGTGTGTGTTTGAGCACTATGGAACTGCACCTCCTCCATTACAAATTGCTGTGTATTATGTCCACAATATTCAAATGTGTAGCAATGACTCACTGAATGATATGGATTTTGGAGTTAAGGAAGAATAAAACCAAACATGGTTTGAAAGAGTTTTTCGATAAGTCCATAGGGATAAAAGTAAAGCTAATTAAGCAATTAAATGAAAGTTTGTGCTTTTGTTGACAACACATTGCTTCGAAAATAATTGCTATATACCATGCATTTAATATTTTATGACCTTTTATGGCACTAATGCAATAATATAAAACCATAATGATCCAATTTCATTATTTCAAAGAGAAATAAATTCTTTTTTAAGAATTAGTAGAATGAAATGACAAAAAACAAAAATAAAGCATAAATCAGTGTGGTTCAATGTTGCCGTCACGCATACTCTATGTGTTTGCAGGAGCTAGTTGATCCTGGTTCAGGGTGAAACTCTGACACAACGAACAGATTAGTGGGCAGAAGCTGTACAACAAGCTATCACAGCAAAACTTTCTCAGCTTAAATCCCTTTCTTTTCATTTGATCTGAAGTAACATACCCTGAATTACTTATTCTGGCAAGGTGTCAGCCAAAATACAGCTGACTTTCTTCTGTAAACAAACACGTATAGCTATAACAGGCAATACTGAGATCAGCAACACTTAATACAGTTCAGTCTGCAGGTCATTCTAGATGGAATTAGCAATTCAACACTCAAAACCACACAGTAAATGTTTGTTAAATAAAAATAAACTTCTGCTTTCTGTCTGTGCCCAATGTCCTCTCTTTGGTATCTTACACTTTGGCTTGGGAACCGAGCAGAGTGATGTGTTTTGACGAGACAGTTATTAAGAAAGCGTTGCTCATCTACGTGAGGATGCAGGGCTCCATCAATTCCCCTCGAACCTGGCAGAGTGCTGTCATCTCCTCCTCGATCCTATTTATGACTCTGCTTTGACTCAGAGGCAACTTCCAATTTCCACACGACCACAAATCACCTAAGCTAACTTTGTGAGACTAAGTTGTTCATGCTGTAAGCAAGCTGGACTCATAGGCTGAAAGTAAAAGATGCACTGGTGGGACTCTTTTGATATGGGGACTTAATTTCAGAGGTTTGGATGATGAAGCTAGATTAGTATGAGGAGGGAGTTATGACTTTCATTTTCTTGATGGATATTGAAAAGAAATTCTTCTTTGTTACAGAGTCTCCTTTATGTTTGTGTTCTTCTATAGAGGATCAAAAGCTAGATCATGATATTGGGTCTGTGGCCCAGAAGACAATCTAATCTTATATTGCTCAGAATGTTTAATTTGCTCATCAGCTTTAGCTTAAATTTAATGTTGACCATCTTGACTTCTCTTCAAGTATATATCTTGATATCTACCTTTTATCAGCCTAAGTCTCCCTCAGATATCATCCTCTTAGATGTACAATCTGATTGAAGAGAAACTTAAGATAATGGGGAAATATTGCACTAATGCCATTCAAATTCCACAGTTTGAGATTTGCAGGTTTTTACTTTGCTCTACTGCAGTATATAGGACACTGGTGTATGTGGAACTAGCGTGTACGTATTCAAATAACCCAGTATTCTGCTTAGAGAAAAAATGAAGAGTTTAGTAAGTAAAGACATCAAGTTTCATGCTTTCCAAAATTTAAAGCTTTGCTATTATTGTTTACTGTTAGGCCTATAAAGTGGTTTGTAGTTCATAAAATTCTCATAAACATTATTATCTCCTTCTTGCACAAACATCTTATCATAAAACAGCAGTAAATATAAAATATCATGAAAGGATGAAACATAAAAGCCACATCAAAAAAGTCAATAAACTAGCGATTGGGAGATTTTTTAATTCAAATGTATGAACGTGCATGTAAAAAAGGAGTTCAGATGCTTTGGGGGCTTTTTTTTTCCAAATTACATCAATTGAAATGTGCGACTGTAGACGACAAAGAAAATCACTTTTAGATCAGTAACGTCTTGCTGAGCTGGGCTTGTAAATTACAATGGTTTTTCATTTGTGATTTCAGTTCGAAGAAAGTCAGGACATGCTATTGTTTATTCAAAAGCTGGTTTTGAAAAGTAGCTTAAGCAGAAAACGAGAAGAAACGATTCTGTTAAAGCAAGCATGGCCTGCACAGCCCACACACCCTACCCAACTCATTCCGGTATCACACAGCACCCAAGGATGGCAGGCTTTCACTTTTAAAAGACTGTTATGGAAAGACCCATTACAGTGCAGAAGGTTTCAACCTCAATTATATGGAGAATATATAGAAGTCAGGCCACTAATGAAAATGGAGGAGAGTGTCTACTCTTGCAAACAGCTTTCCGTAAAAGATGGGGAAGTAATCTATTCTCTTTACGAGGAGCCGTACTTTTTTCCCCTCTGATTGCCACAGCTTTAATGAAGAGCTTACATACCTGAGGCAAATGATTTAGGAGCCAAGCATCAGGCAACATATTGGATGTGGCCCTAAAATTGAAGTCAGGAAAGCAAATCTTAATGTGAGACATGTCTATATGTGTGTGTGTGTTGATAATAGCATATTGTTGATGGCTTTAGGCTAATAAATAGCTTCTGTGTCTGTCTGGACTAATGCCAACTTTGGGCACACACAACAGACGAAGACATGTTTCTGCTTATCATTCATACATGGCAAGGGTCTGTCTCGTATGTATGCTTTTGAAAATCTGGCTGTTCCCCAATTCATCTGCCGGATCTTTGCATGGAAGTGTAGGAGCTGTAGTATAGAACGAGCTCCAGCACCATAATCATCACCATCCATCTGATGTTGCTTCCACTCCTATTGATTTTGGTGGGACAGGAAGTTTTTCTTTTTAACTAATTACAAATCAGTGCTTTTAGTGGTGGATTGTCTCAATTTAATGTTGTTTTAAGTTGATAGAGTGTGCAGTGAGGAAAAGAAGTGTTTGATATTGTGATATTGCAAATCCACCCGGTTTGAAATTATGGAGAGATGTGAAATTTTCATCATAGACTTATTTCTCCAATGACAGAATCTTAAAAAACAAAACAAATTCTGCAATCACATTGTATGACTTTTAAATATTTTATCTGTGTGTTATTGCTGCAAATAAGTATTTGAACACATGCAGAAGCCTTTGTTTACGATTACAGAGTTCAAACATTTCCTGTGGTTCTTTAAGAGGTTTGCACACTGCAGCAGCTATGTTGGACCACTCCTCCACACAGATCTTAGATATGTCAGGTTCTGCGGCTGTCGCCCAGCAACACAGACATTTTTGAACCCTCCAAAAATTTTCTATTGCCTTTCGTTCTGTAGACTGGCTAGGACTGGCTAGAACCTTGATGCATCTTAATGAGTCACTCTTTGCTTATCCTGGCTGGTGACCCATCTTCAATGTTTTCACAAAAGGAAGGAGGCTGTTGCCCGCAATCTCACAGTACATGGCCCCACTCATCCTTTCCTTCATGCAGTGTAGTTCCCCTTTCCCCTGTGCAAAAAAAAAAAAAAAAACACACTCCAAAAGCATGATGTTTCCACCCCTGTGCTTCACAGTGGGGATAATGTTCTTGGGAGGATACTTATTTTACCCCTTCCAAAAATGGCAAATTAAGTTTATTCCAAATAGTTCTTTTTTGGTCTCACATGACCCCATGACTTTCTCCCATGATTCCTCTGTATAATTTTTTTTTTCAGGTGAGCCTGAACATGTGCTAACTTCAGCAGGGGGACCTTCTTTGTGTATTATCGATGGTAACCTTATAAACAGTGGTGGAGAGAGTCTGACAGTCAACATTAGCCTATTCAATTTTCTAACAATTACTTCAACAATTGAACCTTTTTCACCAAGTTGCTTTGCAATTATCCTATAGCTCTTTCCAGCCTTGTGGAGGTCTTCAATTTTCTGGTCTCTGGTGTCTTATGACAGCTTTTTGGTCTTGCAGGGAGGAGTAGGCCAAAATACCTGCTATAATGTGTGCAAACCTGGTAAACAACTACAGGAAACATTTGATCTCTCTAACATTGGTTTTCTTAGGTGTTCAAATACTTATTTGCAGCATACAAATTAATACAAATTAAATATTCAAAATTCATACAATGGGATTTTTGGACGTATTTCATTACATTCTGCTTCTCATGGTGAAAATGAACCTAAGATGAAAATCTCAGATCTCTACATATTTAATTCTCCGAACACGGAGTGTCTGGGATATTATGGTTTTGCCCAGACCACCACCACCTCCTTTGTGTGAACATGATAACTCGAACAATTTTTACAATTGCATTTTGATACACCATATACCTGTTTAAGTTCCCAAGGGGACGACCTGGGTCGAATTTTACAATTTTGGGATTCAGGGTTTCCCCACCTGATGGCGCTTTGTGCAGAACAAAAAAAAAAAAAAAAAAAAAAAAAAAAAAAAATTGGCCAAATCTCTGGAACTATTTCTCTCATTGACCTCAAATCAAGTGCAAATAAAAGGTCATGATCTCAGGATGCATCCTGCCCTGATGTCATACTGGGCTGGTTCAAAGATCCGGTGGAGCTTCATGACTGAACACGTGCAGCGTTATATTGCCGTATTGTGTTTATTTGAAGATTGGGGAATAGATGGATTGAGGGCGTTTGGGACATACCTCTAGCCGTCGTTTCTGACAACATAGGCCTTGTTTCTAATTGGGAGAACATGCAATATTGCATGGTGTTCTAATACTCATATTCCTCACTTTATAGTAGTTATGGAACCACACCTGTTTCGAGACTTTTAGGAGCTGATCCAACTAATAGTTCAATGTATTACATCATCTATTGTTAGACACAAGTGCAGAGAAAACAAGTACTGCTGGTTTAGCATGTTTTTCTTGCAGTTTTGCAACTCTGGTTGTTTTGCAACATGCTTTTGTTTGACTAATTGCTAGCAAATTATTAGGAATGTTAAATCCCTACATACAGCTTCTCTTAAATGAAAAAAATCCTTTTGTGGGAAATCTGTGTATTTGCAAGATTTGAAGAATCACAAATTTTGGTCTCCCAGACATCAATAGCAGCAATTAGTTGCAATGAGATTAGAGGAAAGTCAAAAGAAAAAGGCTGCTTACCAGCACCTATTCTTCTGTGGTATACTAGCAGATTCATACAAATGGACATGGGAAGAGATCGTTTCAAAGTTTAATTGCTTTTTGATGATCAAGATATAGTTTTGGGTTGGTTAGTAGATTTAGTGTGATTTAGTTAGTGTGAGACATTTTGTTATGGCACTTAAGGATCAGAAAAGAGTTAAAGCATAATGTCAGTGTAAAAGTGCAAAGTCAAAGACACAAAGATTTGTAACCAACCAAGTAGAACTAAGGTCTCACATCACAAAACGTTTTGTGTCATTCTATTCCTGCCAAACTCCAAAACCCAAAGTCCCATCGCCAGTAGACAATGTTACTTTCTTCTTTTATGTCCTTTCTTTATCCTGTTTAGTTAAAGAGAATAAAAATATATAATCATTTCATTTGTGTTTTGGGGAGATGTTTTAGATGTAACCCCATTTATCCTGCACACAGTGGTCTACCAGTTTAGCACTTTTTGACTCTGATGATTAATTTAAAGTTTTGTGATCGAACCAGAGAAAATCTGCAGTAACGGAGCAAAACCTTCTGAATAGCTGTTTTTGGGCATAAATCCACAGAGACACAAGCTGTTATAATAAGCACATTGTTGATAAATGAGTCACTGGATTATTCACTTAATTATTCACTTAATAACTTGCAAAAAAGGAAACCAGAGCATATGAATAAAACAACTTTATACAAAAACGCAATCAATCTCTAAAACTTTGCAGCAGTTGGATTTATTTCTTTCATGTTTGAGTGTCGCTGTTTACCAGTCCTTGGACGGAGACACGAATCCCAATCTTGGACACGACATTAGAGTTTTTGCAGACAATGTGCAATCAGTGTTGTTTACACTGCAGCTGTCCCACAATACAATCAAGAGAGTCATGCGTGTACGCCTGCTGTACCTCTGATCAAAAGAACAGCTTGTTTGTTAATCATGTGCCATAAATATTAGTCTTGGTAATATTTAACAACACGTACATGCACACACACACAAACACACACAATTTGGTCAAACCTCAAATATGATATTATGCAAATCTCAGGCATTGTTCGGAAAGAGGAATGCAACTCAAGTCTGAGCTGTGAAAGATCACGCCTGGGTTAATGCACCCAGCCTGGAGTGAGATAAAAACAAAGACGTAGGAAGAGAGAGAGAAAAAGATTTATTTGAGAGAGCCTGACGCTGCCTTAGAGAGAGTGCAGAGATGTGAGGCTGACCTCTGGAAGCAAAGCAGCAGCAGGGGTCTCAAAGGTTGATCCAATTCCGGCCAGTCAGTGCCAGCAGTCTGATTAAGAGGTGACGAAGAGGGCAGGCCCACTATCATCTGTACAGACTGATTCACTCTGGGGCGAATGCAGGGTGGTGAAGACGAGAGATGAAGAAAGTTCAAATGGCCTGAGATATAATCAGCAAAGGCTTTTAAATGACTCTTCAGTTGTTTCAACAGGATACTTTCATGTTTTCTGTCTTATTTGATTCTGAAAATAGTCTTGTTGGAAATGTTCAAATTCTCATGCTTTTACCAGTTTATGTTGCCATTCCTTCTAACTGGTAAAGATGCTGTGGCATCAAGGATGCTGAGCCAAGGAGCATTTCAGGATTTTGTTTTGTTCTATTCTTAGTGTCTGATTTTGTTTTGCTTGAACACATCTCAGCAAATGCACTTTCTAGTGGAAGTCGCAGAGCAATGATTTCTATGATGTGTTATGAATGGGTTGCACAGCCCATAGTAAACAGTAACACTCCCATAGCAGACAGATAACATGACCAAAACTGACTAAAAGGGCTCAACCAATGCAAAAGGATGTTTCAGAAGGCATCACTAGAGAGAAACCTGTCAGCTGAATCTGGTAGGATTATTAGGAAATTGAAAGCAGAGACCACCAGGTAAAAACAAATCCTGTTTATTGTATTTTAGTATCTCGTTTTTAGACTTCTCCTCATGTCCTCTCACTTTTGAGTGATACCCATTCAGAAGTTTCTGTAGATGCCAGGCCTTGCTTTGCTGTGTCAGGAAACATTTTACAGTACGGTTTTAGAGAGATTTTATTACATAAAGACAGATCTCATAAAATGCTTGTTTAAAATAAACATAAGTCACTTACAGTCTGAGAATAATATGATTTTTTGAGTTTTTTTTATTCTGTTTCTTATTTATTTTGTTTGTATTTCAGGTATTTTTAATATTTTTATTTGTCAAAATAAAACCCTAAATCTAACAATTTTTTTTAAATTCCATTTTAACAGTAATGAAAAGCACCAATTTTTATGAATTTTTTTCACTTTAAAAGAAAATTAAAAGCCTCTTTTTTTCTTCTTTTCACCAATCACCAAAACTTACACTGGCTTCCCTGTAATGTTTGCTTGTTCGGGGATTGGGGGGGTGCTGAATGCAGACAGATGCATATTCACACATACATGTGTCTTGCCATCACCTGTAAACATCATGTGGTTGTCCTGCCATGTCTGTTTTTGCCATGAAGAGGCTCTTCTGGTTTCTGACAACTGTGGTTCTTCATTTTCACTTTAAAAAATATTTCATTTGCTTATTTTTCTCTCCTTCCTTGTTTTACAGTTAGTAGTTTTCTCTGAGTGATCACTTTGTCTGTATTTCATGTCCCTATAGCTACTTCTGCAGCATTCAGGTTTTTTTACATTTCACTTTGTTAGATGACAGTTAAAATAAGACATCACCTTCCTTCAATACATCAGTAAAAATGATGTAAACTAAAGGAAGTTGTTGTAGCACTAAAATGCAAGACTCAGCTTTACCATATTATATAGACTATTGTTTTCACACTTTACTTCAAGAAAATCAGAATTAAGGGCATCATATTACACCATGCTCTATGTAATCGGAACACCTTGAGACCATTGAGACCATTGAGACCATTGTTGCATACCAGCTTTTCTCAAGCCTCAAGTCTTGTTTATATACTGTTACAATGATCTGAAAGAAATGTGGCAAAGGAACTAGTGAGGGCGGGGATTTGTGGGTTCATTACGTAGAAAAAAACAGAGATTAGGTTCTTTCTTTCTGCAGTAAGGTCAGGGGATGTGAAATTTTTCCTACTTAATTGATGACAACATGTATCTTACAATGTGTGTGTCTGTAAAGAACAAACAGGTGAGGGCGACACAGCGTTTGTGTGGTGGTGAGAGGTTCTACTGCTGTGCCAAAAGTTTGGAGCCTTCTCAGCTTTAATGAGGTCCTTCTCTGAAAACTTTTGCCACCTACCTGTCTCTCTGTCCAAGCTGAGGCAGACCACACAAAAACACGCTTTTAGGACATTTTACTACGTTTTTAAACCAACTCTGTTTAAAATGCAGACACAGGTGGAAGACATGAAACCTGCAGAGTGACAGCTGCAGCACATATAGGATGAAGGGGCGCCCTGCAGAGAGATGTGAGAGAGTTTGTTAATCCACATGGCGCAGCATTTCCTCTGTGGATCTTTGTGCATTTGAACTTTTCAAGGGGAGGATGGCAAAGAGCGATCGGCCACTCTGTAAATGTCAGTGGATCTGAACAGTCAGAGCCCAGACAGCCCTATACCGTCGCCTGCCACTCACACTTTTTTCTTCTTTATCATCGTTCTCCTTTTTTTTTTTTTTGGTGTCGTCTGGGTCCTGTTTATTTTCTTCTCTCCTTCCCCATCCTCTGCCTTTTCACCCACCCTCTCCCACGCTTTTATTATTGTCTTTTACCTTTGCCTTGCCATTGCCTGCAGGTAAAATACCACATCCCGTAATAGACAAGGCTGGGTTTTGTTTCTTTGTTTGTCTTTTTTTCTCCAATTCTCTGAATCTTTGTCAGATCCAAAATCCACCATATTTCCAACCTGTTTCACATTACTTAGTTCTTTGTGAAAAACTGCTACTTGGCTTTGTTTCTCTGCTTCCCTGCAGATAATTAGATTATTATGTTGTAGCGAATGTTGTTTTTGTTTTATCCTTTCAAACCATCTTTAATTTCCTTAGGAATTATCAAGGGGGATGTTCCGTCATTCTATTTATTGGGAAATGAATTTGTCAGTGTAAGAAATCTGGTTAGGGCAGTGTAGAGGAAATTCATGTATTAGCTTAATTACCTTGCTCTTAATGTCTAGCTGAAAGGTTTGACTATAAGGCTC
>JBAMHX010000022.1:14326637-14341720 GCA_037177515.1 Pseudomugil tenellus
GGAGCCTTATAGTCAAACCTTTCAGCTAGACATTAAGAGCAAGGTAATTAAGCTAATACATGAATTTCCTCTACAGCAGCATCTGTCCTCCTCCCACGTTAGGCTAGCACTCTTTCTAGAGTTGTAGGGAAAACAAGTGAAAAAGCAGAGATGGTGGGTGCAGCCTTCCTGGAAACAAAACGTTATAGGAATTAAAATACAAGTAAAGGAAATCTTTTTGAGACAAAAAAGGAACAGTGAAAGGAAGAGACAGGAAAAGGGTTACAATCAAAACGCCAAGGGGCGGGGTCATAATATGACTGGCTTTATTGAGCAGGATGCAGCGGGCCAGCTGCTGCCTGCAGGCCTTTTCTGCACTTGTACTGAGCTGGATCTCTATAAGCTTCACTCCGACAATCATAATGTGTGTAAAAAAAATAGCATGACCAGTAACTGAATGGGACAAACTGCAAGTTAAAGATATAATTTGTCACCTAGAGAGATGTACAAGAAAAGAATCAGCGCCCTTATGTTTACCAATGAAACGTTATATCCTGTTTTGCTTTTTATATACTATAAAAATGTGAACTCTACACATGGTTTGTTTTCACTTTAATTTATGTTTACAAGCTATATAAAATATTGTAATGTAACAAACTTCTTGGGAGAGGATTTTCTATTTGTGCTTTTTTCTTGCTGTAGACAGAGCCGGGCTTACTGTGATACGCATTGGTTGGCTTTTCTCACAGTTTTGGCAAAATTTTGTGTTGCAGAACGAAACAAGTAAAAATGCATGAGGGCTGTCTGAAGTTGGAAGCACTCCCTGGTTCGAGCAATATGGAATTTTTTTTTTCTGCGTAGCAGGATCTATCAAAAACTAGGGAAAAAAGAAATATACAAAGCTTTATGTGTTTGTGAGTGTGTCCCTCTCAGTCCCATCCCTCCTGGCCAATTCCTTCCACACTCAGCCAGTCTCTCTGGCTGTTGTGTGTTCGGCTGAGATATGGACTTGGATTCGCTGAGCGACCGCCCACTCAACACATTCCTCTGTAGTTCACCCGCTTCTCTTGGACATTGAACAAATTGATTCGGGCGTTGATTATTCAGGGGGCAGATTTCATAACTTTGGACTGGCTCCTCTCCACCTCCTACTCTCGCTTTGCGCCATGCATCTGCCTCCTTCTAACTCCCGCCCAGACCCAGCTGCGGCTCTGCAGGATATCGCTGAAGCAGGCCCTTGGGCTGGGTAGTGATTTCACACACTGAAGTGGACGCAAAACTGAAACAAGTTTGTATATTGATGTTTCAACTGCTGCTGTTTTTCACCACAGTGAGTTGCTTCGAAAAGGCCTCACAGCAACATATTATGCTCATGTGTACATATCAATGTTAACTTCTCTTAGTACTGAATTATTCTTGTGCCGCTCTGTATGGATTAAAGGGAACTGCCATAAGGAATGAAACCCATGACTGCATAAAATCAATATACTGTGTGTATACTAATAATGAATATTCAAGAAAGATTGGACACCAACCAATAAAGCATTCATCACAGGGACATGAGCTGAGGCGCAGCTGCAGGCGCAGTCCCACTTGTTATTATTATAAATGATCTTCGCCAAAAATGACTAATCGACTTTATGCTGTCTCCCTCTCTCTTGGGCAAAGGCATCATACTCTTTTTCTCTGAAGATATAGTGTGTTCAAAACATGTGATGATTCTGATAAAGAGCCAAATCCAGAGATCATTACAAATGGAACTGATGATCATATCATGATGCATTTTTTTGTTCATCATATCAAGGCTGAGTGTTTTTGTGAACTGGAGACGGGAAAGAGGCTGGAACAATGTTCTCCCTAAGCTGCAATGGTGCACTGATCGCACATTGTCAACTCATGACATAAGCTCTGTCAATGCTATTATTGGCTACAAAGCGTGAGTGAGCCATATTGTATTGGCTGGACACCTGTCACTCACTAAGTAATGGCAAAAAAATTATATAAATGTTTTAATAATTAGGTTATATTGTGTATACTGTTAGATATCGATTAATAAAGTTGTGTTAATTTTTTGATGCACTGCATAGACTTTGAGTTGACAATGTGCAAGCAGTGTGCCCTTGTGGAGGCGCGCAGCTTAAAGGGAAGTTTGGTCTAGAACTTACTATAGTAGTATAGTATAGTACTATGAGTAATATACAAGAATATTCTGAGAAATATTGATTATTGATTTCGGAAGTCCAGGATAATGTCCTCAAATGGCTTATTTGGTTTAACAAATGTCCTTAAATCCTGAGACATCTATGTGAAAATCAATGAAACACCCGATACCCATTAAGCAGGACTGTATGTCAAAGTATTAGAAGAAATATATTAATGTATCTCTTATTTAAAAAGAAAACCAGCTGTTTAAACACAGCTGTGACATTTCAGCTTATTATCCTTTTTGTTCTTTTAGATGCTACTACCTTCCCATTAATCAGTGTAATCATAAAGGTGTGATGCTTGTGTCCACCTGCTATCGCTCAAAAGACGCCACAAGATCCTAAAAACTATCAATATTACTTTGTACCTGGAGAAATCAGCAGCAAAGGAAGAGTGACACCAAAATGTGCTACGGAGTGAATGAATGCGTTTTAAGAAGAAGATGAGACTTCTGTGATTTATTAACTTCTCTCCCTTCCTCATCCTGTAAGGCCAAGATCGTTTTGTGACTGGATGCGACTGCTGCAGTGCCGCATGCACCAGCTCCGTCTCATGTGCTCCATTCAGGGCCATGAAACATAGATCAAGAAGAAAGTTTGAGCAAGGAGAGAGTGTGTATTATATGAGTCTGTGGCTGATTGCTCTGGAACCAGAGAAGAGTGAGGCGGAATAACTCTGGTGAGCTCACTATTAACATCTGATGTACTCCTTCCTCTTTAACACACATCTCTTTTTTTTCAGAACTGCTTGTTGAAACAGTCCATTCTGATGTAATTCTGATGTAAGTCTAGCAGCACTATAATCTCAGTCAAATACTCCTAA
This sequence comes from Pseudomugil tenellus, assembly GCA_037177515.1. Taxonomy (NCBI): domain Eukaryota; kingdom Metazoa; phylum Chordata; class Actinopteri; order Atheriniformes; family Pseudomugilidae; genus Pseudomugil; species Pseudomugil tenellus. The sequence continues at coordinate 14,329,644 of JBAMHX010000022.1, forward strand.
CCACCAGCTACCTCCTTTACTGCACTTCACTTGCATGTTTCATTCCTCTTCCTCTTTTCCTTCCTCTTTCTCCTCCTCAGGAGCCTCTAGGCACTCTAATCTGTCTCCCCTATGGCTCACCTTCCTCTCCTCCCTCATCTAGCTCCCCTCTAGCAAACTCCATCACCACCACCAGGTATGGCCTGTTTCTCTTTTCTTCCTTTGCTTTCTTGGGAAGAGCGGAGCATTGTTGTGTAATGCTGTAATGTCTATGTTTTCTGCTATGCTTTTGGTGCAACACTAGCTGACCCTGCAGTTCTGTATGCACAAGCAAGCTGCATCAGAAAAGACCAAACTTATCTGAGCACTTTTTCTTGAAAGAGCGCACAGATACAAACACTAGTTCTTGCATGGTGTTATGCAACATTTGTCTGACAAATTCAATCATAAGCATATGTAAATAACACATAAATGCATTTATTGATTATCACTTGTGTTTCAGATGGTTTGGTCTCATAAAATGTTTTCAGGTCGCAGGCTGCAGCTCCTGATCCTATAGTGCCTTTGTGTTTGATTGCTTTTTATTGGGGGGCCCATCCAGTGCGTCCTAGCAATCACTTTACACATGACTAGTCTTTATAGTGGACTCGATTAGGGAAATCATTAGCTCAGTGACAACAAAGGATTTAGCACAGAAATAGCAAGTGCAGCATAATCCATGTCTGCAACTGTAGCCGCATATAATGAATGCAAATTGCAGAATCTCAGAGTTCATGTGAACATACATAAAAGGGAATACACTTTTCTTGTTAACTGCCTCCTCCAGCCATGTGTGCGCACACACATCTCTGGTGTGTCTCTGGATTGGAAATGAAAGCTCACCGTAGGAGTGTTTGCCACAGTCTCTGTTTGGCGGATATATGATTTAGTGGGTGATTCTATGCGGAGATTCCTCTGTGGGGTGGAGTGAAAGAGATGGCAAAGAGAGTTGAGTGAGGGAGACTGCTTTGGTCATTTGATGGAGAGGTGGAGTGGAATGGGAGCCTGGGTAATAAGAGTCTGCAGGCACACATATGCACACACACTCACACAAACGGGCAGATTCGTCCTGCAGAATAAATGTGCTGCAGGTTGTGTCAGACCCGGGAGCGCAGGACAGGGGGGGGGGGTGTTGAGTCAGTGTGTGAGCTGCAGGGCAGCTAAGTCTTCCTCAGCTACTGATATCATTTCTCCTCAGATGGACTCCTAACACACTCCCATCAGGGGACGAGTGTATTTTCTTTCTGTCTCGCTTTCTCACACATTCCTGCATCAGCGACCTTTTTCTTTTTTGTTATTTGTCTCACACTCTCTTACTGTCTTTGTCTTGGTCCCCTGCTCTTCTTGTTTTCTATCCACTCTGTCTTTATTATCCTCTACATCTATACCTTTCATTCCACACACTCAATTTTTCTCTTTATGTGTGGTATTAACCCTCTCTTCATCCTATGTCACACACCGTACCACAGACCATTAACCTCTCTCTTCCTCCTTTGATCAGTCACAGCCAACAGGTGCTGTAAATTGTATCCTCTGGCAAACAGAGTAGTTGTCCCTGTGCTTTCATACACTGCACTCCACCCTTTTTCCTTCTCCCCGACACATCCCTCCACCTCTTGCCCCAGTTTGTCAGCGAAGCAAAACTGGCTGTGTTTTGGATCCCATCATTCATCCCCCTCCTGTCTTGTCACACTGGCGGCTCGGCTGGTCTCAGACAAATAGCATCACCACAGATAATACAGCAAAAGCCAGTAAAGAGCCAAATAAATGGTTCCTGCTCTTGGAACCGTAATGGTCCAGCCTTCCACTCAGCCAAAGGATAGTACTTAGCTCTGGAACTACATGTAGACAGCTTTTAATGAGAGGTGTGTGTTAACTTCTGATAGTTCTGGAAATACACACACAGACACACACACCCTCTCAATTAAGCCATCAGAGAAATTCTGAAAATTGTGCTCTTGAAAATTGTGGGAGGATATATCGATGATGAACTTAGACATCAGAGCCGAAACCTAATTAAATAATAGGAAATATATTAAATATTTATAGCAACACAGCCTTCTGGAACATCAGCAAGAATAAGATGTCAATGTATAAATTTTGTTCTCAAGTTCAGAAAAACTGCAGGACTTGTGGAAAGAAATAATGGTGTTTTACATTGACGGAGTGTAAGAATATTACATAACCGAAATAAAAACAATTGCGTGTTTTGGAAATCTACTTTGTTGTCTTTTTTTGTTTCTTTTCTTTTAGTTGCTCTCTGTAGTGGTTTAATATGTTATAAAATGTGTCTAATTTTTTTCCAGAGCAGTATTTTTGTAAAGCAGTTGTGATTATTGTGTTTTCTTATAGAAAGTGTTGCACAGTGTGGCGTCATGATGCCGTTTCTGCATCTACAGAAAAAAAGTGGAAAGAGATCTTATTGTGCCTGTTTAAGCCAGCTTTTCTTTCGTCCTAGTTTTCTCTCTTTTTTTACCTTTTTGTCATCACCAGTTAATGCTAAAATGGAAACAAGTGGTTGGGGACTTCACATGACAAGATTAAAGGCTAGACTTTATTTATTGTTTTATTCTTCTTCATTTTGTGTTATAAATCTGTGTCTCTATTCAAGCCCTAAAGCTAGTTGGATCTCAGACAAATGCAGTCAAAATATATTTGTATGCCACTAAGAAGCTGGCTTTTCCAGGTCAGCTGCTTTGCAATATTGTATTTTATTTATTTATTATTTGAGTCCTGAACTTGATAAACAGCAGCTTCTTCTCTAAAAATCCGTTGGTAAAAGTTATTTTTCTCCTACCACCATCACTTCAAATCTTGAATCTTCAATTCAAAATTAAAATATTAGAAATCAATGCTGAAATTATTTGTAAAATAAAAAAGTAATTTGTATCTGTTTGTTTTTTAATGTTAATTAATGAAAAAATATCAGATAAACAAAATGTGGTGAATAACAATGACATCACGTATCATTATTATTATAATTAAATTCTAAAGTATTTTGCTTAACGATCTAAATAAATAAAATCTAAATAAAATAAAATCTAAATAAATAAAAGTTTGCCTATTGCTTCCTTTAATGTATTCAAATGCAACAGAAATGTTATTTTACATTTAGTGAACATTTTAAAGGTCAGTATAGAGAATATTTTGTATTTTCATGCAAAAGATTGTTTTACTTAAATGTGTGAGATCCTGAATAACATCTTATATTGCTATTTCAATATATTTTTGTGTTTTGATATAAATTGCTATGTCTGAATAAATTGAATTTAAATTGTGATATAATTTAATCCTAAAAACCATCAAATCAATATCCATTGAACTGATGTAATATATAATGATCAAACCAGAGATTGAAACCCTTACTCACTGAATTGTTAAAAGACTGTTTATCTTGCAAAGAGCCTTTTGTATTTGCGACCAAGGCAGAAATCAGTCTCCTGCAGAAAAGCATGTTCTAATAGTTAAAGCAGTCAACAAGGATAGCTTGGTGTGGATGCATTACCATCAGAAATGCCAGCATTTCATTAGAAGAAGAGTAGAAAATAACCCTGAAGGCTGAGGAGGTTTTTCCTCCTCATTCCAGTTGATTTTACTAACTGGTTCTGCTTCATTGATCCGATTGGTTGAAGTTAGCATGCCTTTAGTTCACCCAATCATATGCTAAGTATTTTTAGAAAGGACCCGTCTTTTTCCCCCCCCAAACTATCTTCAACTGAGACTTACCACATGGTTATGTGACAAACCATATGGTCTCTCAGGTTAGAAGACTCCATTTTTGGATGTGCACTGAATTGTCCGACGCTGTGCTTTTCCGTGAAGAACATATCAGTGTGTTGGCTGACGCTAAATCTGGTCAACCATCTTAAGTGCAAAGCTTTGTATAAAGAGTTTGATTTTTTGCAAATGTTTTTGTTCTCACTTAAAGCCTTTAGTCCCATCGTCATTGTAGGACTGAGATATGGCACCACTGTAACGGCTTGCTGTTGGCTCTCTCTTCATGTCTGTCACTGATATGTCTTTTCTGTTCTCCTTGATCGTGGCTGTTGTTGTCATCTTCTCTTTCCCAGTATAATGAGTCAGTGTGTGATGCTGGATGGGTGTTGACAGTGTGTCCTATGACTCACATCAGGGTGGTACTGCTGTCCCAGCACATCTCAGTGCTCCCCACCCCTCCACCTTCTCTCTGCTTCTACCTTCATCTCTCCTCCGCTTCTGTTTGGGCTATGCTTTCTTTAGTGGGTTTGGAGTAGCGACACAAGCTAATAATAAGCAAACATACTGTAAAGGTAATACACACATAAACCCCCCCTCTTCACACATATGGAGAGTCACTACTCCAGCAGCTATTAGTATTTATTGTGTTTTCATGCTTAGTCTCTGTTGAGGGAGAGAAGCAAAAATAAAAAGATTAAAGCTGGAGGGGAAAAGGGTGGAAGCTGGCAGAAGGCACAAAGTGTTGGCCAGTGAAAAGTCTGATGATAGTAGCAGCCAAATTGATATTCAAGCTGAGGCTGTGTGGGTTTAAATACTTGTTCTGCAAAGTCAAATGCAATTACAGTTTATACTTTTCATCAGGTTATAGGCTTTTGAAATCTACTCCACACAGCTGGAACAGTGTAAAAGATCAAATATGTTTGATGTTGCCCTTATTAAATTAGCAACAAGTCAACAATTACATCACCTTTGATTTTTCTTGAAACCTGATGTCTTGTTAGCTTATAAACCCAAACAGATGGATATTCCTCAGTCTCAGATTTGTGCATTGAGATCTGTTCAAGACAGACACCTTGCTTGTTTTATGTAAATACCGCACTTAAACACTCTTCCTTTTAAAGGGCCTCAGCACTTGTAAACCTTGACAGATCCCCGGGCATTCCTGCTGCCTATAAAACACTGATGGTTTTATGGACGCCTGTACCTTCATCCTTCCCCCTATAAACCATTTTCTTTTGTCCTTCTGGGGAGCAAGCAGAAAGGGGACTACAATGTGTTCCTTAAAACAGGAACTTTATTATGCCATCTCCACACTCATTTAATTTTTCTTCTTTGTCATTCAACAGAGAGGAAGAATGTAAATCTTGAAGCAGACATATCTGGTCATTTTGAATCTGCTGTTTGTCACTATAGCAAGAGTGAAAAGTCAGGGGTAATAGAGGGTCAGGGTTCTTGAACCTTATAAAATATGACATGGAAAATGGCTGATATCATATATCAGATAACAGTATATCAATCAACGTCCTAATAAGCTCTATGAACCTCTGAAGCTACTCCCACCCTATTAGTTGGTCCCATGAATCTCCATGGGAATCTCTCTGCTACTCCCACCTGTTTCATATTATTATTGTTACAAAATTTCTTATTATTATTGTTATAAAAAAGCTACTATAATTTGAATTTCCCTGAAAAGGGATAAATAAAGTATTTTCATTTCATTCATTCGTTAGTCAGTGGTTAAATATATATTATAAGGCTGTTGATGGGGGGGGGGGGTACATGTGGATTAGCGAGTGTGAATGTGTATGGTGAGAGACATATGAGATGGTGGGCAGGGGGAAAGAGGAGGTAGGTGTATGTGGATGGGTGAATAGGGAGAAAGGGGAGGATGGCTATATGTAGATGGGTGGGTGTGTGTTTGTGTGTGTATGGGGGAGTATCTGAGAGGGTGGGCAGGGAGAAAGAGGGAGTGTTTGTGGATGGGTGTATGTGTGGGGGTGGTGGGGTGTTATGTGACTGGATGGATAAATCAAATCTCCAATCAAATTGATGACATTTTCGTTCATGTAAACGTAGCAAGTGTAACAACAGTCAGGTGTGTCCGTAAGTCTAGACCAGGGGGTACCCTTATCCAGTCCTCGTTATGTATCATCCAGCAACTTTTTGATGCATTTTTTTCCAACACACCTGAATCAAATAATGAATTACAAGACATTAATTTGTGTCAATGTGTGTTGGGCTACAGTTGCATCCACAAGGTGTGGGACGGTATAGCCTGAGCAACCCTGGTCTAGACTGATGCCTTGTAAATTTCGGGAAGAGTAATAGTGGATAATGTGATAATTAAGTGAATTGCAATGAACGGACTAAGAAACTTTATTGTGATGAAGATGTGTTTTTCCAAGGTTCTCTGTCTTGTAAGATACCAGAGTAATGTGGATGAAAACCACTTGCAAAAGAAGAAAATTTTGGTGTTCTCTTTTATCATTTGCAACGAGAAACTGCTGTCCTTGCGGCCCTCCAGCTTCCTCTCACCCCTCTCCCTCCCTTTTACTTTTCTGCTCTGAATGCAGACGGATGTCACAGGATCCATTTTGTGGCATTGTCATTGTGGAGCCAAAGTTCTTTTAATCACGTCGCTGCCCCCACCCACTGTGATTTACTAGCCACATCCATAGGCATCCACTCCAGCCAATTGCATTAAAGAGATAAATAACCAGAGCAATAAAAATGTTGTCTGTGGGTCGAATGGATTCTGGAATGCTCATCATCCATTTGGTGCTGTAAGCAGTGGGGGGGTGGGGGGGTGGGGCTTTTAGTGGAAGGTTTTTTAGGGGTGATATTGTGATTGGTAGTAGAGGTGATGCCATGTCATCCATCTTAGGGAGCCACTTCATTAGGCTAATGGAAGGGCTGGGCCGCTTTCTGCTCGTTCCTGTACCTGGCTATGTACTTGTGTGTGCGTGTGCTTGTCCTTTCATTGATGGCAGCTTCCAAGGCTAAAGCGGTTATGAAGACTAAAGTGATTTTATAAGCCAGGTGCATAGCCCATCACTTTACATAGACTTGAATATGTGTGTAACGCTATATGTCCAAATGAATGTGTAGGTAAGTGTATGTGTCCCATTGTTTTCACATAATCCAGTAATGACCCTGTTTTAGGTGCAGGGAGATGGTGCTGGAGGAGCCAAAGTGCTCCTTATTCTTTTAATGGTTAACTTCCTTCAGTGACTTGCAGAAATGAGAAGCAGAGAGGATACTCACAGCACTTTAAGGTTATATCCGCTAAAGACTTTGATTTGTCACTGACTTAAAATAGTATGTCACTTCAAATATTCCTCTTGTGACTAGTTAAGAGGACAAATGAGATCACTTTTTGAATTTATAACCATACCTGATCTCCGCTTTTATGTCGCTCATCTCCTCTGTTCTCTTTTCATTGTATGGCTTCTTTTTTTCATTCTCTTCTACTGTACCCTGCATCCTCTCCTGTTGGTATGTGTTGTCCTTTATGAGAACAATGTCTCCAATGACATTTCTCTGCTTTGTTGTCCAGTTCCCCGTAAGCTAACATCTCTTGAGGTTCATGCTTCTTGGAATAGGAACAAATTAAGCTCCTAAATAAATATAATGAATTTAAATATATAATAAAGGCTAAGCAATAACATGACTGCTACACTTGTAAAGAAAAACATTTTTAAAATCCCATTGTATATATTATGGCATCACATTGTATCTGCTTTTGTTTAACATAATATTTCATAATAAAAATCTAATATCTTTCCATCAATATCTGGCATTAGTTTAGACTAATTAAGCCTTTCTTTATGAGGCTTCTCATTCTCCCTGCTTCATGTGTATTAAGACAAATTACAGTTTCGTTTCTGATCAAATAATAAAAAGCACCTATACTCTTGTGGGCTGTGTGACATATTAAACCTTATTTGGTCTAAAAGAGAGTGGAACTGCTTTAGTGTGAAAATAATTTCATAGTTCAGTGATTTTAATGTAACATTTAAAATCACTTGCAATCTTTAAAGGTCAACAGTAGAAGCTTTAAGCTTTAATTAGTCTCTGTTTGAGGTAGAGTTGATTCGTTTTAAATGGTCGTCTTTTGAAGAGAGTTGATTGGTCAGTAAATTGTGCATTTTTAGGTTTTGCTTTGTTTCATGGCATAAGTTGAGGTGTCCCAGTGTTCCTAAACACCCAGGACCAAAGTTAAAGTGATCTTACCAACTCCAAATTCCTACTTTTTTAAATAACCTTAAATTAACCTTAAAAATGCCTCTAAATAGAAACGGATAAAATTGTATAGATCAAATATATTTGTGATTCCTTTATACAATATTTAAAATTTTTTCATGATATTAATAGAAAAGATTTAATAAAGTCAACAGAACCAATTGACTTCCTTTTTGTTCCTGACAATGAAATGAAAGCTAAATTAAATGAAGCACAACATCGAGAAAGTCCTTCATCTGCAAACACATTCAGCATTTAATGTTTTATCTTGTACATAAAGGAAAGCACCACAGAACATTACCCTCTATTAATCTGTGTATTCAGAATGTTTAGATCCTAATGAGAGCTTGGATATAAAATTAGCGTATACGGATATGCACTGTAGAGGATTTGATGAAACAGAAAAGTCCCACCGCACCTCAGCTGTGCTGTATGTTTTAGTTAACATCTCCCATTATTCAAGAAAGGTTCATGTTGAACATATTCTCTGCACACAATACGATCTGTAAATAAGGGGGAGGGATTGTGGGTAGTCTTGGCAAGGCACCAACACCCTCACACATATGGCCGGATTCCAGAACAAAAAGCACAGAGACCAAACTGTCTTCTAATAACATTATTTCTTTTTTTCTTGAAAGCTTCCCTTTTGGTCCATTATTTTTCACTGCTTACGATTTTGTCTTTTATATGTTTAGATGTGAAGACTGATGAAGAATGATGCAGCAACTCCAGTCAAACTCGTGTAGAAGTGAACATTTTCCTCTAAACAAAATGTTGTGATAGACTGCAGGATGCAAACACCTGTAATTATTATTGGATTACATTTATTGCAGATTTTATCTCATTAGCTTGGTGTAAACATAACTTTGTGCTCCATGACAGGAAACGGTGTCATTAGGAGACTTTACTGTCGGTGGAACGGATCTGATATAGCTCAGGGGCCACTGTTGAGTAAAACTGTATAAATTTACATGTTTTTGCAATAAATATGTACATTATCTGTGAGAATGAAAGAAAAAATACAAAAAGCATTTGAAAATGTTCCCTGAATTCATTTTCATTCAAGAGCTTAGCTTGTTAATTTTCATTTCACTCAGGCTCAGAGTGTACAATGTGCTCCCAGAGTTGTGTTTATGTACGTAGGTAACATTCCCATACCTGGTTAAGTGGGCCTTTGCATTGCAAAGCGCAGTCACACTGCTCACTGCGGTGGCCTTTAACGCCTGTCCCTGGTGCAGATCGATTTTGTGCCTAGCCAGCAGCCTGCTGCTAACCTTGAGGTAAGCTGGCGTAATGAGATCGCATCTGACGGCATTGACTCACAGCTGACAGCGCTGACACTCTCCTCCCGGCCAGGGAGTGACACAGACAGGCAGAGTGGGAAAGGGTAGATCCTCTGTGGTATACTCCATCGTTCAAAGCTTTGACTTGTTTTGGTTGATTTCCACTATACTGTACATACACTACCTCGCCAAAAAGAAGTCACCACCCAAAATGAAATTAATCCACATTTTGTTGGACCCCTCCTTTTAGCTTTGATTACAGCACACATGTGGTGTTTTTTCAATAAGCTTCTGCAATCTCACGTGATTTATTTCTCTTCTGTGTTTCATTAATATTCAACAAGATCTTGTATTGGTAATGGGAGAGGCCAACCAGTGGGTAAAGCCTTTTCCTGCTATCCCAAGGATCCTCCATTGGGTTCAGGTCTGGACTCTATTCAAGCCTGAATCCTGGCATTATCACCTTTGAATCTGACCGTGTCTTAAGTAAGTAAGAAAAAAATGCACTGATGGAATTACATTCCTGTATATCCAGCTGACCTCAGTCTGTGGGCACATTAAGTTGCTGAACCTAGATCTGACCAACTGCAGCAACCCCGGATCATAATACTGCCACCACAGGCTTTTACAGTAGGCACTAGCTATGATGGGGAAATCAGTTCATTTGGTTCTCGTCTTACCTCGATGTGTGTATCACTCTGCAGCAGGATAAATCAGGACTCGTCAAATCTCACAACCTATTTCCGTGCCTGCAGAGTCACACCATGCTTAAATTTTTAAAGCTTAAGTTTTTTTTCCTCTTGTTAGTCTCATTGATTAGTGGTTTTCTTATGGCTACACAGGTGTTCAGTCCCAAACTTGACTTTCAACTTGACATCATCAAACTTTTAAGTGATCATCAGTCACCATCATTCAAGTGTTTTTTTTCCATCCACATTCCTTCCTCAAAGACAATGGTTCCCCGCTATTTTACCAGGTTTTACTATCGCACTGGACACTTCTCAACCCAAATTAGTAGTTCTTTAAATGCCCTTAGATGTTTTCTTCTCTGATTCACGCTAAAGCTATGACCCATCTTAACCAGACTAACATCTTTTCCATGACAATGTCAAGCTGGTTGCTTAAGAAATGAGAAGCAGCTTTATGCATCAGTTGGGTTTAATACTCATGCAGTAATAATCAAATAGAAGGCTCCTTCATCTTTGCTTGGTCAAATCCAGGTGGTGACTTTTTGACCTAGCAGTGTGTGTCAGTTTGTTTGTTTATTGGATTTATCATTGGTTACATTTTATCATTGGTTTGAAACCTTGCAAGCAACTGAATCAGCATACATTGTAGCAGATTGTTTATGTCAGTTCATAATTCCTGACTACTAACTAGTATCTCTTTAGGGGGAAAATGGGAAAAGCAATGCTGTGTTGGTCTTGCTTGGCTCTGGCTCTTGAAGCCTTATCAGGCTGCAGCTTCCTGGAGCAAACCATAGTTGAATTCAATGTGTGCACATGAGGGATTGCTGATTTTGCACACTGTATACCGTCTGCATTTGTAGTACAGACAGACACTTCTGCTACAGGAAGCGACAAGGATCATTTCTAACAAGACACTGTAATACACCCTGAACACTAAAGAACTTAATTGCAAAATAATTCAAATGTAGCTCCTAGTCTGAGTCAGTAATGTGATGTACAGGTAAAGATAACCAGACGACACCTTCCGTTAGATCTGTAACAAGTAGCTGATTCATAGATACATCCATTGGATCACAATTGGATAAGATGAAACTTGTATAACATTATCTGAGTGGATGTAATTGAAACAATAATGGCCATGGTTACAGCTTAGAAAATGGCATTGATCTGTCCTCTAAGATGAGCCCTCTTCATGAATTAAAAGCGTAACTAAATGGTGCAAACTGATATTTCTTTCACTCACAGCCGTGTCTTGTTGGCTAATTGCGAAAGAAATGACAAAAAATGAAGGGTTTGCGATGTGTAAAAGGAGTGATTCCCTCACTTTGCCTCAACGGGTCTCTCCCACAGCCTGCAAGCTCTTCTAAAGAAAGATTAACCAAAGACACAGAATGAATTTTGCGGAAGTGTGGAATTGGAATTCAATTCCAGTGTACCTACATACAGATGTAGACTTGAAAGCCAGAGGGACCCAAATCGATAGAAATCTAACAGCTTTAACTCCTGTGCAGCTCAGAATCATCCTCACCAGGGCCTGTCTTTATCTGAACCATGTCAACAAATTCTTCACATTCTGCTGTTGAATCTGACCTTGACGGATTTTTTTGTCCACCTGGCACACTGCTTTGCTGATGTCCAACTTTCACTGGGCTTACATGGTTGTGTGCAGCAGTTGCCTATAGATTGAGCACGCTGGGCTGGATGAACACATGGAAAATGAGATCACTGACCTACAGCAAAGGTTAGACTTCAGTAAGCATGAGCAGTTAGACGGTGGCTAGTGAAGGGGTTGGTGGGGTTTAATAAACTACTGCTGGCCGTAAGCCTATTGTTTTACTTCTACCTTGGCAATCTTTTATGGATGTATGTGCATGTGTGTGTTTGACGTGATCGAGGCTGCAGCGTTTGTAGCAGTGCTAAGCTGAAATGTTGTTACTGATTACACACAAAGGTTGTGATGGAATAGCAACTGAGTGGGAATGGGCCAAGCTCCAGGTGTGTGTGTGTGTGTGTGTGTGTGTTTGTATATGTGTGTGTGAAAGAGGGAGAGGGAGAGAGAGAGAGAGAGAGAGAGAGAGAGAAAGAGAAAGAGAGAGAGAGAGAGAGAGAGAGAGAGAGAGAGAGAGAG